>OX123196.2:32961869-33455488 GCA_944739405.2 Euclidia mi
CATTTCTACCGGTTACCCTCTCACGATGGTTTATCAATTTATCAAACTTTTTCTTGTGCCGTTTTGTACGCAGATCATAAATGCGGCTCGATTGGTTATACGTTATACGGTCGCACAAGCTAAAATCACTGTTTGAAAGCACTTCACTACACTCTGTATGCACTTTAAAAAGGTCACACTGTACAACACCTAGCTCGTACCGACAATTGCGGATTAATTGTCTTAAGAGACGAACACTGGCATTGTGTAGAATGCCTTCGGAATAAGGAAGGTTTCAGCAGTGTGCTGAAACCCGCACTTCCACAAGACGTCGCTGAGCTCTCATCAGTCTCTCCGCGACCACGCTCGGTGCAAGACGAGCGAAACGTCGGTAACAAATAGGTATTTATACCTTATATAAGTCAAGTTAACGCGATTAAGACCCGCTAAATTAATTTCTATGATGTATACAAATCGCGAAAGTTTAAAATCGATTATTACAAACCGCTACGGGCCGGAATATGTAATTAAAATTAAACAACTTGAATGTCTTCGGATAAAGCGAGTATGTTTAGAAACTTCGCTTAGTTTTTTAACGAAGTGTCGAGACAACGGAGTGATACCCATAGGAGTGCGCATTAAACCGCGCAAGGACATTCCTTATTCCGAAGGCATTCTACACAATGCCAGTGTTCGTCTCTTAAGACAATTAATCCGCAATTGTCGGTACGAGCTAGGTGTTGTACAGTGTGACCCTTTTTTAAAGTGCATACAGAGTGTAGTGAAGTGCTTTCAAACAGTGATTTTAGCTTGTGCGACCGTATAACGTATAACCAATCGAGCCGCATTTATGATCTGCGTACAAAACGGCACAAGAAAAGTTTGATAAATTGATAAACCATCGTGAGAGGGTAACCGGTAGAAATGGACACCCCACCCAACAGCAAACGGTTATCAATTTATCAGACCAGGTTATTGATAGCGCGACACAAAGCGTGTTGGCGAAGGGATTAAATTATGCTTTGACACCTAAGCGGATTCCATATGAAAACGTCATAAGTAGCATAGAAGAGGTTATAACGCGTAACAAGGTACCGTCTAACGATGCGGATACACTTAGACAGGATGTTGCCGTTATTTTACGTAAGTCTAAGCCACCTAAACCCAATATTACCGCAGAAGAGCGTCAAGCACTAAAAACGCTGCGTGATAACACGAATATTTTAGTGCTAAAGGCTGACAAAGGAAACGCCACTGTGGTAATGAATACTTGTGATTATGACAGTAAGATAAGGAATCTGTTGAGTGACAAATTAGTATATAAGGCTGTGTCATATAACCCGACCGCCAGAGTGACAAAACGCATTCGAGCCTTAATTAGGGACCATAAAAGCTTATTTACGGAAGAGGAATTTGAACGGTTACATAAACCTCACATTGTGCAGCCGCCTAAGATGTACGGATTACCTAAAGTACATAAGACTAACGTACCTTTGCGACCGATTGTGAGTCAAATAAATTCACCCACATATGGTTTGGCGAAACACATAAGCAAGGTACTACAACCGTTAGTAGGCAAGACGCACTCTTTCGTAAAGGACTCTCGCCACTTTATTAAAATCATCAAGAGCATGAAAAGGGAACCGGACGAGGTGATGGTGAGTTTTGATGTTGAGTCACTATTCACCAATGTTCCTATTCAAGATTGCCTTGACGTCGTAGAGAGGAAGTTAAGGGAAAACGGTCTGTCTAACGAATACATCGTTCTACTCAGGAATTGCTTGGAAGGAAACTACTTCCTATATCGTGGACAACATTACCTCCAGATCGATGGAGTGGCTATGGGTAGCCCTATAGCACCGGTAATGGCCAACATCTGGATGGAGCACTTTGAGGAATCCATAGACATGCAGGTGTCAAATGTGAAACTATGGAAAAGGTATGTCGACGATATCTTCTGCATCATGAAGGGCAACAAGCAGGACGTAGAACAATTCGCACACATATTGAACTCCATACATCCGAACATCCGATTCACATTCGAAATGGAGGTAGACGGATCGATACCCTTTCTCGACGTTAAAGTGACAGTGAGAGATAATGGTACCCTTGGACACACTGTGTATAGGAAACCGACACACACCGACAGGTATCTCAACGCGAACTCGCACCACCATCCGCGGCACTTGGATTCCGTTGTGTCCTCGTTAGTGAACAGAGCGTATGACTTATGTGACTCCGAACAATTAAATAGTGAGCTGTCACATGTTCGGGAGGTACTTAGGTGCAACGGATACAAGAAAAACTTACTCTGTCGGAAGAGGAACGAGCGTAAACCTGAAGTAAGCAGAGTGCCCGCTTACATGCCGTATGTAAAGGGAGTGACGGACAAAGTTGGAACAGTACTCAAGAAATACTCCATCAAGACTGTATACAGTCCGCTTTCTAAGATAGCACACAATCTGCGTACACCAAAGGATGTAATTCCTCTCCAAACACCTGGCGTCTACAAAGTCGATTGCAGCTGTGGTAGTTCATATATCGGGCAGACTAAGCGTACAATCGCTGAAAGGGTAAAGGAACATATCGCAGCTATAAAAAACCGACATATTAACAAGTCGGCGATAGCTGAGCATTTGTTGGAGTCTGGACCAAACCACTGGATAGAACTGCATCAACCACAAGTCTTATCCACCGATCGTCACTATTACTCCAGGATAGTACGTGAAGCGGTAGAAATCAAGAAATATAACAATTTCAACCGGGAGGATGGATATAGATTATCGGCCACTTGGAATCCAGTCATCAGCAAGTGTAAACACCGCCGCAGTGATAAATCTCAACAGTGTGTAGACGTCATTAGTGTAGTGTGTCGGAGTACCGACATTGCGAACTTAAATAAAGACCAAGTGAGGGTAAGTGCTGAAACCCGCACTTCCACAAGACGTCGCTGAGCTCTCATCAGTCTCTCCGCGACCACGCTCGGTGCAAGACGAGCGAAACGTCGGTAACAAATAGGTATTTATACCTTATATAAGTCAAGTTAACGCGATTAAGACCCGCTAAATTAATTTCTATGATGTATACAAATCGCGAAAGTTTAAAATCGATTAACTCCTGGTACATCAATATTATGTAAGAAAAAAATGGTTTAATACAATTTATGAAACTCTTTCACTAAGATATCATATATTTTTAATAGTTTCAATATATTTATCGTAGTAATTTTAAGTATTCATTTATTGACCATTTAATTTGTTGTACATGAAACCTCGCACACTTCCCCTTCGGACGATTCGACGCGGGGAAGTGTGGCAGTGTGCGAGGTTTCATGAGATTTCATATACAGAATTCTAAAATTCATTTCGTTCGACTCGTTCGACGCGTTCGGCTCGGATAAATGTGCGTTCACCTTTAGGAGGAGTTCAGTGACATACACACGCATACAAGAAATAAACATAATTACTAGCTTTTGTCCGGGGTTTCGCTCGTGTAAATTCGGGGTTCTCTAGTTATAGTATATCATCTATGTTCGGGGTAACACAAATCTCCTTTATTGGGCGGATACTTCTATAATTGCCGTTTTAATTGTTTAAGAAATATAACTGCAAAAAGTATTCACACATACAAATTGTACTAAGACTTAGTAAGTACCTAGTATTCAAAATGTTATCCGGTATCAGTGACGTTTCGCTAGACTGACCAATATAGCCACTGCGATTTGTCTGTCAGAACCATTGGAATTTAACAAAATTCTCGACAGTCCGAATTTTGCGGATATATGTTGTCGACTCGAAATGTTTTATTATTCAGGTAAGGTTTTGATCGAGTGTGCCGTACCCCTTAACGCGATGGTAGCGCAGTCGGTCGGTTCCAATGTGAAACATTCCAAAATCAACAACAATTTACAAATTAGAAATTAACTAAAAAAACATTTTCCAGTGGACTAAATTGCGAATCTAAATTCTAAACTATTATCAAGTTCCCTTGAACACACACAAAAAAAATCATCAAAATCGGTCCAGTCGTTTAGGAGGAGTTCAGTTAAATAACCTTAAATTTAATAATACTAATACATGAAAATAAATCCAACAATTCGTATACAGAACTATGAATCCTCCTTGAATTGTTTTTAACTGTCCTCTGCAATATTATTTTCCAAATAGTCCAAGATCCCAGAGCCGCCAGACCTACGTCATTTTAGCAAAGCTGAAATTTTGAGGATAATTAGTATAAAATCTTGTTAAGAAGTATGCCGACCCACTAGCTTGAAAGCCGGGCCATTTCACAGGTAGCGCGAAGTAAAGGTACCAAAGAACATACTTACGTTAAAGTATCAAAGCTGGTATTCAAATATGTGTTTAAAAATACTGTCTAAAATTGAAATTCATTATTGCCAGACACTTTCCGTGAGCCATTACTTCTGCCAGACGCCTTGAAAGTTACTTAAAAATTATGTAAACTACGTCATTTTAGCAAAGCTAAATTTGATATATGTTACTTAAGATACTATTTTAAGACCCTTCCTAAGCAGCCAGACCAATCCGAAGGGCCATTCGTCTAGCCAGACACCATGGAACTTTCCCTGTGAGTGCGAGCGTGCGGCCATTATTCATACGCATTCATACGCATGAATGCGTGTGAGTACACTACATTTTCCCAAAAGACTGTAGGAATATTATTTTGGGTATTAATACAACAATAAAAGTGTAAAATATATTTTTCACAAAAAAAAATATTTGTAGCGGCAAGCTACATAACACATATCACAACGCCATCTACCCAATGACGACGGAACTACTAAGACAGACTACTATGCGTTCAGTGCCCACTCTTGACAAAATATTAGTTTTTTTACCGTCGTCTGGCCTCTGTTGATCACTGTCAGGATATTTGAAGACGTAACCGTAACGACTATTGAAGATATTTATGAGCTGGCAGCCGCTGAACCCTTTATATAAGTCTTATAATCTTTATTGATATAATACGGAGGTAATAAGGCTTGAGTCTATAGTTTTTCGTTCAGTGTCAGTTAATTTTATTGATATAGGTACGTTTATAATCATGACTTCACTCGACCTTATTTGGAGATAGATATTTAACATGGTTTTATTTTTAACATTTTGATGAAATTCAATTAAGCCGTTTTTGAACCTGAAACTAAACTAAAAAAATTGGAGAACCATAAATAGGTCTTAACGTGTTTAGTTTATTGAAGCTTTGCCAAATTCAATAGCCGCTATAAGAAATATTGAAACAAAGATATTTCATATTGTTTGAAATAGAAATAGTTTTTATGATAAGTCAAGTCGATTATATCGATTTAGTAACGTTTAGTTTAGTCTATTGTAAAATTTGACTATGGTCACACTCAACTGTCATTCACTCCCTTTTGGTTCATGGTCGTTTCCCGCGGTCAGTGAAAAAAGCTCTGGAAGATTCCGTTTTTGTGAGCGCGTTTTGATTTTGTATTGTGAATTCTTATAAACTGCCGCCTTTGGTTTGCCTGGCAAAAGTTGAGTTGAACATTGACATTTGCAAAACTTTAATTGTGATAAAAATAGTATCTTAATGAACATTGTAAAACACGTGGGTGAATTCCTGATTGGTGCCCAAGGAGTAGGACTACGCCGAACTGGATCCTGTGGTATTTATAACGATTCTCTTGTTATTTTGGCCAAAATTATGAGTTAATCTTATAGGTCCACTCAAGAGCAACACCAGGAGATCATTGGTAAGTAACCCTTATTTATTAGTTGTGATTCACTGTGCAACGAAGTGCATTGTGTTTAGGTCCTTGCCTTACCGTGGCCAGGTGGATGCATTACAGACTTCCACTGCGCACCTCTGAACAATTTCCTACCTGCCTACGGTAACTCTAGACACATATCTTTCTCTGTCATTTCGTTACTACATTATCTGATAACTTGAAAAAAAATATATATTTTTAGAAAAGAAATAAATGTAAATCTCCATAGCTTTTACATTTATTTCAACATCACTCTGTATTTATTTCACCTGTTGTGTCGGTTATATAATATTATTTAAAATTGACTTACTTGACCCTCGTGGGATCTCCACCTTGTCGTGGTGGAGAGGCTCAGTAACCATGGCTTGGACACCCGCGGTGAAGCTAAGAGAGATCCCGGGAGTGGACGCTCCGCGTGGGCTTGGAGGGGCCTGTGCAGTATGCGTCCAAAGTGTGGGTGCGGAGGACAATTCCATCTGTCCCTCGCAGTCGGGTGCGGTCGCGGGAGGAGAGGCGTGTCGGTGTTGCATTGCCGCGCGCCCTGTCTCCCGCGACCAAATGGGGGCGCACCATCGTTGCGTCGCGGTGGGGCCGCAGAGAAAGAGGAGATGCGGTGTTGCGTTGCCATCCTCCCTATCCTCTGCGGCCGCTGAGTGTTTTGGCAGCGGAGCCCAACACCTTAATCCGCCGCCAAGGGAGCTTTGTTCGGGGCCCGCCTGACCATCTGGCGGGCCAATACCCGTCGGGGGGTAGCGACGAATGCTTATGTGAATCCCTACCCTCCGACACACGGGTACATGAGGAACACGGGTTGGTTTTTAGTCAGTAAGAGTCTGACAGTCCCCTTCGTCCTTCCCCCGAATCAAAGCGCAGCCCTTACATGGATGTGCCGACACTCACCATTATCAACATACTTAAATGCTCTACAACATAACCTGCCACTATTCATAAATAACTATCCCAAAATAAGAAAGTTATATACAATTAATTACGTTCGTGTGGAAAATAATGGAAACTTCGCATGGCTTGATTTTTAACCGACTTCAAAAAAAAGGAGGTTCTCAGTTTGACCTGTATGTATGTATGTATGTTTGTCCGCGATTATCTCGCGTTTGGCTGAACCGATTTTGATGCGGTTTTCAGAAAAGTATTTGTTACACTTAGGAGAAGGTTTTAGGCCCTTAACCGACTTCAAAAAAAGAAGGTTCTGAGTTTGACCCGTATATATGTAAGTTTGCCCACGATTAACTCAAGTTTGGCTGAAAAGTGTTTGTTACACTTAGGAGAAAGTTTTAGTATTTTAACCGACTTCAAAAAATAAGGTTCTCAGTTTGACCCGTATACATAGGTATATTGGTTCTTAGTATGTTTGTATGTATTATGTGTGTGTGTTAGTACGTGTGTACGTGTGTGCGCGCGCGCGCGCGCGTTTTTGTATTTGTATGTGTACGTGTGTGTGTGTGTGTGTGTGTGTACGAGTGTGTGTGTGTGTGTGTGTTTACGTGTCTATGTCTCTGCGATTAAAAACAAAGAAAGTTGGTGAAAGAATTAAGGCTCTGTTGTCGTGGGGATGGTTGAGTAATTTGTTCTAGACAATATCACTTAAAGCCATGCCTTTTAGGGATTTAACCCGACTCAAGGCAAAATAGCATTGGCCTTTAGCAAAGATTTTAGGCCCTAGGTCGAGTACCGCGGCACTAAGTGCAGTCCTTGCAACTTGTGTACCGTCACAGCCCAACTCAATATGACTGGCAACATCCGCCTCTCGATATCACCATAACCGCGATTTCCTTGATAGGTCGCTGTCACTGGAGCTATGGAAATGTATCCATCATCATCTTTAAGATGCAATGCTATTGATGGATCATCAAATAATATCAAAATGGCATCAGGCAGTTCACCTGGCTCAAGTTGATCTCTTCTTAGTGTCGGACATTTAAATCCTTTAGGAACACCCATGGCCCCATTCGCTAAGCCATCCGTTATTGACATATTTCTCCGGAGCATAATACGAGAGCTCACAGCCAATTCAATAGTATGTACAAGTCCGCCGCATTTGTTTGGATCAGCCGAAGCAGCATTTGCGGAGGGCGTCCTTCCGTATGTGGCTGATTCCCTAGACTCATCTCTCTCTTGCAGCATCAAGCCTAAGCCCATAAGCACACAGAATAAAAGTACCTACTAGACTAGACTGATACCAGCAGAAAACTTATCACTAAAATAATTGAAGAATCTATCTATAAATAAACTATTAATTAGCCCAAAACTTCAAGTCAATGGAGTATCTATCACTAAAAAGTATGAAATAAATAAAAGAGTAGTTAACACAAATCCTGAAGTAAACGAACGAAGTACCTAACACTAAAAAGTATGAAATAAAAATAATAGGAAAAAAAAACGAAAATGAAAACTTAAAAATCGCAACAAAAATGTTAACTCAGTACGCATTTAGTTTCTTTTAAAAAAAAGAGAACCGCCTTCAAAAAATCGACCCACTGAAAAGTGCGAAATAATTTTTACATACGCTACCCCTAATCCTCACAAATTTCCTTTCGAATTTCTCCCAAAAACTAATTACTAAATTAAACTAAATACTTAGTTTTTGAAGTCGGTGCCAAGCCAAGAAAAACAAAAAGAATACTGGCAAACAGAGAAAATAATACGACGAATGTATCAAATCAATAAAGCCTCAAAAAATGCGCTGGTTTGGAAAGGATGACGCCAAACAATAGGATTTTAGAGGGATTTGGTTTGGCAACGACTTCAAAAACTAAGTATTTAGTTTAATTTAGTAATTAGTTTTTGGGAGAAATTCGAAAGGAAATTTGTGAGGATTAGGGGGGTAGTGTATGTAAAAATTATTTCGCACTTTTCAGTGGGTCGATTTTTTGAAGGCGGTTCTCTTTTTTTTTTAAAGAAACTAAATGCGTACTTAGTTAACATTTTTGTTGCGATTTTTAAGTTTTCATTTTCGTTTTTACTTTTGTAACATCATTGCATGAAGGCTATTAAAGTTGTTTAGCCATGTCGACCCTCTCAAGCTTTATAAATAAATAATATTTTTAGGCTGCTGTATTGAACGTAATCGAAAATGGGTTTATTAGTTACATATTTAAGATAGGCTTCTATATTTCAAATTAAAATATAAAATCGTACAACGTGAGGTCATGAGATATGAATAATATGAATATTAATAATATTTTTTTAACGATCAATGTTTCGTTAATATTTCTACTATAATCATCGATATACTTAGTCTGGCCATAAATACTGTTACAATAATTAAAAATATTACATTTGAATTTGGAATCTGTCATTTTTATACGATTGTTTATTATGTTTTCTCGTTTTGGCGCCAATACATTGTACAATATTTTGCGATATTATAATGGAGTGGGGTGATAAAGAGAACCGAATCGCTGTAATTGCATTACACAAAGTAGGTATGGAGCTAAAAGCAATTTTTAAAACTCTCCATACACTTGGTATCAGTCAATTGTTTGTGTACCGGGCTATTAATAGCAATGAGACCTCCTCTGTTTGTGACAGAAAAAGACCTGGCCGACCACGTAGTGTTCGTACGAAACAGGTGGTCAAAGCAGTAAGGGAAAGAATTCGAAGAAATCCTGTCCGAAAGCAAAAGATTTTATCTCGGGAGATGAAGATAGCACATAGAACCATGTCGCGTATTTTAAAAGATGACTTAGGACTTGCAGCCTATAAGAGACGCACTGGTCATTTCTTAACTGATAATTTAAAAAAAGAATAGGGTGGTAAAATCGATACAACTACTGAAGCGGTGCGCAAAGGGAAGTCACAGAAAAATTTTGTTTACGGATTTGTTTTTTACAATTGAGCAAAGCTTCCCAATTAGTCGGCTGAGTGCAACGTGGGCATTATCCGACTTCAGTGATGGTTTGGTGGGGTGTTAGCTATGAAGGAGTGACTAGGCCATATTTTTGTGAAAAAGGTATCAAAACATCGGCACAAGTATATCAAAATACCATTCTTGAGAAGCCCCCATGTTCAATAACCAAGTGTGGTCCTTCCAGCAAGACTCGGCACCGGATCATAAAGCTCGGTCCACGCAGTCTTGGTTGGAAGCGAACGTTTCGGACTTCATCAGAGCTGAAGACTAGCCGTCGTCTAGTCCCGATCTTAATCCGCTGGATTATGATTTATGATCAGTTTTAGAGAGTACAGCTTGCTCTAAACGCCATGATAACTTGGAGTCCCTTAAACAATCCATACGATTGGCAGTGAAGAATTTTGCCATGGAAAGAGTGCGTGCTTCTATTGATAACTGGCCTCAACGTTTAAAGGACTGTATTGCTGCCAATGGAGACCACTTCGAATAAGGTTTTTATATTTTAGATTGTTTTATATTTATGTTTTAAACTAACTGTTTCGGCGAGATGGGCCTCGTTAGCTTTGATTGGCAACCTGTCTAGAAGAAGGAAAACTCCGAAATTAAACCAAACGTTCGGGGTGATGGGCCTCGTTAGCCTTGGTTGGCAACCTGTCTAGGAGAAGGAAAACTCCAAAATTAAACCAACTTTCAGAGAGCATACCCGACACAAAACCCCGATCTAAGGTGTGAACCGACCCGTGCCGAGGGATTCGCGGCCAGAGAGCAAGCTGGTCGTAAACGGAGGGTGCCTGTGTTGGTGGTCACAGGGCACAGCTGATATTCCGCCTTACCCCCGTAAAGGGCTCTGCGGGGATGGACAGTCTAGATCCCTAAATCTCGTGGGAACGCTATGGGAACAAAAACTTCTTCTTCTCCATACGGCGGCGACGCGGTTCGCAACCTGTCACGTCTCGTTCCCAGCGAGGGCGAAAAGCGGCCTACGCAAAGTTGGTTTGCAACGTTGAATGTTGGAGGAGGGATGGACGGCAAATTGGATGAAGTATGTCAGATGATGGATGATAGAAAGATTGATGTTCTTTGTGTGAATGAAACAAAAAGGAAAGGGTGTGACACCACCAAGCATGGCACGTATACGGCGTATTAGTCTGGGGTAGATAGTAGCAGAACCTGCAAGGGAGTTGGTGTAATACTATCTGCGTGAATGAATGAGTGTGTAAAAGAGTTTGAATGTGTAAATGCTAGGCTACTATGGATGAGAATGAAAGTAGGACTTACTCGTGTTTTTATTATAGGGGTGTACGCCCCGGTCAATATCGTTACGGGTATGTCACAGCAAGAGCAAGACGAAAGGCAAGAGCTTTGGGAGAGTTTAAGAGATATTTTGAGGAACTGAGAGGATAACGAAAGATTGATCTTGTTAGGGGATTTCAATGGATGGGTGGGAGTAAAGCGAGATGGATTTGAAAGGGTTTTAGGTGCATTCGGTGATGAGAGTGTGAACGAAAATGGAACAGCACTGCTTGGGGTTTGTTTGGAGTAGAGCCTTTGTGTGACAAACACCATGTTTGATCACAAAATAATACATATGTATACGCGTGAAGCGAAAAATGTTAGTAGAAGTATGATTGATTTTGTAATAGTAGATGAACTATAGAGAAAGAATGTGTTGGATACAAGAGTGTGTCGAGGGGTCGGCATCTACACAGACAACTTCTTGGTGTTGAGCCGGATAAGTGGGCTCTTTAAAGGATGGCGACACCAAGAGCATAATGAAAATAGAGTCTTGGAAATAATAAAAGTAGAAAATCTGCAAGAGAAAGATGTGAAAGATGAATATAATCGAAGATTCATAGCAAGATTTGAGATGCTCGATGGCATAAACGATATGGATGAATTATGGCAGTCCTTTAAAGAAGAGGTAGTATGTGTGGCGTCTGAAGTATGTGGTGTGATTAAGAGAAGGAAAATACGAAAGATTAAGAATACATGGTGGGACAAGGATATACAATCAGCAGTGTCAGAGAAGAAGAAAGCTTGGTTAGATTGGTTGGCTGCCAGAGCAAATGAAAGAATGGGAAAAGCAACGAGGCAGGACATAGATGAAGCAAGAAAGGAGTTTGTAAGGTCAAAAATAATAGTGAAAGAAATGGTTAAAAGGAAAAAAGAGGAAAAGAAAGATGAGTTTGATAGCAGACTATCTGACGATTTCCGAAGAAATATTAAGTTTTCTGGAAATCTGTTCGTGCAGTTCGTGGAAGAATTCAATCCTCAGAATACACATCTATCAGAGACAAGAATGGAAGGATAGTGAATGGTGAATCGTGCGTACTGCAAAGATGGAAAGAGTATTTTGAAGGTTTATTTGAAAAACGGCGGTAGAGACACCCATCGATGAAATGAATGGTAGTAGTAGGAATGATGAAAGCGTTATTGGCGTGGATGAGATCGTGCAGGCACTGGGAAGTATGAAAGTAGGTAAGGCTGCAGGATGTGATAGGATTACAGTCAGTTGGTCAGTTGCAGCGGTTATATAACTTGTGCTAGAGCACCGGCCGCGTACCTAATGACTGGGCCACAGCTGTAGTTGTGCCTCTTTATAAAGGAAAAGGCTCGCAAAAAGACTGCAAAAACTCTAGAGGCATTCTCAGCACTGTTGGCAAATAGTATGCAAAGGTACTGATTGAAAGAGTTATAAAAGTAACCAACAAGAAAATATGGGATGTACAGTCGCGGTCTGAAAGTGTTTACCACCTTAAGGCTTATAATTGCATAAACACATCAATGACACAAGGACGACGATATTGTACTAGGCAACCAATCTATGATAACATGCGTTGCGTAGCAACTGGTGTCAATAACGATTTATTATTCCACATTTATAATATACGTTCATTTAATTATAAGCGTGATATTTACAATTTTACACTGAAACTAAAATGTTTGTAGTCTTCAAGTAATGTAATTTTAAACTTACTCTTTACGATTTTGGTATTTGTAATTAATAAGTTTATCAAATGACTTTTACATTGACAGATTATAATGAAAGGGATGGTGAAAATACGACATCCTGAATATAAAACCTTTTTGAAAAAAATACAGTATTTATATCGTCTAGCGTAAGACTGCCTCGTTGGCCTAGCGGTAGTGCATGCGACAACTGATCATGAGATCTCGGGTTCGATTCGCGGGTCGGGCTCGGAAAATGTTGCAAAGGTTTTCTGTTAAGAATTTCTTAGTGACAAAGTTAGGAATTTCTGTCAAGAAATTCTTAATAATTAGCCCGAAGTTGGCGGTGTTTCGCCCCCGTGCATCAGAAAGCACGTTAAGCAGTGGCTGTCATGATCTATGGCAGTCATTAGTGGGAAGTCAGTGCCCTCAAATATACCTACTGACTACTGGTCTAACCTTAGAATGATGTTAGATGGCAGTCGCTCCGTGTAAAAACTGATCTTCAGTCAAATCTCGGTAGACCAGTAATAGCAGGCCCTGGGCTCCGAAGCGCAAGCTTGGGATGCAACTAAGAAAATGCTAGGGTGATGATGATGATGATATCGTCTAGCGAAAATCAGGGCGCGGTCAGACTGTAAGCTATAATGATAGTGGATGGTATGCTAGTTATGTTAAAGCGCATGCTGATCACATAAGTGAGATTTTGTTAAGATAGTACCATTTTATTACAATAAGTAAGTGTTTTTATAATAATATTAAAATACAGAACATTTACAGCAAAATAAATGCAATTCTGTCATTATGTCAAACTATTTCATCGACCTAAAAATATTCATACTCTTTTTGTTTGAATCGATGACTTACCAATGATTGAAAAGTAATAAGAACTCAGATATAGCATTTTAGACCTTGCTGAACCCAGCGTGACAAAGAATGTAATTTGAAAAGTGGTAAACATTTTTAGACCGCGACCGTACAAGCGGGATTCCGAAAGGGTATGGGATGTACGGATCAGGTTTTTTCCTTGCGAAGCATTGCCGAAAAGTTTTTAGCCAAAGGTCAAAAGTTCTAATGCGCATTCGTGGATTTGAAAAATACTTACGATAAAGTGGTGAGAAATGAAATGTGATCGGTGCTGTCAATGAATGGGGTAGACAGCAGCCTCATTCGAGCTCTGAAATCCCTTTATAAGGATTCTAGAGCTTGTGTGAGGATAGTATAGAGGAGAAAGAAAGGATAAACGGGGCATACATCTGACTGGTTTATCATCGAGAAAGGTGTTATACAAGGATATGTAGCGTCGCCGTGGCTGTTTAATCTCTTCATGGACAGTTGTTTGCAAGACTTAAAACATAGTGACTGCGGATTAAGGATGGATGGGTTACTGGTCAAATACCTCCATTATTCTGATGATCAGGTAATACTTGCGTCTTCAGCGGAGGAGTTGCAGAAGATGGTAACAATCATGCATGGTGCGTTAAAGAGGAAAGGAATGAGAGTGAATGTATGTAAGTAACACGAAAGTTATGGTTTTTGAAAAGGAGGAATGCGTTACGGCTTGCAATGTTTTGATCAATGGACAGCGAGTGGAACAAGTGAATGAGTTTGTATACTTAGGTACCTTGTTTACAAGATATGGTAAAAATCAAGAAGATATTGAAAGAAGAGTTAATTCAGGTAAAAGAGTGAGTGGAGCTCTGAAGGCATTTATGAACAGTCAAAACGTGTCCAAAAAGGCACGTTTAGCTGTGCATAGAGGGGTGTTAGTGCCTACCCTTATGTATGGTAGTGAAAGTTGGGTATGGCAGAAGAGACTTGAAAGTAGAATAAATGCTGTAGAAATAAGAGCACTGAGAAGTATGTGTGGTGTATAGACCGACAGAGTAAAGAATAGTGTGATAAGAGAGTGGTGTGGGGTAAAAGAATATGTAGTGACAAGCATCGAAAAAGGCATGTTAAGATGGTTTGGGCATATGGAGAGGATAGATGACGAAAGACTGACAAAGAAGATATATAATGCAAATGTGAATGGGACAGGACGAAGGGGAAGACCTAGGCGGACGTTCTCTGACCAGATTGGAGACATCCTAAAAAAAGGACAGGTCAGAAGTACCCTAAACAGAAGAGCATGCATGAGAAACTTGATGGAAGTGAATGAAGCAAGAGAGGTATATCAGGATCGTTGCAAATGGCGTTCCGTAGTCTCTGCCTACCCCTCCGGGAAACAGGCGTGAGTCTATGTATGTATTGTTACGGACTACGGGGTAACGGGATTGGAAGGAAACACCGAGTAGCACTGATGACACTTTATTCGACTTCACACACGACACGCTGTTTAATTTCGACGCAGACAGCACCAACACTAGCGTCTTTTGCACTGCACTTTTCACTGCACTTCACTGCACTTCACTGCACTTCACTGCACTTTACTGCACTATACTTTCACTTCACTTTTTTTTACTACTTCTTCTTTCTTCCTTTTCTTCTTCACTTCACCACTTTTCAACTTAAAATGGCGCTTAGCGCGTCTACACCGCCTTATATACCCCTAAAAATGTTCTAGATCTACTAATTTCGATTGTCTTTTCGTTATTCAATTGTTTTTCCATCTCCTGTCTCTTTTTAACCTTTCCATTCCTTCTTGAAGTTTCTAGAATTTTCTAATCTTTATTCGAAATATTTAAATTTGTGTTTCCATCTCCTGTCTCTTTTTAACCTTTCCATTCCTTCCTGAAGTTTCTAGAATTTTCTAATTTTTACTCGAAATATTTAAATAATCTTTTAAATATTTGCCAAATATTCATAAACATTTTCCAAATTTCATAAAAACCATAATCCACATAACAGTTATGACTGGGATTTGAACCCACGCCTTCAGAACGTGAACGCAATGTGTTATCCGCACGGCCATCGCCTTGTTGTCAATGACTGGTGAATTTGGCGAACACTTGACAGAGTGTATACGTCATCGAACTAAAAACTCATTTCCAAATAATAAAATAGTCTTCAAACCTCTTTGCTAATAAATTATTGTGTTTGATGACCGGATAGTTTGTCGTGTAGACGTCAGAAGTCGTTGGCAACGGTAGTGATGACAGCTTGGCATGACACCGGCCGTCACACTACCCCCTCTCTAAGACATGCTCGTCCCGAGCATTGTTGGATCCATGATATACCGCTATCCTATCCACATGAACAATCTTCAGTGGACTTCTAGGTGTCTTCCGAATTCTGTAGGTTACGTCGTTAATTTTCTTTATTACAGTATATGGTCCTTCCCAGCTTGGCTGTAATTTGGGAGATTTTCCCTTACATCGGACCGGATTATGAAGCCACACCAAAGTTCCCTCTTCGAATTCTCTTGCATTTGCGCGTCTGTCATATCGGGTCTTCATTCTTACTCCCGCTTGTAAATTCTCTTGTCTAACGTGTTCATGAATTTCTTCGAGCTTTCTTCTTAATTCACATGCATAATCGGTAACACAGCTAGGTGTCCCCGGTGGACATCCAGCAAGAAGGTCTACTGGAAGTCGTAGCTCCCTTCCTAAATTTGTGCGCGCCGGGGTTGTTGCCGTACTTTCATGTACTGCGGTTCTGTAAGCCAGAAGAAATAGTGGGATATATTCGTCCCAGTTTCTCTGATGGCTATCGACTACTTTAGCAAGATGGCGCTCCAATGTCTGGTTAAATCTCTCCACCATTCCATCCGATTGAGGGTGATACGGAGTTGTTCTAGTTTTGTGGATCCCCATCATCTTGCAGATTTCTTGAAAGAGTTGGGATTCAAAGTTTCTCCCTTGGTCGCTGTGGATTTCTAACGGTAAACCATATCGACAAAATACTTCATTTACTAATTTTGTCGCAACTGTAATTGCTTCCTGATTGGGGACTGCAAAAGCTTCTGGCCATCTCGTGAAATAATCCATTACCACCAGAATGTAGCGATTACCACTTTCTGTCAAAGGAAATGGTCCAGCTATATCCACAGCAACACGTTCCCAAGGAGCTCCCACAGTGTACAGTTTTAGTGCTCCGCGGCTCCGAGTTTGCGGCCCTTTAACTGAAGAACATTTAACGCATTTCCTGCACCAGTCTTCAACGTCTTCCCTACAGTGCAGCCAATAAAAACGTTGACGAATCTTCAGTAAGGTTCTTCGCACTCCAAGATGTCCGCCAGATGGGCCGTCATGACAAACTCGCAAAACTTCAGGAATCATTGATTTTGGCACTATTGTTTGAAGATAACTGTCTCTTCCAGAAGCACTTTCCCATTTTCGACAAAGTAGTCCATCTTGTACTATTAGGCTGTTCCATAGCGCCCAATAACTTTTCGTCACGATACTAGTATCAGCCACCTCACTCCATTCTGGCCGAAGGGGGTTATTCTTTAGACGCTCCAGTATCGGTTTCAAATCTTTGTCTTCTTCCTGGGATTTAATAATGAACTCCCTATTCCATTGCCCGTCGATGGTATCGGTTCTGATTACCTTAACGGCAGCTTCCTCTTTTCCTTCTTGTCGCACGCAATACTTGCAGTTCTTATCACAAGGACGTCTTGATAAGGCATCAGCATTACCGTGAGATTTTCCGCTACGATGCTCAACTTCGAAATCGTATTCTTGAAGTTGTTCAATCCATCGAGCTACCTGACCCTCACAATTTTTAAACTGCAAAAGCCACTTAAGCGCTGCGTGGTCCGTCCGGATTCGGAATTTTCTTCCGATCAGGTACTTTTTAAAATGCTGAAGAGTTTTCACTACCGCTAGAAGCTCCTTTCGTGTGGTGCAGTAGTTCCTTTCAGGTTTAGACAGAGATTTGCTAAAGTAGGCAATAACAGCCTCCTGGTCTCCTTGTCTCTGGGAAAGAGTTCCACCAATACCCACATTGCTTGCGTCTGTGTCAACAACAAATTCCCCATTGACGTCGGGATATGCAAGAATTGGCGCTTCACATAAACGCGTCTTCAACTCCTCGAAAGCAGTTTGACATTTTTCATCCCAATTAAATGGTCGCTCTTGCTCCGTCAGCTCATGTAAGGGTTTTGCGATGCTTGAGAAATTCTTCACAAAACGTCTGTAATAAGAGCAAAGCCCCATAAATGAGCGCACCTGCGTCTTGTCCTTAGGCATGGGCCAATCTTTAACCGCCGAAATCTTGGCAGGGTCCTTCTCGATGCCTTTTTCAGAGACGACATGACCCAAGTAGTTAACTTGTCGCTTAAAAAATGAACATTTTTTAAGACTGAGCTTCAGATTTGCGTTTCTCAATCTATTGAGTACACTTTCTAGCTTCGTGAGATGATCATCGAAGTCTCGTCCCATTACAATTATGTCATCGAGATACACCAGACAAGCTTCCCCTAAAAGGCCGGCAAGGATGTGTTCCATTAACCTTTCAAAAGTAGCTGGTGCGTTGCACAATCCGAAAGGCATAACATTGAAATGCCATAACCCTCTGCCCATTGAAAAAGCTGTCTTCTCCTTGTCTTTTGGGTCCATTTCCACTTGCCAGTAACCACTTTTTAGGTCTATTGTCGTGAACCACTTCATTCCGCATAACGTGTCTAACGTGTCGTCTATTCTAGGCAAAGGATAACTGTCTTTCTTGGTTACATCATTCAATCTTCGGTAGTCAATACAGAATCTAGTCGATCCATCTTTTTTCTGTACCAATACCACCGGTGAACACCACGGGCTAGTCGATGGCTCAATAACCCCGTTTTTCCTCATATCTTCAATCATATCCTCTACCTCCTTCTCTCTGGCAAAAGGTACACGTCGCGGGCGTTGACGGATCGGTTGTTCATTCCCCGTATTGATGGTGTGCTTTACTACTCCTGTCTTTCCGATGTCACCGTCGTCCTTTGAAAAAATGTCGACGTATTGTGTCAGCAATCTCTTTGCTTTTTCTGTTTCGATTTCTGTTAGATCGTCTTTGCAACCTTTCAAAACACTATCCACGTTAACGTTAGTCTCAGCTAAACTCTTGGTTTCCTGGCAGTTTCGTAACCAAGCGACTTCCACGGACTCTCCTATCTCAGAACCCTTCTTCAAAACTTTTTCTTCATCACTTAAATTTAGGACAGGTATAACTGCCATTTGTGAAGAAGCAACAACTACACACGCCGGCAACCATGGATCGTGATCTCCATTGTCTTCTATCATTATGCAACGTCTCTGACTCGAAGTGGCAGGTAATGTGACGGGAACAAAGGTCTGTGACCTAGGTGCGAGCTTGCTCTCTTTGAAGCACAAAACCTTTCCCGCGCCTCCACCACTCATTGGAATCTCCATGTCTCCACACTTTAATATACCACACTTAATATCCAATCTACATTGGTGATCTCTGAAGAAGTCTAGCCCAACAATGCAGTCGTCGACGATGTCTGCAATCAGTGCGTTTTGCCAATATAATTTGTCACCTACTTTGAAAGCCACCATTTGCTCTCCCCTGACTGGAATGTGCTGGCCGGTAGCCGTTGTCAGTCGAGGTCGAATTGACTGTTTTAGAATCTTCCCATTCCTCCTTATCAGATGAGTCCCTATAACAGTTCGTGACGCACCGGTGTCCAAGGTCAGCAAACAGGTAACGCCATTGACCGCGCCATCAATGGTTAAGCTGTTCCCATCCGTGCTTTGTCGGATACAAATTTTAGGGGCTTTTCGTCTACCGGCCAGCGCTTGCCCCACAGCCCTGGCTGAAATTAGTTTTCCTGCTCGTGATCTGACGTTTGAACAGTAGCGTCAGTCTTACGTTTACGTTTCGGACAGCTATTGCTGAAATGTCCTGGTTCCCTGCAGCTATAACATTTTGGGACAAATCTTCGGTCTGTTCGCTGCATTTCTGCGGCCACAACTCGGACTCGTCCACCCTTATTGTCTCGACGGACAGCCTCCACTTCTAGAGCATGCGCTAAAGCGTCTTTAACGTTATCGTGGTGCTTCAGACGAACGGCAGACCTGACCTCATCGTCATAAATGCCATCAATGAACGCCTGGAGACGCATACTTTGGACTTGTGCCGGGGGTGCAGACTGGTAAGCTTTTCCTACCATTTTCTCTACTTCTATAGACCACTGCTGCAATGACTCATTAGGGCGCTGACAGCGGTTACGCAACTGAGCACGGAATACAAATTCCAAATGCGCGTCTCCATACCTGGACTCTAGAGCCTCGATGAGCTGTTCATATGTGGCGTCTTTCCCCACAGACTGTAGCACTGATAGTGCACCATCGCGTAACGCCAGAGCGAGTGCATTCTTGGCCTTCTCTCTGTTCCAACTGTTACGAGAAGAAGCGGCTTCAAACTGCATCCTGTACGCCTCCCAGCATGAGGTGCCATCGAAAGAAGGCACTTTAAAATTACCAGCACCTGATGAGGCGACTGCGACTGAAGGGACGTTGGTCTTAATCCTCCTGCACTCCTCCTCTACGGTAGCTATGCGGGTGTGTATCTCTTCTGATACTGACGCCATGCGGGACTGCACCTCTTCCTCTATAGTAGCCACGCGCGACTGTACTTCACCGATACACATCTCCATCTCGGCGATCTTACGGGCGTTCTCCGATATATAACGGCGAATCTCAACCTGGCTCTCCATTATCTCGCCAAGCTGCTGCGAGTTTTGCTCGAGTCGATGCGAGTTTTGCTCGAGTCGATGCGAGTTCTCCTGAAGTTGTGTTTGAAGATCGCATTTAAGTTGCTGAGAGTTTTGCTCGAGTCGATGCGAGTTCTCCTGAAGTTGTGTTTGAAGATCGCATTTAAGTTGCTGAGAGTTTTGCTGGATTATTATTGCGAGGTCTGCGAGAGATATAGGGTTAGCTGCGCTTGCGGACGTAGATACCCCTCCTTCAGATCCGGTTGCTTGCGAAGGAGCATCCCTGCTCACAACTTCCTGGCTAGAGTCGCCTAGCTCTTGAGCGGCAGCCCTCGCACGTGTCGTAGGCCCTTCCCTCGGCATGACTGGCATCTTTAAACCTTCCAATCCCACTTCTGACACCAATTGTTACGGACTACGGGGTAACGGGATTGGAAGGAAACACCGAGTAGCACTGATGACACTTTATTCGACTTCACACACGACACGCCGTTTAATTTCGACGCAGACAGCACCAACACTAGCGTCTTTTGCACTGCACTTTTCACTGCACTTCACTGCACTTCACTGCACTTCACTGCACTTTACTGCACTATACTTTCACTTCACTTTTTTTTACTACTTCTTCTTTCTTCCTTTTCTTCTTCACTTCACCACTTTTCAACTTAAAATGGCGCTTAGCGCGTCTACACCGCCTTATATACCCCTAAAAATGTTCTAGATCTACTAATTTCGATTGTCTTTTCGTTATTCAATTGTTTTTCCATCTCCTGTCTCTTTTTAACCTTTCCATTCCTTCTTGAAGTTTCTAGAATTTTCTAATCTTTATTCGAAATATTTAAATTTGTGTTTCCATCTCCTGTCTCTTTTTAACCTTTCCATTCCTTCCTGAAGTTTCTAGAATTTTCAAATTTTTACTCGAAATATTTAAATAATCTTTTAAATATTTGCCAAATATTCATAAACATTTTCCAAATTTCATAAAAACCATATTCCACATAACAGTTATGACTGGGATTTGAACCCACGCCTTCAGAACGTGAACGCAATGTGTTATCCGCACGGCCATCGCCTTGTTGTCAATGACTGGTGAATTTGGCGAACACTTGACAGAGTGTATACGTCATCGAACTAAAAACTCATTTCCAAATAATAAAATAGTCTCCAAACCTCTTTGCTAATAAATTATTGTGTTTGATGACCGGATAGTTTGTCGTGTAGACGTCAGAAGTCGTTGGCAACGGTAGTGATGACAGCTTGGCATGACACCGGCCGTCACACTACCCCCTCTCTAAGACATGCTCGTCCCGAGCATTGTTGGATCCATGATATACCGCTATCCTATCCACATGAACAATCTTCAGTGGACTTCTAGGTGTCTTCCGAATTCTGTAGGTTACGTCGTTAATTTTCTTTATTACAGTATATGGTCCTTCCCAGCTTGGCTGTAATTTGGGAGATTTTCCCTTACATCGGACCGGATTATGAAGCCACACCAAAGTTCCCTCTTCGAATTCTCTTGCATTTGCGCGTCTGTCATATCGGGTCTTCATTCTTACTCCCGCTTGTAAATTCTCTTGTCTAACGTGTTCATGAATTTCTTCGAGCTTTCTTCTTAATTCACATGCATAATCGGTAACACAGCTAGGTGTCCCCGGTGGACATCCAGCAAGAAGGTCTACTGGAAGTCGTAGCTCCCTTCCTAAATTTGTGCGCGCCGGGGTTGTTGCCGTACTTTCATGTACTGCGGTTCTGTAAGCCAGAAGAAATAGTGGGATATATTCGTCCCAGTTTCTCTGATGGCTATCGACTACTTTAGCAAGATGGCGCTCCAATGTCTGGTTAAATCTCTCCACCATTCCATCCGATTGAGGGTGATACGGAGTTGTTCTAGTTTTGTGGATCCCCATCATCTTGCAGATTTCTTGAAAGAGTTGGGATTCAAAGTTTCTCCCTTGGTCGCTGTGGATTTCTAACGGTAAACCATATCGACAAAATACTTCATTTACTAATTTTGTCGCAACTGTAATTGCTTCCTGATTGGGGACTGCAAAAGCTTCTGGCCATCTCGTGAAATAATCCATTACCACCAGAATGTAGCGATTACCACTTTCTGTCAAAGGAAATGGTCCAGCTATATCCACAGCAACACGTTCCCAAGGAGCTCCCACAGTGTACAGTTTTAGTGCTCCGCGGCTCCGAGTTTGCGGCCCTTTAACTGAAGAACATTTAACGCATTTCCTGCACCAGTCTTCAACGTCTTCCCTACAGTGCAGCCAATAAAAACGTTGACGAATCTTCAGTAAGGTTCTTCGCACTCCAAGATGTCCGCCAGATGGGCCGTCATGACAAACTCGCAAAACTTCAGGAATCATTGATTTTGGCACTATTGTTTGAAGATAACTGTCTCTTCCAGAAGCACTTTCCCATTTTCGACAAAGTAGTCCATCTTGTACTATTAGGCTGTTCCATAGCGCCCAATAACTTTTCGTCACGATACTAGTATCAGCCACCTCACTCCATTCTGGCCGAAGGGGGTTATTCTTTAGACGCTCCAGTATCGGTTTCAAATCTTTGTCTTCTTCCTGGGATTTAATAATGAACTCCCTATTCCATTGCCCGTCGATGGTATCGGTTCTGATTACCTTAACGGCAGCTTCCTCTTTTCCTTCTTGTCGCACGCAATACTTGCAGTTCTTATCACAAGGACGTCTTGATAAGGCATCAGCATTACCGTGAGATTTTCCGCTACGATGCTCAACTTCGAAATCGTATTCTTGAAGTTGTTCAATCCATCGAGCTACCTGACCCTCACAATTTTTAAACTGCAAAAGCCACTTAAGCGCTGCGTGGTCCGTCCGGATTCGGAATTTTCTTCCGATCAGGTACTTTTTAAAATGCTGAAGAGTTTTCACTACCGCTAGAAGCTCCTTTCGTGTGGTGCAGTAGTTCCTTTCAGGTTTAGACAGAGATTTGCTAAAGTAGGCAATAACAGCCTCCTGGTCTCCTTGTCTCTGGGAAAGAGTTCCACCAATACCCACATTGCTTGCGTCTGTGTCAACAACAAATTCCCCATTGACGTCGGGATATGCAAGAATTGGCGCTTCACATAAACGCGTCTTCAACTCCTCGAAAGCAGTTTGACATTTTTCATCCCAATTAAATGGTCGCTCTTGCTCCGTCAGCTCATGTAAGGGTTTTGCGATGCTTGAGAAATTCTTCACAAAACGTCTGTAATAAGAGCAAAGCCCCATAAATGAGCGCACCTGCGTCTTGTCCTTAGGCATGGGCCAATCTTTAACCGCCGAAATCTTGGCAGGGTCCTTCTCGATGCCTTTTTCAGAGACGACATGACCCAAGTAGTTAACTTGTCGCTTAAAAAATGAACATTTTTTAAGACTGAGCTTCAGATTTGCGTTTCTCAATCTATTGAGTACACTTTCTAGCTTCGTGAGATGATCATCGAAGTCTCGTCCCATTACAATTATGTCATCGAGATACACCAGACAAGCTTCCCCTAAAAGGCCGGCAAGGATGTGTTCCATTAACCTTTCAAAAGTAGCTGGTGCGTTGCACAATCCGAAAGGCATAACATTGAAATGCCATAACCCTCTGCCCATTGAAAAAGCTGTCTTCTCCTTGTCTTTTGGGTCCATTTCCACTTGCCAGTAACCACTTTTTAGGTCTATTGTCGTGAACCACTTCATTCCGCATAACGTGTCTAACGTGTCGTCTATTCTAGGCAAAGGATAACTGTCTTTCTTGGTTACATCATTCAATCTTCGGTAGTCAATACAGAATCTAGTCGATCCATCTTTTTTCTGTACCAATACCACCGGTGAACACCACGGGCTAGTCGATGGCTCAACAACCCCGTTTTTCCTCATATCTTCAATCATATCCTCTACCTCCTTCTCTCTGGCAAAAGGTACACGTCGCGGGCGTTGACGGATCGGTTGTTCATTCCCCGTATTGATGGTGTGCTTTACTACTCCTGTCTTTCCGATGTCACCGTCGTCCTTTGAAAAAATGTCGACGTATTGTGTCAGCAATCTCTTTGCTTTTTCTGTTTCGATTTCTGTTAGATCGTCTTTGCAACCTTTCAAAACACTATCCACGTTAACGTTAGTCTCAGCTAAACTCTTGGTTTTCTGGCAGTTTCGTAACCAAGCGACTTCCACGGACTCTCCTATCTCAGAACCCTTCTTCAAAACTTTTTCTTCATCACTTAAATTTAGGACAGGTATAACTGCCATTTGTGAAGAAGCAACAACTACACACGCCGGCAACCATGGATCGTGATCTCCATTGTCTTCTATCATTATGCAACGTCTCTGACTCGAAGTGGCAGGTAATGTGACGGGAACAAAGGTCTGTGACCTAGGTGCGAGCTTGCTCTCTTTGAAGCACAAAACCTTTCCCGCGCCTCCACCACTCATTGGAATCTCCATGTCTCCACACTTTAATATACCACACTTAATATCCAATCTACATTGGTGATCTCTGAAGAAGTCTAGCCCAACAATGCAGTCGTCGACGATGTCTGCAATCAGTGCGTTTTGCCAATATAATTTGTCACCTACTTTGAAAGCCACCATTTGCTCTCCCCTGACTGGAATGTGCTGGCCGGTAGCCGTTGTCAGTCGAGGTCGAATTGACTGTTTTAGAATCTTCCCATTCCTCCTTATCAGATGAGTCCCTATAACAGTTCGTGACGCACCGGTGTCCAAGGTCAGCAAACAGGTAACGCCATTGACCGCGCCATCAATGGTTAAGCTGTTCCCATCCGTGCTTTGTCGGATACAAATTTTAGGGGCTTTTCGTCTACCGGCCAGCGCTTGCCCCACAGCCCTGGCTGAAATTAGTTTTCCTGCTCGTGATCTGACGTTTGAACAGTAGCGTCAGTCTTACGTTTACGTTTCGGACAGCTATTGCTGAAATGTCCTGGTTCCCTGCAGCTATAACATTTTGGGACAAATCTTCGGTCTGTTCGCTGCATTTCTGCGGCCACAACTCGGACTCGTCCACCCTTATTGTCTCGACGGACAGCCTCCACTTCTAGAGCATGCGCTAAAGCGTCTTTAACGTTATCGTGGTGCTTCAGACGAACGGCAGACCTGACCTCATCGTCATAAATGCCATCAATGAACGCCTGGAGACGCATACTTTGGACTTGTGCCGGGGGTGCAGACTGGTAAGCTTTTCCTACCATTTTCTCTACTTCTATAGACCACTGCTGCAATGACTCATTAGGGCGCTGACAGCGGTTACGCAACTGAGCACGGAATACAAATTCCAAATGCGCGTCTCCATACCTGGACTCTAGAGCCTCGATGAGCTGTTCATATGTGGCGTCTTTCCCCACAGACTGTAGCACTGATAGTGCACCATCGCGTAACGCCAGAGCGAGTGCATTCTTGGCCTTCTCTCTGTTCCAACTGTTACGAGAAGAAGCGGCTTCAAACTGCATCCTGTACGCCTCCCAGCATGAGGTGCCATCGAAAGAAGGCACTTTAAAATTACCAGCACCTGATGAGGCGACTGCGACTGAAGGGACGTTGGTCTTAATCCTCCTGCACTCCTCCTCTACGGTAGCTATGCGGGTGTGTATCTCTTCTGATACTGACGCCATGCGGGACTGCACCTCTTCCTCTATAGTAGCCACGCGCGACTGTACTTCACCGATACACATCTCCATCTCGGCGATCTTACGGGCGTTCTCCGATATATAACGGCGAATCTCAACCTGGCTCTCCATTATCTCGCCAAGCTGCTGCGAGTTTTGCTCGAGTCGATGCGAGTTTTGCTCGAGTCGATGCGAGTTCTCCTGAAGTTGTGTTTGAAGATCGCATTTAAGTTGCTGAGAGTTTTGCTCGAGTCGATGCGAGTTCTCCTGAAGTTGTGTTTGAAGATCGCATTTAAGTTGCTGAGAGTTTTGCTGGATTATTATTGCGAGGTCTGCGAGAGATATAGGGTTAGCTGCGCTTGCGGACGTAGATACCCCTCCTTCAGATCCGGTTGCTTGCGAAGGAGCATCCCTGCTCACAACTTCCTGGCTAGAGTCGCCTAGCTCTTGAGCGGCAGCCCTCGCACGTGTCGTAGGCCCTTCCCTCGGCATGACTGGCATCTTTAAACCTTCCAATCCCACTTCTGACACCAATTGTTACGGACTACGGGGTAACGGGATTGGAAGGAAACACCGAGTAGCACTGATGACACTTTATTCGACTTCACACACGACACGCCGTTTAATTTCGACGCAGACAGCACCAACACTAGCGTCTTTTGCACTGCACTTTTCACTGCACTTCACTGCACTTCACTGCACTTCACTGCACTTTACTGCACTATACTTTCACTTCACTTTTTTTTACTACTTCTTCTTTCTTCCTTTTCTTCTTCACTTCACCACTTTTCAACTTAAAATGGCGCTTAGCGCGTCTACACCGCCTTATATACCCCTAAAAATGTTCTAGATCTACTAATTTCGATTGTCTTTTCGTTATTCAATTGTTTTTCCATCTCCTGTCTCTTTTTAACCTTTCCATTCCTTCTTGAAGTTTCTAGAATTTTCTAATCTTTATTCGAAATATTTAAATTTGTGTTTCCATCTCCTGTCTCTTTTTAACCTTTCCATTCCTTCCTGAAGTTTCTAGAATTTTCTAATTTTTACTCGAAATATTTAAATAATCTTTTAAATATTTGCCAAATATTCATAAACATTTTCCAAATTTCATAAAAACCATAATCCACATAACAGTTATGACTGGGATTTGAACCCACGCCTTCAGAACGTGAACGCAATGTGTTATCCGCACGGCCATCGCCTTGTTGTCAATGACTGGTGAATTTGGCGAACACTTGACAGAGTGTATACGTCATCGAACTAAAAACTCATTTCCAAATAATAAAATAGTCTTCAAACCTCTTTGCTAATAAATTATTGTGTTTGATGACCGGATAGTTTGTCGTGTAGACGTCAGAAGTCGTTGGCAACGGTAGTGATGACAGCTTGGCATGACACCGGCCGTCACACTACCCCCTCTCTAAGACATGCTCGTCCCGAGCATTGTTGGATCCATGATATACCGCTATCCTATCCACATGAACAATCTTCAGTGGACTTCTAGGTGTCTTCCGAATTCTGTAGGTTACGTCGTTAATTTTCTTTATTACAGTATATGGTCCTTCCCAGCTTGGCTGTAATTTGGGAGATTTTCCCTTACATCGGACCGGATTATGAAGCCACACCAAAGTTCCCTCTTCGAATTCTCTTGCATTTGCGCGTCTGTCATATCGGGTCTTCATTCTTACTCCCGCTTGTAAATTCTCTTGTCTAACGTGTTCATGAATTTCTTCGAGCTTTCTTCTTAATTCACATGCATAATCGGTAACACAGCTAGGTGTCCCCGGTGGACATCCAGCAAGAAGGTCTACTGGAAGTCGTAGCTCCCTTCCTAAATTTGTGCGCGCCGGGGTTGTTGCCGTACTTTCATGTACTGCGGTTCTGTAAGCCAGAAGAAATAGTGGGATATATTCGTCCCAGTTTCTCTGATGGCTATCGACTACTTTAGCAAGATGGCGCTCCAATGTCTGGTTAAATCTCTCCACCATTCCATCCGATTGAGGGTGATACGGAGTTGTTCTAGTTTTGTGGATCCCCATCATCTTGCAGATTTCTTGAAAGAGTTGGGATTCAAAGTTTCTCCCTTGGTCGCTGTGGATTTCTAACGGTAAACCATATCGACAAAATACTTCATTTACTAATTTTGTCGCAACTGTAATTGCTTCCTGATTGGGGACTGCAAAAGCTTCTGGCCATCTCGTGAAATAATCCATTACCACCAGAATGTAGCGATTACCACTTTCTGTCAAAGGAAATGGTCCAGCTATATCCACAGCAATACGTTCCCAAGGAGCTCCCACAGTGTACAGTTTTAGTGCTCCGCGGCTCCGAGTTTGCGGCCCTTTAACTGAAGAACATTTAACGCATTTCCTGCACCAGTCTTCAACGTCTTCCCTACAGTGCAGCCAATAAAAACGTTGACGAATCTTCAGTAAGGTTCTTCGCACTCCAAGATGTCCGCCAGATGGGCCGTCATGACAAACTCGCAAAACTTCAGGAATCATTGATTTTGGCACTATTGTTTGAAGATAACTGTCTCTTCCAGAAGCACTTTCCCATTTTCGACAAAGTAGTCCATCTTGTACTATTAGGCTGTTCCATAGCGCCCAATAACTTTTCGTCACGATACTAGTATCAGCCACCTCACTCCATTCTGGCCGAAGGGGGTTATTCTTTAGACGCTCCAGTATCGGTTTCAAATCTTTGTCTTCTTCCTGGGATTTAATAATGAACTCCCTATTCCATTGCCCGTCGATGGTATCGGTTCTGATTACCTTAACGGCAGCTTCCTCTTTTCCTTCTTGTCGCACGCAATACTTGCAGTTCTTATCACAAGGACGTCTTGATAAGGCATCAGCATTACCGTGAGATTTTCCGCTACGATGCTCAACTTCGAAATCGTATTCTTGAAGTTGTTCAATCCATCGAGCTACCTGACCCTCACAATTTTTAAACTGCAAAAGCCACTTAAGCGCTGCGTGGTCCGTCCGGATTCGGAATTTTCTTCCGATCAGGTACTTTTTAAAATGCTGAAGAGTTTTCACTACAGCTAGAAGCTCCTTTCGTGTGGTGCAGTAGTTCCTTTCAGGTTTAGACAGAGATTTGCTAAAGTAGGCAATAACAGCCTCCTGGTCTCCTTGTCTCTGGGAAAGAGTTCCACCAATACCCACATTGCTTGCGTCTGTGTCAACAACAAATTCCCCATTGACGTCGGGATATGCAAGAATTGGCGCTTCACATAAACGCGTCTTCAACTCCTCGAAAGCAGTTTGACATTTTTCATCCCAATTAAATGGTCGCTCTTGCTCCGTCAGCTCATGTAAGGGTTTTGCGATGCTTGAGAAATTCTTCACAAAACGTCTGTAATAAGAGCAAAGCCCCATAAATGAGCGCACCTGCGTCTTGTCCTTAGGCATGGGCCAATCTTTAACCGCCGAAATCTTGGCAGGGTCCTTCTCGATGCCTTTTTCAGAGACGACATGACCCAAGTAGTTAACTTGTCGCTTAAAAAATGAACATTTTTTAAGACTGAGCTTCAGATTTGCGTTTCTCAATCTATTGAGTACACTTTCTAGCTTCGTGAGATGATCATCGAAGTCTCGTCCCATTACAATTATGTCATCGAGATACACCAGACAAGCTTCCCCTAAAAGGCCGGCAAGGATGTGTTCCATTAACCTTTCAAAAGTAGCTGGTGCGTTGCACAATCCGAAAGGCATAACATTGAAATGCCATAACCCTCTGCCCATTGAAAAAGCTGTCTTCTCCTTGTCTTTTGGGTCCATTTCCACTTGCCAGTAACCACTTTTTAGGTCTATTGTCGTGAACCACTTCATTCCGCATAACGTGTCTAACGTGTCGTCTATTCTAGGCAAAGGATAACTGTCTTTCTTGGTTACATCATTCAATCTTCGGTAGTCAATACAGAATCTAGTCGATCCATCTTTTTTCTGTACCAATACCACCGGTGAACACCACGGGCTAGTCGATGGCTCAATAACCCCGTTTTTCCTCATATCTTCAATCATATCCTCTACCTCCTTCTCTCTGGCAAAAGGTACACGTTGCGGGCGTTGACGGATCGGTTGTTCATTCCCCGTATTGATGGTGTGCTTTACTACTCCTGTCTTTCCGATGTCACCGTCGTCCTTTGAAAAAATGTCGACGTATTGTGTCAGCAATCTCTTTGCTTTTTCTGTTTCGATTTCTGTTAGATCGTCTTTGCAACCTTTCAAAACACTATCCACGTTAACGTTAGTCTCAGCTAAACTCTTGGTTTCCTGGCAGTTTCGTAACCAAGCGACTTCCACGGACTCTCCTATCTCAGAACCCTTCTTCAAAACTTTTTCTTCATCACTTAAATTTAGGACAGGTATAACTGCCATTTGTGAAGAAGCAACAACTACACACGCCGGCAACCATGGATCGTGATCTCCATTGTCTTCTATCATTATGCAACGTCTCTGACTCGAAGTGGCAGGTAATGTGACGGGAACAAAGGTCTGTGACCTAGGTGCGAGCTTGCTCTCTTTGAAGCACAAAACCTTTCCCGCGCCTCCACCACTCATTGGAATCTCCATGTCTCCACACTTTAATATACCACACTTAATATCCAATCTACATTGGTGATCTCTGAAGAAGTCTAGCCCAACAATGCAGTCGTCGACGATGTCTGCAATCAGTGCGTTTTGCCAATATAATTTGTCACCTACTTTGAAAGCCACCATTTGCTCTCCCCTGACTGGAATGTGCTGGCCGGTAGCCGTTGTCAGTCGAGGTCGAATTGACTGTTTTAGAATCTTCCCATTCCTCCTTATCAGATGAGTCCCTATAACAGTTCGTGACGCACCGGTGTCCAAGGTCAGCAAACAGGTAACGCCATTGACCGCGCCATCAATGGTTAAGCTGTTCCCATCCGTGCTTTGTCGGATACAAATTTTAGGGGCTTTTCGTCTACCGGCCAGCGCTTGCCCCACAGCCCTGGCTGAAATTAGTTTTCCTGCTCGTGATCTGACGTTTGAACAGTAGCGTCAGTCTTACGTTTACGTTTCGGACAGCTATTGCTGAAATGTCCTGGTTCCCTGCAGCTATAACATTTTGGGACAAATCTTCGGTCTGTTCGCTGCATTTCTGCGGCCACAACTCGGACTCGTCCACCCTTATTGTCTCGACGGACAGCCTCCACTTCTAGAGCATGCGCTAAAGCGTCTTTAACGTTATCGTGGTGCTTCAGACGAACGGCAGACCTGACCTCATCGTCATAAATGCCATCAATGAACGCCTGGAGACGCATACTTTGGACTTGTGCCGGGGGTGCAGACTGGTAAGCTTTTCCTACCATTTTCTCTACTTCTATAGACCACTGCTGCAATGACTCATTAGGGCGCTGACAGCGGTTACGCAACTGAGCACGGAATACAAATTCCAAATGCGCGTCTCCATACCTGGACTCTAGAGCCTCGATGAGCTGTTCATATGTGGCGTCTTTCCCCACAGACTGTAGCACTGATAGTGCACCATCGCGTAACGCCAGAGCGAGTGCATTCTTGGCCTTCTCTCTGTTCCAACTGTTACGAGAAGAAGCGGCTTCAAACTGCATCCTGTACGCCTCCCAGCATGAGGTGCCATCGAAAGAAGGCACTTTAAAATTACCAGCACCTGATGAGGCGACTGCGACTGAAGGGACGTTGGTCTTAATCCTCCTGCACTCCTCCTCTACGGTAGCTATGCGGGTGTGTATCTCTTCTGATACTGACGCCATGCGGGACTGCACCTCTTCCTCTATAGTAGCCACGCGCGACTGTACTTCACCGATACACATCTCCATCTCGGCGATCTTACGGGCGTTCTCCGATATATAACGGCGAATCTCAACCTGGCTCTCCATTATCTCGCCAAGCTGCTGCGAGTTTTGCTCGAGTCGATGCGAGTTTTGCTCGAGTCGATGCGAGTTCTCCTGAAGTTGTGTTTGAAGATCGCATTTAAGTTGCTGAGAGTTTTGCTCGAGTCGATGCGAGTTCTCCTGAAGTTGTGTTTGAAGATCGCATTTAAGTTGCTGAGAGTTTTGCTGGATTATTATTGCGAGGTCTGCGAGAGATATAGGGTTAGCTGCGCTTGCGGACGTAGATACCCCTCCTTCAGATCCGGTTGCTTGCGAAGGAGCATCCCTGCTCACAACTTCCTGGCTAGAGTCGCCTAGCTCTTGAGCGGCAGCCCTCGCACGTGTCGTAGGCCCTTCCCTCGGCATGACTGGCATCTTTAAACCTTCCAATCCCACTTCTGACACCAATTGTTACGGACTACGGGGTAACGGGATTGGAAGGAAACACCGAGTAGCACTGATGACACTTTATTCGACTTCACACACGACACGCCGTTTAATTTCGACGCAGACAGCACCAACACTAGCGTCTTTTGCACTGCACTTTTCACTGCACTTCACTGCACTTCACTGCACTTCACTGCACTTTACTGCACTATACTTTCACTTCACTTTTTTTTACTACTTCTTCTTTCTTCCTTTTCTTCTTCACTTCACCACTTTTCAACTTAAAATGGCGCTTAGCGCGTCTACACCGCCTTATATACCCCTAAAAATGTTCTAGATCTACTAATTTCGATTGTCTTTTCGTTATTCAATTGTTTTTCCATCTCCTGTCTCTTTTTAACCTTTCCATTCCTTCTTGAAGTTTCTAGAATTTTCTAATCTTTATTCGAAATATTTAAATTTGTGTTTCCATCTCCTGTCTCTTTTTAACCTTTCCATTCCTTCCTGAAGTTTCTAGAATTTTCTAATTTTTACTCGAAATATTTAAATAATCTTTTAAATATTTGCCAAATATTCATAAACATTTTCCAAATTTCATAAAAACCATAATCCACATATCACTTATGACTGGGATTTGAACCCACGCCTTCAGAACGTGAACGCAATGTGTTATCCGCACGGCCATCGCCTTGTTGTCAATGACTGGTGAATTTGGCGAACACTTGACAGAGTGTATACGTCATCGAACTAAAAACTCATTTCCAAATAATAAAATAGTCTTCAAACCTCTTTGCTAATAAATTATTGTGTTTGATGACCGGATAGTTTGTCGTGTAGACGTCAGAAGTCGTTGGCAACGGTAGTGATGACAGCTTGGCATGACACCGGCCGTCACAGTATGTATGCATTAAACTAATACACTGTAAAGGTAATAAATGTTATTTGCAATTAAAAAAATATTTTTTTCTTTGTTACAATATTTATGGCATGACTAGGTATATCTACTAAATGACTATAATGTCTTGTTTTCTTTGCCGTGTGGTTGACGGCAAAGAATACAAGTGTCACCACTCCCTATCTTCCCGTGGGTGTCGTAAGAGGCGACTAAGGGATAACACAATGCAAATACCATCTTAGCGTAGAGACGGAAAACTCGACATCAAACCCTATACGACTGCCTCGTTGGTCTCGCGGCATAAATGTGCGCGTGGGATCGGGAGATCCCGGGTTCGATTCCTGGGTCGGGCAGTGTTATTGGGTTTTCCTGTCACGAAATTCTCAGTAGCAGCACGGAGTCTGGAAGTGTGCCCGGTACGGCAATAGGCTCGCCCCTTATTACGTGGGACTAAAGTATATCTGGCGAAAAGTGGGTGTAGAAATACACCTCTGCCTACCCCTTCGGGGATAAAAGGCGTGACGATATGTATGTATGTATGTATGACTATAATATTGTCGAAATGCCAAAAGATTTTTGTAAGCAATATTTTATTACATCTGGTGAAATTCTAATCTTTATTTTTGTTACTTTTTACGTTGTTACTAACTAAATTCCTTTTTCGGAAATTATTATAATAACATTTCCCGTTTACATAAGCACAAGGACAACTTGCTTATGAGAAATTTAATTTGTTTTATGATGTTGACTGTGTTATTTCTATTTAAACAGATTTCGTGAGAAAAGGAAAAAATATCGTTGAGGTAATATTTTATCAAAAGCAGTCACTAGTCTGAGCTCAGAGATGTGAAAGAATGTTATCTTGTAATATAGGTTACAGATGAACATGTACTTATTTGAGGTACCTACAGCTGGTTTTGTTTTGCCAGCAAAGTATTTAATAAGAAGTTAGTCTACTGAAGCACTTTATTTGTGACCGAAGTCTAATTGGACATTGTGAAAAAGTAAGAGATGGTCACCCACTAAAATAAATATGGCCACTAAAGAAATAACAATTCAGACCAGCTTCATCTACTTATATTTTTAAACAGATCCCGCATTCGGAGTATGTCCTGGTTCGTGAAGATTGCATTTTACAAACGGATTTAAAAAACACGCAGCACAACAAGTCGTCCATAACTTAATGTGAAATGTGGATCGAACACGCCATACTCGGCGTAGAATTAAGTGGCAAGGCGCCTCTTCAAACCACTACAACATCAAGTTAAGATATAAGTTAATGCCTATTTCGAGAAAACAATAAATTTAGTATATTTACATATGAATGAGACTTTTATATTATTTGTGGCGGAGTGTAGATACGTTTTACAGAAGTTTTGATTAATACCTAATTCTTTAAAATATAGAAATATCTTAAATAAGTGCCGAGATCTTAGCTGATAGCTAGTCTTCTTCCAACGCTATCTAGCGCAGCGTCGTCGGTATTCATTTGTAGTGTATTGCTTTTATTTTAACTTTCATGAGCTGACCTACATTGCTCTCGCCGCATCATTAATTCTCAGCTTATTTTTGAAAATATGACCAACAATAACTGACTGGTTTTAGAGTTAGAACAATGAGAGTGAGACAATTTTTGATGTAGATACTTGCATAATCAACCTTAGCGTGACCTAATACAAGTAAGATATTACCGCCTCTTTATGCGTTTTACAGAACTATACATACATTCAATAAATTCAATTCTATCATTTCATGATTATATCCTATAAGATGTAAAACAGCATGCAAATGAGTTTTATGCTAATCGTTAAACAAATATTTTTTTACCAAGAGTAAGAAAGTACGCAATGTTTATGAGAAGTAAAGATTAAGTAATGTTTGAAATCTAAAGAAGGCATATTTTTTACTATTTTAATTTTAAATAAGTAACTACGTTTTGATTTTTTCCGGCTGTGTCAACTTTCCTACCTCTATTAGGTAAATGTACGTAAATCGGATGGATGTATACAGATAAACAATTTGGTAATAAAGAAGTATCATGAATAAGTTATACTAATAACTTTCAATTTCAATTGAAAGCAATCAAGTCACATTCATAAAGTTCTTTGACACTTAATATAGCCAATTTACTTAGCAGACGACAAAATAGCGGCCAAATTGTTGCAATATTCATATAACAAAATTTATTATCTTTCACCTATAAAATCAAGGTATCATCGAATTGGATAATTGAAAGCACTTCGAGATCGAGATTAAGGATTGGTCTACATCTGACATCGTAGTCCGCTTTATTGGATTCCGACGCTTGGCTCGCAAAGCTCTAAACAGGTGCTTTGCTTTGCCGATGTGTGATCCGTACTATGCTGATCAGTGGACGCACTTGTATGACTTTCTATACAAAGAATACTACTGCAAGGTAGTAGGGCCTTGCTGATTTCCGTATGAATGGGCCGGCTAGACCGGGGAAGTACTACCCTCTCACAGAAAATCGACGTAAAGTAACAGTACCTAAACTGTTGCGTTTCGTTCGGTGAGTGAGAGTGCCCTATTACCTATTCCTTCTTCCTCATCCCACTCCTCATACCATCCCTTTTCCCAACCCCAAGGGGCGGCAACGCACTTGTGACTCCTGTGGTCTTGCTTGTGCCCATGGGCGGCGGTAATTGCTTACCATCAACGATCCGTCTGCTTATTTGCCGCCTATTACCAAAAAAAAATGCGTCCAATGCGTACGATGCCAATCAGTGGACGCCTAGCATTAGTGGAAACTAATCTGTAGAAACTAGAGCCCTTTCAGTATTGCCCGATATTATGTCGATTGAAACTTGGTGTCAATTATGGTTAGGGTTAATATTTACGAATACTTGCTTATATAATATATAATATTTTATATACAGCCTTATTTTTTAATTAGTACAAAAACTTTAAGGACAGATTAGCGAAGACATTATTATCATATGTGACGTAAGAATTTCATAATATCTATAAAGAGCAAAGTTATTATCATTTGTTTATGGTGGAAAATCTCACTTAAATCATAGTCATATTTTACAATCCATTCACTAATTCATGGATAAAATTCCATCTTGCTCATTCGCATTCTCTCTCTCGCACTTATGATGTAGGTAATCTTAGACAATAAAATTAACAAAAGAATAAGTGATGTAGTTACTTACTTTATTAATTTTCTCAATTCTAACCTCTCCTTCATACTTCATCCGGGCTTAGGACCGGCAAAATTTACCTTTTTACAAGTAATTAAATACGTGGGTATGTAATTAGAAAGCAAACAAATATCAAAATAAAAGAAGGTATTCCGTACTAAAATAAAAGAAGGTATTCTGTACTAAAAGAAAAGAGTAATTTTAGCGTATTTATGACGATAGAATCATCTGCTATTTACAAATATTATTTCCTCATCATCATGTCAGCCTAGACACGTCCACTGCTAGACCGATTTTGAGCCGCTCGCATCAAATTATTATTTACGTAGGTAGGTAATTTTTACTAACAAGTATTTCAATTGTCCTTCGAAATGTCCACCACCATTGTCAATACACAGACGGGCACGTTTTATTAAATTGTTTTTTAACGAGAGGAGTACGCTTCTGTCTTTTCACTTCGTCAAAAGCGTCCAATATACGCTGTTTTAATTGTTCGGCACTAAACGGCTCACTTTTGTACACCCACGAAAAGAAGTCCATGGGCGTGAGGTCAAGTGAGCATGGAGGCCAAGCTACAGGCCCGCCTCGTCCGATCCACTGGTTTCCAAACTCTTCCTGTACAAACGCACAGCTGCATTCGCGTGATGTGAACTGATTAGCCATCGCGTCGGGCAAATGTAAACAAACAATTAACTTTTGCGGCGAAAAAAAAGGATGTGCTTGCTTCCGCTAACAATTTAACATTGCGGCGCGGGCGCAGAGAGACAGGGGGTGGCGAGCTTCTAGTTTGCCCGAATTTATCAATGGAGCAGTGCCGAGTAGGTACGCAAGCAATCAGAAAACTACAACTAAATAGTATTTAGTTATGCATTTACCAATTATTACGTATTTCTGTGGACAGTTTTGGGACAGTTTTGAGACATAGTGTTGTTATTTTTTACATACTCAAATATGATTAGTTAAAGATACTAAGCCCCGTTAAATTTTTTGTACTAATAAAAAAATAGTGGTGTGTAGGCATATACTATTGTATTTTTATTAAATACCTATTTCAAACTAGGTTGTCTGGAAGAGATCGCATTTTGCGATAAGACCGCCATGTACTGCAACTAGTTTTAAGTAACTTTTACCATTGTAATTCAGTATATATACTGGTGTTATGGACGTTATGGTGTACAATAAAGTGTTAATCTGTCTATCTAAGTATCTATGTAAAATTCTTGGTGTACGCATTTGGAAAATATTTAGAAATTGTTCCGATCGCCGATATCTCGCACGAAACCCCTGTACGACGATACGAATACATGTAGGATTTAAATAATACAATTTTGAGGAGTTCATATGTCCCACATACATCTTTATGAGGCACGAATCTATTGATCTTAATGGTATAATAAACGATAGGTATATTAAATTTATTTTTCACACACACTTCTGTTCGTCAATAGGGGTAAACAAACGAAATTAATAAAAGTACAAGCCAACAAATAAAATTCCTTTCAAAATCATCGAGCCTGGTAATGTATCTAAACAGTAAGATAGGTATTCATAATTGACCGTAATTAAGATGCCTTTTAAGAACTTAAGTATTATCCCTACGCAATTTAGGCAAACGCCTGCGACCAGCCTTTACTATTGTGATGATAGATATTCAGGAAATGTTTGCATTATAAATATTTTCAATCTTTCACGATTCGTAGTCATTTGGGACACTCAGAATGTTTTGCGACACAAAAAAAAATATTCTATAAGTAAATATATTTTTATTACATCTTTGCAAAATACTCTCCACCAGCCTCTATACAAAGTTTCATGCGTCTGAACCAGTTTTCGAAACACTTTTGCCAGTCCGCCGCAGACACCTCGTTTACAGCCTGCTCAAACGCTAAGAGCGCATCATCCGGCGACGAAAATTGTATCCCTTTGAGCAGATTTTTTATTTTTGGGAATAAGAAGAAGTCACACGGTGCTAGGTGAGGGCTGTAAGGAGGGTGACCCAGGAGTCTGACCGGTGTGCTGACTAGGAAGTCCCTCGTTTTGATTGCGGTGTGGGCGGGCGCATTATCGTGGTGGAGCAGTAGCCCGCGGAGCCCTGCGTTTGGTCGCTCGTTGCTCACAACAGAAAAAACTTCTGCCAAGCATTTGGTAGTATACCAATAAATAATAATAAAATTTGGTTTCGTAAAGGAATTGACACCCAGTCAAATTGAAAAAGCTCGCGATCAAAATCTTCACCCTGCTTCTAGGTCGCTTTACTTTGGTAGGCGTTGATTCGTTTTGAAACACCCAAACCGTCGACTGGCGCTTTGTTTCTGGATCGTATTGATAAATCCAGGATTCATCACCTGTAACGATGTCGTAAACACGCCGAGACGAGCCTGCTTCAAATTTGTCTATCATATCATGGCACCTCCACCCTTGCCTGCTTATAAACATCGATGAGGTTGAGCGGCACCGAGCGTGAAACTATCCTCCGCACCCGTAGATGCACGTGTTGATTCTCGTGAAGGCTTCCTGATCCAGTCTGCGGTATATGCTGAATCTCTTGATATGTAACTCGTCTATTGTCTTGGATCAAATTTTTCACTGCTAGCACGTTTTGTTGCGTAACAAAGGGCGACCACTTCTTTCTTCATCCCCCAAAGTTAGTCGACCGCGCTTAAATACATTATACCAACGATACACGACTGCCTTAGAAAGGCCTTCATCCATGAATGCCATTTAAAGTCAATCGTACGATTCGTCCGGTTTCAGGCGACACTTAAAATCGTAAAAAATCGTAGCGCGTAAATGTTCTCGACGCAAATCCATTTTTCAATGAGACACGGTAATTTTAATTAGCTCGCAAAAAATGTGGAGCTAAGTTTTAAATTTAAAACGCACATTTTTACTTATAAGTAACGTGAAATTTATTGCTCTATAATATTCTTTTTGATTCAATTATTGTACAACTAATTACATTTCCACTAACTATTACTTAATTACTATTTACAACTAAAACTATTCTTATAAACCTATAACTAAATTAAACAGAAAATAAAATAATGTATTCTTATAAAACGCAAGGCACGAGGTGTTTAGGCGTTGTAGTATACCTCCACATCACTGTCATGGGGTAACGTGCCCAGAAGGCTGGCAGCATTGCCACGCTGGATGGCAATGCTGATTCTTTGAGCAAAGAATAAACCAGCCTGGTCTGGTCACGTGAGACGTCGATCAAGCGTTTCGAAATTTCTCGGTACAAAATACGAGCGCTCGGACCCCATGGGCCCAACGTTTCTACCCTAAACGGCTCAAATACGTAATTGCCGACTAAATTTCCGTATTTGCGCCGTTTGAGGGTTTCCGCCGTTGCAACAGCAGCGCCAACATAACCTGCTGTGCTTGGAATATGTGATGGCGCAGGGGTATCTACGCACGTGTCGTCCCACACCAAAAGCCTACCCATTTTCCATGGCTACAACGACATACCGTCAACCAAACCGAACGACGAATTATGTCATTCAAATGAGCATGTCGTGGAATTCTACCCGCGCTTCTGCTGCAAGAAAGTCGTCCGAGGCTATCGACGTCTTCTCCACAATGGCACCGATGCGGAGAAATACATGGAGCACCCAAACGTAGGCAAGTGGCAATACGGAACGTCTCATCGTCCAACATGGTTCCATGGTGTTGGAAGATGGTACCGCTTGTAGCCAAAGACCGGACGCCCATTCCCCCATCACAAGGTTCGTGAGTGCGAGCCACCCTCGCATGAAGAAATAAAAATAATCGCTTTCTTTTTAACTGGCGTATCAAACTCAAAACCTCCGTTCGCTATCTACGCTATAGTTAGGTCACTGTGGTTGTCAGACAACCATACGCTAACATGAAATGCGACAAAGGTCGCAATATCGTTCAGTACTACCGACATTTTTTTTGTCTTTTTCTTCTTTAAGCTATTAAAAACATGATTGTTCATGAGATCATGCCATTGCCATAGGAAACACGACACCGTAAAAGTCAAACGGGTCCACAACTCAGTGTCTCGTGTAGGAATCGAACCTACAACACTCGGTATGATGTGATGGCGATGTCACCACAACGATTATGACATTTCCAAAGTAAAACGCGTAATGTTTTACAACTACCGTCACTAAATAAAATTGGCAGTACCAGTAAAAAAAAATCAGACAAAATACGCTCACCACGGTTACAGTTGACAGCTCAGCTGATTCACCAACATAGCAGTGTTAGCAGTCGCCCTCGCTCGCGCCTTGTGGTCACGCTGGTCCATGATGCCACTTCTGATATCACCGGGTTGCTTGATTTTTGGCTGGTATCACCACTTCACAGTTCACAGTTTGTGATACGTTCACACCAAATCAAATTAACAAAACTGACTATAATTATTTTGCATTACTGAACACGAAACGAGTGACAGTTTCTAGGTACTTGTTCTCCGCCCGGAGTCTCCAAGAGCAGTGATAGTTGTCTTGCTCCGTTCAACGTCAACCGTCACCCCCCTCTTCAAATGTAGCGAACGTCACACGTTGACGTCCGGTACTAATGATCATTCCGATATAAATATATTTTTTGTAAATACATACGTATGTTGTGCCTCCGTGGTCCAGTGGATAGCGTATGTGTCTGCTGATCGGAGGTCCCGGGTTTTATTCCCGGGTCAGGCAAAAGTGTTACTGGGTTTTCCATATTCTCAGTAGCAGCACGGAGTCTGGTGATGTGCCCGATAACGGCAATAGACTCGCTCCCTATTACGTGGGACCTAAAAATTCATGGCGAAATGTGGGTGTAATATTAAACCTCTGCCTACCCCTTCGAGGATACAGGCGTGAGTCTATAAAAAAACATACTTACGTATTATACATAGAAACACCCAGACCAAGACAAACATCCATGTTCACACTTTGGCGTGGCTGTCATTTACACACGCGCCACACCACAGAGTCGTCAAAATTGTTCTTAAAATTGAATTCATGTAAAAGAAGTAATCTCTATTTTAACTGCATGTGTGACATAGTGATTTGAGCGCCGATAAACACAGCGTAGAGAACCTATTGTATATTCTAATCTGGGGATCTAACCTACCAGGAACTATACATTGTGGGATCCACACATTAATGTGTCCATTCTAAGTGTTCCTGCTGTCCGTTGAATGAGATTTTGTGAAGTCCCCTGCGATACAGTATTTCTGTCACTCATCGTTTGTGTTAATATCTTGACTCGTAACTAATATTTCTGACCTGTTTTGATCTAAGCCAAAATAACATGGAAAAACATAAACATATAATAATCTGAAAAATGTAGTTTTAGGACATGAGATTATACCTAACTCTAAGCTTTCGCACTACCTACCGCTTATTAAGTAGCCTAGCTAGTATCTAAAAGCAAAACTTCGCCCGTAATTGCGTAAACAAAAGATTATCAAAACAGGTAAAATATAAATCAAATAAAAGGTACTATACAGCAGTACATTTATGCCTCATATTATAATTTGATTGTGTATAAAATGATTGGACACGTGTATCTATTTATTATATCCATCACAATCACAACATATTATTATTATAAAGGAGCTTATTGGTAGACCTCCAAAAGGCTTCCGAAACCGCCTTGTCCTGAGACAAGCACCGGGGCCCTTGTAAATGACACAACAAGCGGTCACCCATCCTAATGGTGGCCTCTGTCACCTGTGCTTTACTTTGACGATCGATTACGAACAGTAAGTCAAGTCATGCTGTACCCAACTTACGTCAGCGAAAATACGTTCAAATTAACAGAGTATTCGTTGCTAATTAGAAAAGCCTAATTAACTGTGATCATATTTTTTGTAACTTCATTACGTAGGCTATTATTTCAAATAATTTACACGAAGCTTAATTAAATAGTTTAGTTGGTAGTAGGAGGGTAATAATGTGTTGCTTATGGTGAATATTTAGCTAACAGAACCTTGAGTTAATAAATGTCTTGTACAAAGAAAAGAAACACAGCATTAAATTTAATAAAAAGCCTCAGGTAAACTTACAGGCGGTCAAGTAATTTCAAACTAGGCAGAGTCTGTACTATGGCAACCACACAACTGATAAAAATAGGTAAATGCTTTTAAATAAATGGCGAATAGGCACATAACAATTAATAGTGCTCATCATGGAATCGAACAACATAAAGCAATCTTGAAAGACCAATCTAGTGACTACATATATAATCGTTCGTTCGATGACACTGTTGTCTCCTCTGAAATATTTGACACTAGATACAACGTCTATAGTAATGACCGCTCTTAAGACTTCATGAGCAGGTATAGTAAGTCACGTGGTGGTGGGGTACTCATTGCTATTAAAAACTCCCTTTTATGCACTCCACAGTCTCAGTTACACTCATCAATTGAAGATGTCTGGGTAAACATTAGACTAAAACAAGGGAACTTAATAATATGTACGGTATAGGAATTTAAACTTTCGTGGTCATTTAAACTTGATTTAAACTGTCTTTCGGGATATATACCACGTACCTTTGTTTGGAGTAACCGATATTTCGGCACTGTTGCAAGCGCCATGTTCATGTACATCCGTGAACATGGCACGTCATATGTACGGTTTATATCCCCTCCTACGTCAGTTATGATGACTATCAGAACTTTCTAGACAATTGCGAAAAGAATATATTATTATCTTTGAGCCATCTAACTCTCATTGTCGCTGACTTTAATTAACCAGACATCGACTGGTCTCTCTCACAAAGTACAACAACAATGCAAAACCATAAAGCTACTGCGCTGCGTGAATTCATGGCTAGAACAGCCCAATCGAACCACATACCAAACAGTCATGGTGGAATATTTGATCTCGTATTACACTCCGCAAACACACCATTCACTGTTATGGAATCTCCAACCATGACCCGGTGTGACGCTTATCATCCCTCGCTAAACATATCTGTTAGCTGTAGCAAGTTACCTGCATTAAAGGACAAACAGACAACACGATAATTATAATTTCTGTAAAATAGATTACTCTCAAAGTAACTACGAGTTATTACAGATTTCATGGAATGAATATGTCGATTTAAGTTGTGATGATTTTTTGGATACACTTTACGCTCGCCTTTGGGACATTATTGATAAAAACACTCCTAAATCGAGACCTAAAAGAAACTGGCCACCATGGTTTTCACACTCATTGATAAAAATCTTAAGGGAAAAAGACAATTATCATTTACGCTACAAAAAATATGGTAACCCTCGAGATCACGAAACATTTTCTTTGTTAAGATCAAGAGCCAAGCGTGTATTTGACGCCTGCTTTAAATCTTACATATTTAAAACAGAAAGCAGTCTCAAATATAATATAAAAGCCTTTTGGAAATACGCCAAATCTAAGAGCTTGAATAATAATATACCCAATCACATGCACTACAACACCGACTCAGCTAACACAGGTGTAGATATCGCTAATTTATTTGCCAAACATATCTCTTCTGTCTACAGTGACCCGACTACGGAACCATTTACCCCCCGTTTCCCGGAGGTCTTTACCAGTATCGCAACCATTGTTCTATCATCTGAGCAAAACATAAAAACTGTTCTCAAATCGATCGATATCACAAAAGGTGCGGGTCCCGGCGGTATACCACCTATTTTTATTAAAAAGTGGTCTAAAGCGTTGTTTACACCTCTCTCTCTAATTTACAACAAATGCCTTAGTGTCGGATATTTTCCCCAAATTTGGAAGATAGCGCACATAGTACCTATACACAAATCCGGCGATAGATCGAACGTAAAAAACTACAGACCCATTGGTATACTAAGCTGCTGTGCAAAAATATTTGAGATTTTGATCTATGGGTACATAAGCTTTTATTTGAAACCGATAATAAGCCCTAGACAGCATGGTTTTGTGACCGGTCGCTCCACCACCTCCAACTTGCTAACGTATGTTCACCACATAAGTTGCTCATTTAACAATCATATACAAGTAGACGCACTGTACACTGATTTTGCAAAGGCATTTGACAAAGTAAATCATAATATTCTGTTTCAAACAGCACAACACCTCGGTACACATGGCTCATTACTACGATGGTTAATATCCAACCTCTCCCATCGCGCGCAAATCGTCAAAGTATATGGATTCGAATCTACTCATTTATAGCAAAATCCGGTATACCTCAAGGTTCCAATCTTGGCCCTTTGCTCTTCATCGTTGGTCAATGACCTAGTAAACTCTATCAAAAGTAATTGCCTTGCCTACGCCGACGACTTAAAAATATATAGTGAAGTAAAAACTCATGAAGATTGCATCATACTACAAAATGATATAAATTTATTATACCAATGGTGTATGTCAAGTTATTTCATTCACAAAAAATAAATCCCCCATTTACTATCCGTACAATATAAATAATGAAACTTTAACACGCCAGATTGCGATCAAAGATCTCGGTGTTTGGTTTGATTCTAAGCCTACGTTTATCCCACATTACGGACATCTAGTTACGAAAACTAATAAGGTCGTAGGATTCATATGGCGCATAGCAAAACCGTTTCGAAATCCAGAAAGTATATTACTATTATATTTTGCGTTAGTCAGAAGTATACTGGAATATGCATCTCCTATATAGTCACCCTTTTATCATATACACACCGATAGAATTGAAGGTGTCCACTTTTTTTGGCTTCTGGCAACACTGGCGGTATAACGTAAAACTGTATTTCTCCCAATAATTTATTAGTTTTAAATCAATATAATTAATAATAATGTGCCTAATTTGCTAATTCCTTACGTAATAAGCTGTGATAATTATAATTGTCGTATAATAACAGTGATAAGTGTTGTTTAACAAGTTGTAAAAGTTTTGCAAAGTCAAGTAAGTGAACTGTCAAATTAACGTACAAATTTATTTAAGAGAATTTGCATTATTTTTAAAATAATAGCTAAATTTGAGCCATTTTCAGGTGAGTTTACTTCTTATTTGACTTTCGTACACCTTACACAAGCAACATACCAAGTTAGCATATCACAATATACTCAAACAACTTTGTTGGTGTCTTACACAAACATCAGTGACCTTTCTTGCTTTGTTTATTTACTTTTTAACAAGATGATGACCAGAAGGGCACGCCAAGACGATGAGAAATTACAGGTGACCCTTACTGAACTAAAGAAATATAAGGATTTGTGTCAGTCACTACAAAGTGAACATGAGGATAATGAGAGGGAAATGCTACAGATTTTAGGGAAAAACTCTCAGCTTAGGAGTGAGATGGCAGAAATGCACTCTAATTTAGTCACTTCTTTAGACGAAAGGGATAGATTACAAAACATTGTAATGCAATTTGACAGGTGTAATGATGAATTTGAGAAAGCTCTCAAACGCATCCCTGAATTGGAGGGTCTTCTAAGTGAGGCCAATAATCATATTAACTTATTACAAAGTGCAAACCAGTCTATGAAATCAGTTACAACACAATCGCTATTTGATGAGCTGGTTGGTAGCGCTCCATGCATGGTTTCTGCCATCTCTGATGATAGCAGTAAAAACATAGTGACTTTTGATTTAACAGAATCTAATTCATCTATTCAGTCATTTAGAAACATGAAAGCCTGTAATAAATTGAAGAAGTATGTTAAAATTAATAAATTTATCAGGAAAAAGGAAAAATTGTTGAGAATGTACAAAAAATCAAATATTAATGTAGATTATTGCAAAAAATATGTTAATGTAAAGGAACAGATGTCAGTATGTCTAGCTAAATTAGATTCTAACCTATTAAAGTATGATGCTGATATTCATTGTTTGCAGACGGAGATTGACAGTTTACAAGAAGCTTTGTTGAACATGACAAAAAAATATAATTTATCACAAAAACAAATAAATGAGCATATCTTGGCAATGGATGACTTAGTGGACTTGTGTAAGTATAATGAGCAGAGGCTCCAATCCCTTACCAATAATAATCATGACAATGAACATAACCAGATGCCACGGAGTCATTCACAGCCAACTACAATAAATTATTGCTCTGATTTGTTATCACCGTCTGATGCAGCGGGTAACAGCACCATTAGTTCTAATCTTGGCATTTCTTTCTCACCCCACATTACAAACACCGACAAACTATTAATGTTTAGTGATGAGATAGGGAAGAACATGAGCCAGGTGTTTCGGCAAAGGACAGGTTTAGCTATTACTAACATATGTGTGCCTGGAGCAAGTTATTCTCAAATAATGCAATCTATTTTATCTAAAACATACTGTCCTGAAACAACAATTATTATATTTATTGGGAGAAGAGGAAATGCAAATATAAATGTAATACAGAGATATTTTGACCAATTACTCAATTTAAAAGTTAGAAAAATTCTGTTACTTGCTTTTCCTTACAGTAACCTGTTGCCACAAGCTGAAAATGATTATAGATTTAAGATTAATTCAAAATTGCATACTATGACATTTTATAATAATTTGATTGACATTATTGACTCTAATGCTTTAATTAGAATTTTTTATTTGACATGTGATAATTATTATATATCTCAATTTTATAAACGACAAATAGCATCCTCGCTAGCTTATTGTATTAATAACTCAGCCAAGGTTTTGGCTAACCACACTGCTTTCATTGAGCAGTCAAATTTGACATGCAATATAAGCTTGGAATCCGTTCCAAATTCTTTAAATTGACTTCTGAGACAATAGAGTCAATCTCTGGCAATAAATTTAATAAGACACCAAATTTTGTACCTAGTGTAAGTGACAAAAACATAGTTCCATCAACCACACATACAAACAATAATTTAAAAAATTGTATCAACCTGGTGCATCAAAATATACAAGGGTTGATGGGTAAGGAGTTAGAATTGGAATTGTTTATGAACTGTAACAATATTGATATTTTATGCATTACAGAACATTGGCTGAGAAGCCACCAGTTCATATTCAATTTTAATAACCACCAGGTTGTAAGCTCGTTCAGTAGAGAAAATTTTATCCATGGTGGCTCGTTAATCATAGCAAGTAAATTTCTAAAATTTAAAGAAAGGACTGACATTGTGAGCCTCTCTGTTGAGCGAGTAGTAGAGATTACATGTGTTGAGTTTGAGCAGTTCATTGTTATGAGTGTATACAAACCTCCATGTGCACCATTTGAAAGTTTTTTAGTTATTATGGAGGATGCTCTAAGCAAAGTTTGTAATTGCCGTAAAACGGTTGCTATTTGTGGAGACTTTAACATTAACATATTATAAAAATGCTCTTCAACTATCAATTTTTTAAATTTACTTAAGTCATACAATTTATGTCATAATTTCTACGAACCAACTAGAGTGACTGCCACAAGTGGTACTTGTATTGATAATATATTTACTAGTATAAAACCAATACACAAATCTTTGATTAATATGCTTCAGTCAGATCACAGTGGGCAGTTAATCTGTTATCCAAGAGAATGCCCGAGAGAACAGAGAAAAATTGTTAAATATATACCAATAAATGAGAAACGACTTACAACTTTTAAAAACAATTTATCTCGAAAAATGCGTTGGTTGCCTCATCATGACCATCCGCATCAGTTATACAGCTCCTTATTTAAATTAATTAATGACGAATTTCAGACTGTATTTACATCCAAAAAAATAAATGTAACTGACCGTCTGATGTTTAGTGATTGGGCAACTGAAGGTATTCATAAAAGCCGAATTAGGTTATATGAACTGTATAATGAAAAGTCTTATAATAATAGTCAGACCTTTATTAATTACGTAAGAAAATATTCCAAAATATTTAGACAAGCTTGTAACACGGCAAAATCTATATATTTGAGAAATAAAATAAAATTATCAGAAAACACTATAAAGGCTACCTGGAATATGATCAACAATGAAACTGGCAGAGCCAAAGCACGCAGCCGCGACTACCTGTTAAAAATCAATAATGTGAGTATTTCAGAGGACCTGGAAGTTGCGACAGAATTTGAAAATTTCTTTGCTAATATACCTATAGTGACAACAGAGTCGCTCAACTCATCTTCTATGTCTGCTGAAATGCTTCTTAGGGACTGCGTGCCAGAATGTGATGCAGCCTTTGAATTCACTGTTGTTACTACTGACGATATTATTAAACAATTTAAAACTTTAAATATGAAAAAGACAATGGACTTGTGGGGACTGTCAGTGAAGACTACTTCATCTATTATTAGCATAATTGCTCCACATCTTGCAGCGGTATTCAATGGTTGCGTCGCTTCTGGAATATTTCCTGACTTAATGAAATATAGTAAAGTTATACCTTTATTTAAATCTGGTGACACAACCGACCCTTCTAATTTTCGACCTATTTCTGTATTGCCGACACTTAGTAAATTTTTTGAAAAATTAATTCTTAGTCAGTTGCTTAGTTATTTCAATAGACATAATCTACTCCACGAGAAACAGTTCGGATTTACGAGGGGTCGTTCGACTACTGACGCAGGAGTTGAGCTACTCAAAAGTATATTTGCAGCTTGGGAGAAGTCGCAAGATGCATTAGGTATTTTTTGCGACTTGTCAAAAGCTTTTGATTGTGTACATCATGACACTCTGGTCAGGAAATTGTATCATTACGGCGTTAGGAACAAAGCTCTCGATCTCCTGGTTTCTTACTTGGGCAACAGAATCCAGAAGGTCCAGATCAATGACAAGACATCTCCAGGTTCTGCCTTAAAAATGGGAGTCCCGCAGGGGTCAATTCTCGGACCATTTCTTTTTTTGATTTATATTAACGATCTACCTTATTATGTAAAAAAGAATCATGAGATTGTGTTGTTCGCGGATGACACCTCTTTAATTTTTAATATTAGACGACAACAGATAAATTTTGACGAAGTAAACAATGCACTCTCTAAAGTTGTTAATTGGTTTAATGTAAATAATTTATTACTTAATGATAAGAAAACCAAACTATTAAAATTCTCAATGCCCAATGTTAAACAGATGGAAACCAATGTACAACTTAAGGAATTCAGAATTGAGCCCGTCGGGACAATTATGTTTCTAGGTATTATGCTTGATACCAAACTCCAATGGGGTCCGCATATAGAAAGACTTTCGGGCAAACTTAGTTCTGCAGCTTATGCAGTTAGGACAATTAGACGCCTTACAGATATAGATACAGCTAGAATGGTTTATTTCAGTTACTTTCATAGTATTATGTCTTATGGGATTCTTCTCTGGTGGAATGCTGCAGACCTTAACACAATATTCGATCTGCAGAAAAGAGCAATAAGGGGAATTTACAACCTTGGTCCTCGTGTTTCTCTAAGAGGAAAGTTCAGTGAGATAGGCATTCTAACTGTTGTATCGCAATATATATACGATAATCTCTTATATGTCCACAAGAATATTGACAAATTTAGTAAAAAAAGTGATCTTCACACTGTAAATACTAGACATAAGTATAATCTTGTAGTTCATAGCACCCGCCTCCACAAAATAAGTAACTGTTTTATGGGGCAATGTATACGCTTTTATAACAAGCTCCCTCTTAATATAAGAAATTTGACAATAAATAAATTTAAGATAATTGTTAAAACTAAATTGTGTTTAAAAGCATATTATAAAATTTCCGATTATATAGACGACAAAAATGCTTGGGATTGAGCTGCTCTAATTCAACATAAAAATATAAACTTGTACAACTGATAAATTTAAAATTGACGTTTCGTAAGCACTTTATACAAAGTTTACACGAAATAAAGAATAATTTCATTTCATTTCATTTCAATTTCATTTCATTTCCAAAGACGCTTCCTCCGCTACTTAAGTTCTAAGTTTGGTTTGAGACGAAAGTTGCCATCATACAAATTGAGACTTAAGCACTACAAGCTGGACACCCTTAAATCTAGGCGCATAACATACGAGTACTCCACGCTGTATAAAATTATTAATGTTCACTGGGATGCGAACGAGTTATTGAGCCGATTTTCTCTTAATATAGATGCTAGCAAACGTACTCAAAAACTATTTTCTCTGCTGACTAGTAATAATAATGTGAGTCACTACGATCCAGTTGCTAGAATGTGCAGAAGATATAATGACCATGCCAAAGAGCTTGATATTTTTTATGATAGTCACGGTGAATACCTGCAAAAATGCAAACATATCGTCCAATCTGAATTTGTCAATCGTTCAAATATGTTATGATTTGTTTAATTTTATTATATTTCGATTTTTTAATTATGTTTTGATTTAATTAATTTTAATTTACTTATTTCTTTTAATTATATTTTCATTTGATTTATTTTATTTAAATTCTTTATATTATTATGTTTTGAATTGTTTAATTGCATTTAATGTTTATTCCAATTTGTTTAATTTTATTTAATTTGTATAATCTCATTTATTTTTACAATTATTTCGACTATTCTTTATTCTTACTTCCTAGTTAGCCCTAAATTACCTACTATTTTGACTACAAATGCTGTGCTCAACCGTGATCGGACTTCAAATTCACATGTATACATACTATCTAATTACTATCACAATTCAATGTTGTAATTTGTTCTCTGTAGTTGTGCTTATTATTAAATAAAAAAAATAATCTTATATGTGTATTTATGAAAGCCCTAAATAGGTATCACACAAGGAGTATCTAAACATACTTCCAGTTTTGATTCTAGACTTGTGTTTTATTATTAGCCATTTGTGTATTAGTAAATAGTCTAATAACTTTCTTTAACTAAAGATCTTTAAAAATCTAGAACTAAGTCTGTTGTTATATTAGTTCTTTGTAATGCTTTAAATGTTCATTGTAGTCGAACCCTCGCGATCCCTCAAACAAAAACCACAACTTAATTAATCCCAGCGCAGAGAAAAACAAAGGAATAAACTGACATATTATTATTTTGTAAAATATTAATGATGATTCCAAAGATTTGAAAGCACAACAGCAAAAGGTCCTAACATCACATACAGACGTCGAAAAATCGGTAGGTAATACAAATATGTAAAGTTAGGCAGTTATTTCCCGACAGCAGTTTTCAGCTGTCCAACAATCTATTCTATAGACATATATTGACAGCATGGTTGGTGTAGTGGTTTAAGCAGCCGCCTCGCCGCTTGACACTGCGCCGAGTGTTGTGGGTTTGATCCCCACACGAGACAACACTGTGTGATTCACAAATTGTTGTTTCGAGTTACTTGTATGTTTGTAAAGTCCCCCGCGACACAGGGAGATCTCGCGAGTTCATGAATAGCAATGCGAGATCTCGCCAATTTCGAGATAATAACCATAATAAATAATAAAGTAATAACCATAATTTTTAACAGACTTTTATGCGTCAAACATTGTTTGACGTAGGTATTTGCCTATATTTTTTTAATAAACTTTTATAGACGGATCTATCAAATAACAAATGAAAGAAACAACCAGTCTTCGCTTCTACTCGTAATATCAAACAAAAACTTTTAGTCATAAATATTTTTTTTATAACTACAAACAACAACAAGTAAACAAAATACTTAGTATCTATGTTGAGTTAACCATTAAACTAAGATATTATTATCAACTAAACAAAACTATATCTACTCAGTAGATCAATTAGATATTACAGATGAATTAACAAAATATATCAATTAGTCAGACTATTAGAAATTACAGATTAAGTAACAAAATATACCAATGAAATTAAATATTTTTTCAGTTCAAATCACAAATCATATTACGAATTATTTTGAAAGTAGCTCCTTCAGAAGCAAAAAATGTCCAAAGAATCTTCTGCTAAACGGCTTCCTTTTTTGATGGCGACATAACCAGCCGCTACGGCAACGCTAGTTGGAACCGCAGATCTCAGGCAGACATCCACGAACTGTAAAAGTTTGCATTTTGACCCCCCGAACTCGTATAAATTCATTTCATTTTTGATTAATGCCGATATCAAGAGATTGCTACTCCGCCCGTGTCAGTCCGCGCTTCAAATAAGACGTTTTTATGCTCGAGTGCAATGTCGTTAATTACGCGAGATCCCGGCCTTTTTTTGACCGAGATCAATCTCGCAAAAAAGCCGAGATTGCACTCCCTACTCGTAGCTCGATCAAGAGGGTCTAAGGGTTGTCGCAAATATGTATGAAATTTAAAGCGAGAATCAAAAAGAGACACCTACAAAACGACATCACAAAGCAGAACGGCACAATTTATTTATGGTCATAAATAAACAAGTGCATTTATTACGTTATTTCACAAATATCAAAATAAATGTATGTATCTAAATCGAGTTGCCAGCAGTCATAAATACATATTTATTCCAAAGCCTTTTGACCATCTTCTATTGGTTGTGGATCAGAATGTCAGCTTAAGAATATTTATTTTATCCCAAGACCTGTTTTAAAATAGCAAATAAACTTGCAAGTAGAGAAAGTCTTAAATCTTTTTTTTATCCATAGTTTATTTAATAGTCATCCTTTGATCAATATTTAGCCATATGCCAATTGGAATTAACCATAAAACGAAAAATATCTTCAAGCGCACTAACTAGACTTACGAATGCTAAACAATGTTGAAATCGTGCAGGTAAAATGTATTTTCACTTGAAATATATTTTCAAGTGCGCAGCTATTTTGACCATCTTGAATTCTATGTATAGGGGCGCGCGCACTGTCGCAAAACTGGCAAAAACAATGGTCGCTTGACCCCGCATTTCAAACGCGCTATGTTTAGGTAGGCACAGTTTACAGATCGTCACATTCACATTATACCAAAACTATATTTATGTTTCATACCTGCCTGCTATCAAAGGCATGAAAAATTATCATATCAACTACATATTGTGATCTCACTTCCTCATTATATTATTATAGAAAATTGAGCGGCGTGGTAACGCTCGTATTATATTCAAATGGGATCATACTGCGAATAGTATCGTAGTAAAACTAAAATCCTTAATCGATCGATAGCCACTATAGTGAAGGTGTTTATGCGTCGGCATAGCAGTACTAAATATTCCATATTTGATAAAGTCTGACGGCCAAGGATGCCCTGTATAATATTTCAAGCATCTGACGGCCTGACATAATTTATTTGAGTTTATGAGTGAACTGGCGGAGGGTGTGGTTTTGATACGCCACGTAGGCAACGGTCAACGGAACGACAAATACACGGGGCAGTTTATTGCCAGGTCTGTTACAGCTATCATATATTACCTGTAAATTAATATGTATGGTTATACGGAATACGAATATGCGTTATATAAAAAAATGTACTTAATTCGGATATCCGATAGTGACGAGGGCATTTTATTGTATGTATAAAAATAAATATAAGGTAAAGACATTATAGCTACTAAAAAGGTGCGGAAGCATTGGAATTTAAAATACGTGGCACTTAAAATGTTTCTTTACAATGTTCTCAAAGTTCCGCTTTTATCGTTTGAAGACAAAAAAGGCCATTTCAGTTTAATATTGCTTCTTCAATAAACTAGACAGATGAAGATCATGATATACATCAAAGTCAAGTAATCCAGAAAACATATAACTAAGTTTTATGTATTTTTATGTCCAGGGTCTGTCACAACGTGCGCCTATTCTCTCGCATAACGGTGTTTATCATCATCTAATATTATTTTATTTCCAACATTTGTTTACGATCATTCTACTTGTATAGTATCTATTATATTATCTATGGTATCTATTCTCGATCGATCACTATTATTACGTGTCTATAAAAAATAAAATTATTGATAGTGGATATTATACTTAACAATAAAACAAAATAAAGCAAAATAGAAATTGGAATTATAAGTAAGCGATAAATCATTGTTTGCCTCGCTTATGCTGAAGGAGATCATGTCATGTTTATTGGTATCGCGTGATAGGTATATAAGATTTTATACAACCTTTAGCCCCTATTTCGCCTTCTTAGGATGAACATTTTAAAATAACACTGCCATAACTAATAGCAATTACCAAAAGCAATTTATGAAATTATTGTATCTACACCTTGTTGTTTTAGACCATTAAGGATAATGTATCTGCAAATTGTTATCGTAGGCTTAGTACATAAAAGATATCCATTGCCAGCATTTTGAGTTCGTAGCTCTAGGCAGCGGTTTGGCATATCTATGCAATGCAAGTAAGTATAGATAGATAGATATGTTTGATTGTTTACTACGTTCTTACTTGAATTTCTTACCTTTCCAAAATGCAATATGAGACTAATTTCCTGCTCACAAAATAAATATTTTTATGTTGCCCACGGTGACTTTATTATTCTTCATTAAAAAGAAACACAATTTACGTGCAAATAAACATCGTGAAATAATTAACGCGTTAGAATGTAGGAATGATTACCATCACTTCAGCACTACTCAGTGCGCTCGTCTCGCGCCGCATTCAATAGCCGCTGTTCCACGACGGTTTTGTACACACAAATCTTAATGAACGTATGTTACATACATGCCTATCCCCGAAACCGCTGATACATGATGCCCCAAATTACTTTCGCAATAGCAGCCTAGTGACGGCAACGGACACGAGGCGCCGACGCAGCACAACGTGAGGCATCGAACTCCGGACATCGCGGCCCCTTGAAGACGCGTCACTTTGGATCTAACATCGATCGATTGTCGACATACATCTAATTATAATTAATTGTAATTTCTTAGTAATAAATTTGTATTAAGTAAATTTTGCATTTTTTTGCATCCTCCGGCTACAGCCGTCGTAATTGGCGCAGTCGGTAGGATAGTCGAGTAAATTCGGTCAGTAGAGTCAGTGAATCAAGACGACCTTCGGCTATCCAGAACCTACACGTGCTGCAGCCCCGAGGAGTATCCAGAAATCGATACAGCAAAGAGGTACAAAATCGTCGGACGTATGTAAGTACTTTAGAATCATTCTAGAGTCGCTTCCTTTTTTATCCTTAAGTGTTTCCTATAAGCTACCAAGATTTTCCATCCAAGGCAATCTCAGTCACCTAGGCTTAGTGAAAATAGACATAATTTATTAGACGCTAATAGAAATTTAGAATTAAATAGTAGTTTAGAACACGCCACGAACATGACGTCTAGTAACTCTATAGATCAGATTTACAAGGCCTTACGACTGGTCCCTGAATTCGACGGTAACTCGAACGTATTAACTCGATTTATAAAGTTATGCGATCAGTTAGTGGAACAGTTTATGAAAAATGAACCCGGTAGTGAATTAACTAATTTAGCATTAATAAATGGTATTTTAAATAAATGTGTTGGACCAGCGGCACGTACTATTAACACTAACGGTATCCCGGAGAGCTGGAGTGCTATTCGAAGCACGTTGATTAATAACTTCGCGGATCAACGGGATGAAACGTCCTTGTATAACGATTTAGCGCTTTTAAAGCAGGGCTCATTAACTCCACAGGAATTTTATGAAAAATGTCAGAACATTTTTAGTACTATCATGACTTATATTAGTCTTCATGAATCGATAGCGAGTACCATAGTATCAAAACGCACTTTATATAAAAAGTTAACTCTTCAATCGTATTTGCGCGGTTTACGCGACCCATTGGGTTCTCGCATTCGATGCATGCGGCCTGATACAATTGAACAAGCTTTAGAGTTCGTGCATGAGGAGATGAACACCTTGTATTTGCAGCAGCGAAACGAACATGTGCCTGACAGGAAGTCGCAGTCTCAACATCAGGTTAGTCCCAAATTTTCTTATGGCCTTATGCCAACCTCTACAGCATTTCAACGACCGTTTGACATGCCTCCTAAACCATTTAATATGCCTGGACCGTCGCGCGCGTTCACACCCCATATGCAACAACCTTTATCGCAATGGAGACCACAAAACCCTCAGTTTCGCGGACCCACTAGAACTCAACAAATGTTTAGTGCACCCCCACCTAATTTTAGGCCTCAAAGCCAAGTTTTTAAAATGCCCGGACCCAAACCTGGCACGAGTAACGCCCCGCAACCTATGAGCGGTGTGAGCCATTACGTAGCTAAGCCATTACCGCAACGTACATATCATGATTGGTCGAAATCCGGCAATCCACCGCCTTCAAATTATCTTAAACCTAGAGAAATCAACTTTAATGATTTTTCTGATGAATCTTATTACGAATATAGCCCATATAACGATTACTTTGATAATGATTGCTATCCCCCAGAATATTATGAGTGCTCTACGTACGACTATCCATATGAAATATATAATAGTTCATACGAGCCACCTCAGTGTACAGAAGGTTACTCTGTAGAGGAGGTCGCAGACATTGCGCCCACTGAAGGTAAGGATTTTCAGAAAGTTTCAAAATCAGACAAGTTAAAATAGAAATTAACTTACAAACACAAAGACAATTGCCGTATATAAAAATAGCTAATCCCCCTATGAAATTATTAGTAGACACAGGTTCTAATTCGTCATTTATAAGTCCAGATATTATTGACCGATACTTATCACACATACCATGTAATTACGACCCTTTCGAAGTAACTAACATTCACGCTACTACTCGCAACGATTATACTATTACATTACCATGCTTCGAGGAATTTAATGAGACGAATGATATAACACTTTGTATTTTAAAATTTCACGATTACTTTGATGGTATAATTGGCTATGATTTATTAGAAAAATTGGAATCACAAATCTTGATTTAAAGAATAGGTTATTAAATACGCGTAATTCAAGCAATCCATTGTTCATGTATGACTCTCGCAATTGTAATTTATATGACGAAATAATACCGGCTAATTCAACTAAATTAATTAAAGTCCCTATTAATTCTCGCGATGGTGACGTATTGATTGAGAAGCAATGTATATCAAACTGTATAATAGATAATTGCGTCACTACTGTAAAAAATAACCGTGGTATATTAGAGGTCACAAACCCAACGTGTCACGACGTAGTTTTCTCAATGGATCAACCTGTAAAAGCCGAGTTGTGTAATATTCAGTGCACGCGTACCGAACAACTGTCCGATCGCGTTAAGCAAGTGTTATCGCAACTACGTACGGATCATTTGAACGCCGAGGAAAAAGCTAATTTAGAGTCATTATGCGCACGGTACGCCGACGTATTTTATATAGATGGCGAACCTTTAACTTTTACAAATAAAATTAAACATTCCATCCGTACAACTGACGAGGTCCCAATTTATACTAAAAGCTATAGGTATCCCTTTATACATAAGCAGGAAGTTCAGAAACAAATTAGCAAGATGTTAGAGCAAAATATTATACGACCTTCAGATTCGGCTTGGAGCTCCCCCATATGGGTTGTCCCCAAGAAAGTAGATGCTAGTGGAAAGACTAAATGGCGTCTAGTAATAGACTTTAGAAAGTTAAACGAAAAAACTTTAGATGACCGTTACCCCATACCTAACATATCAGATGTCCTTGACAAGTTGGGCAACTGCCAATATTTCAGCACGTTAGACCTTGCAAGTGGTTTTTACCAAGTCGAGATGAACCCTGACGATATTTCTAAGACCGCGTTCACAGTAGAGCATGGACACTTCGAATTTTTACGTATGCCGATGGGACTTAAGAATTCGCCATCCACTTTTCAGCGGGTGATGGATAATGTCCTCAGAGGCTTACAGAACACCATCTGCCTGGTTTATTTAGATGATATCGTTATTTTTAGTACCAGCCTCCAAGAGCATATGGTTAACCTTGAAAAAGTATTCCAGAGACTCCGTGAATCAAATTTCAAAATTCAAATGGACAAATCTGAATTTCTTAAGTTAGAAACAGCATATCTCGGTCATATTATTAGTAAAGATGGTATTAAACCTAACCCGGATAAAATTGACGCCATTCAAAAGTTCCCTATGCCCAAAACTTCCACAGAAATTAAACGATTTTTAGGCTTATTAGGCTATTATAGAAAATTTATTCCCGACTTTGCTCGCATAACAAAACCAATGACTCAGTGTCTCAAAAAAGGTTCCAAGATTAATATTAACGATCCAAATTATATTAACTGTTTCGAGAAATGTAAAACCCTATTAATGAATGACCCGATCCTACAATACCCCGATTTTAGCAAAGATTTTATTCTCACAACTGACGCTTCAAACCTTGCCATTGGTGCCGTTCTTTCACAAGGACAGATAGGTAGCGATAGACCCATAGCGTATGCGTCCCGCACATTAAACACTAGTGAAATCAATTACAGCACAATAGAAAAAGAGCTTTTAGCTATTGTATGGGCAACTAAATATTTCCGCCCGTACTTATTTGGTAGAAAATTCAAAATTGTTACAGATCATAAACCACTCCAGTGGGTTATGAACTTAAAAGAACCGAATTCTCGTTTAACTCGTTGGCGATTAAAGTTAAGCGAATATGATTTCACTACTGTCTATAAGCAGGGTAAGCTGAATACCAACGCTGATGCCTTGTCCCGTGTAGAAATTAATCACGAAGATACCAGCTCCGTATTTGTTAACACATCTGAAAAACCACCATCAGTTTCTGGTTCCTCGACTGAAACAGTTCATACTAGTGCTGAGAATCCCATATTAGAAATTCCGATTTCGGATGAACCCCTTAATAAATTCCATCGCCAAATATGTTTCGTTGTTGTAGGAGATATTAAAAAACGACCTACCGTTTCTAAGCCATTCGAGACCCACACAAAAACAGTTATTCAGTTATCAGAATCTAACCTCGAAGACGACGTTATTAACGCCGTAAAAGAATACGTTAATCCTAAGGTAAAAACCGGTTTGATTATTCATCCTCCATTGGCTATGTACCAAATAATCCCTATCATCCAAGATAAATTTAAAAGTTCTGCCTTGAATATGGTTTTAACGAAGAAAGAAGTAGAGAACGTAAAGGACTATCTTAGAAAACAAGAAATTATTAAAAATTATCACGAGGGTAAAACTAACCATCGTGGTATCAATGAATGCTTTTTATCTTTGTCATATAGATATTATTGGCCTCATATGAAAGACGATATAACCAAATACATAAACGAATGCACTATTTGCGGTCAAGCAAAGTACGACCGTAACCCTATTAAACAGAAATTCGCTATAGTCCCACCTGCCACTAAACCTTTTGAAATCGTACATCTCGATCTTTTTACAGCTCAAACTGAAAAGTTCCTTACCTTGGTTGATGCCTTCTCTAAATATGCGCAAGCATATCATCTCCGAGATGGTACAGCTTTAAGTCTCGTTCAAGCTCTTTTAACGTTTTGCACCCATCATGGCGTTCCCTATACTATAATTACTGACCAAGGCCCCGAATTCACTAATGCACTATTTTCAGAATTTATAAGACTTCATAAAATTCAACATCATAAGATACTCGCACATTCACCTAACGATAACGGAATAGTAGAACGTTTTCACTTAACCATTTTAGAACATTTAAGAGTTTTGAAACTAGAAAGGCGTAACGAATCTGTCATTAATCTATTGCCATATGCAATATTAGGATATAACAATAGTATTCACAGTTTCACCAAATGCAGACCTATTGATTTAATCACTGGTCATTTTGACCCTCGCGACTCGTTAGACATTAGTTTATCAGAACAACTGTTACAGCAGTATTTAGTAGATCATAAGAAGAGACTAACTCAGGTTTATGAATTAATAAACGAAACTTCCTTACATAACCGCACTCAATTAACTGAAAATAGGAACAAAGATCGCGAACCAGAGAAAGAATACTCCCCAGATCAACAGATCTTTGTACGTAATCCCCTAGCCAATAGACAAAAACTTGCCCCTCGCTACACACAGGATACTGTACTCGCCGATCTCCCTATTCATATCTACACCAAAAAGAAACGTGGTCCAGTTGCAAAGTCTCGTTTAAAACGTAGCCCTAAGAACCCCGTGTTGTTACAGGATTCTGCTGTTGCTACTACTTCAAACGACTCAAGGACAAGAAGTAATGATTGACCCCTTAGAAAACGGTCCTGGCTTACTCCCTTTTAACTTAGGAACAACGCGAATTGTTTCCCATTATCATTCCTTTCTTAATTATATAGATCTTGATGTTATACAATCTTATGTTGAGACAGCTAACGTTAAATTATCTGAAATAAGACCTAGATTAAATAATAACACTTTTTATATATTTGAACCGCATATAAATTATCTTAAGTCAAAGTTAACTAAAGTATCTTAACAGTTACAAACGTTTGAGCATAGTCGTTCTAAAAGAGGACTTATTGATGGATTAGGCTCAGTTATCAAAGGTATCACAGGCAACTTAGACCAAAGCGATGCCATTAAATATAATAACGCAATTAAAATATTACAGGAGAATGAACATAAATTAGAATCGCAAATCAACCAACATGTAAGCCTAATTAAAACCTGGGCTTCCCAGAACGATCATTTATTGAATAATATAACGCATAACCAAGAAAGAATTAGTAAAGTTCTTAATAAGATCATTGAGACAAAAGGTCGTGATCTTATACAGCATGCCGATATGGCCCAGTACTTAGTAATTTTAAGCGATAGTATAGAAAGCTTATTTGAAGAGCTTCGTAAGTTAGAATATACTTTAGCCTTTATACGTGCATCGAGCACACCGCATTCAGTTATAAGTATGGCAGAATTAAGAAAATTACTAGATAAGCTAAGAACTTTGTACCCGCAAAATGAAGTTCTTGATTTAGAAATTAGGGATTATTACGACGTAATTAAATTAGGATATTTCTATAGAGATAATCAGATAGTTATAGTCTTCAAGATGCCTATTGCCCTTCCTACAATTTATAATCTTTATAAATTATCCATTGTCCCTAACAAACTTGATAAAGTCCTCATACCAACCTTACCTTTCATTGCGATTTCTGGGAAGGATTCTATGTACATAGAGGCTGAATGCCCGAAGGTAAACTCACTGTACCTATGTGAAGCAAAACCCAAGTACCGCGTACGAGATGAATCAGACTGCATCCGAAATCTTATCATCGAGCAAGAAATACAACCATCCTGTAAGCCGACGTCTGTCATCTTAAGCACAGCAGCCGTAGAACAACTCGACGAAAAGCATTACACCATGAGCTTTCCCAACCCTACGAAAGTGAAGATATCGTGCGGACAGGAAACCCATAGAATACTGACTGGCAGCTACCTCGCTATCGTTCCATACAACTGTCACATAGAAACTCCGGACTTCACTATAGCAAACTCAAACGATCACATCAAAGGATATGCTATAGAGATAATGGCATTGCCGCAATTCGTAGAACCTGTAACCAAAAGCTCGACGCCTATCCTGTTGAACTCCATTGATCTGGAAAACCTTCATGAAATTAACACAAAGTTAGCGCTACAAACACCAGTTCAACTCAGCGAAAGCAACATTGAATCCAGTATCTATCATACTACAATCCCGATGTACCTAATACTATCCGGTGCAAGTGTACTCGCCATTGTACTAATGTACCGCAAGCGACGAGAACAATCCTCACGAGAAGTTGAACCGAACGACGTTACAACTACTGGTGTCTACGCTGAAGTCCAGGAAGTGGCGCCAACGCACCCAAGAGATATAAAAGTTGGCCACAGCAATATTTCATCATCTCACTCAATCAAGATTTCGAAATAGTTGCTGATCTACGGCGGGAGGTGTTACATACATGCCTATCCCCGAAACCGCTGATACATGATGCCCCAAATTACTTTCGCAATAGCAGCCTAGTGACGGCAACGGACACGAGGCGCCGACGCAGCACAACGTGAGGCATCGAACTCCGGACATCGCGGCCCCTTGAAGACGCGTCACTTTGGATATAACATCGATCGATTGTCGACATACATCTAATTATAATTAATTGTAATTTCTTAGTAATAAATTTGTATTAAGTAAATTTTGCATTTTTTTGCATCCTCCGGCTACAGCCGTCGTAATTCGTACACCATTTGGTTTATTTTTATCCAACACTATTTACACGCACATGTCGAAATATCGTCACGCTTTAATGTACTTGAAATTGATATCACGAGCCGCGCTCACACTATTATATAGCACAAAGTTTAGTATGAAAATCTGGTTCAAATGTTACTGTGTAAGTAAACCAACGTTAGTACCGTAACTGTCTTTATTATGCTTATACAGCTCATGTGTCTGTAACATCACGATAATACTCATTTCAGTCGGTTCCAAGGGTTCAGACAGACCATTGACGTAGGTATATTTCACCATATGAGTGCCAGACTTTAATATATGTTTTACAATTTATCAGTTTGATACTTCAGATATTATTAAAGGTGCATTGCTATTATTGTGCTTTTAAACCGAATTGAAATCACTGTGGACCTTTTCACTGAGTTGTTTACATCGTCATCTCTCGCTGTAGTGCAGTCCACTGCGAGATTGTGTATCCGTTTTACAACTGAATAAATACTCTATTCTTGCAAATATATAGTATCACATTCAAACAAGACGGCGCAGTTACTACTGCTGTACAAGTAGTTTGGATCGCTCTGGAAGCTTTTTATGAACATGTCGTATAGCCCACGATTCTAAATTGTCATTTACTCGAGCGTCATAGAGACCTATTGGATTGCACAGCTTAGATGATAAAAAGATGAAAATGTAAATAAATGTAAATAACGTAGGGTGCATAGGGTTCCCACCAAGAACTTAGGGTCCCAAGCCAACCTCACCTGCAAGTGGTGCACCTGCCGATCAACGAACGAGGCTCTGGCAAACAAAATGTCCCAATAAGCGGCAATAGGCTCGCCACCTATTACGTGGGATCAAAACACTGGCGACAAGTGGGCGTTTAATATGCCTCTGCCTACCCCTTCGGGGAAACAGGCGTGAGTCTATGTATGTATGTATGTAAATAATGTATAATTTTTCATCGGTGGAGGGGAGCGGCTATAGACTCAACATTTTTAATAAGAGCTGTTGCCTTAATCCCTCCAGATAATCGTCAGTTTATTGGCCTTTGACACTGTCTCTGTCCCCACGCTTCTACACAGGTTGGAACACATTGGAGTGAGAGGCAGACCTCTCAATCTGTTTAAAGAGTATTTAACTGAGCGTAAACAAACCATAAAAATAGGAGAGGTCTATAGCTCCGAGGAAACAATCACTTACGGTGTTGGGCAAGGTAGTGTGATCGGACCGACCTTATTCCTCATTTATATTAACAGCCTGTGCAGTATGAAAATTAAAGGCACCCATATATTTGCATACGCTGATGACACCGCAATCGTTTTTACTGGTAACACCTGGGATTGCGTAAAACAAACGGCGGAAAATGGCCTTGCAAAGATATCAGCCTGGCTAGATAGCCACCTTCTCACACTAAATTTTTCAAAAACTAACTACATATGCTTTACTATGTATAATAGTGCACAACCGCGAGACCAGTTTCAGATAAAAATTCACACATGCCGTAACCGTTCCAACCCTGACTGCTCTTGCCCAACAATTGAAAAAGTTGCCAGTGTAAAATATCTAGGCGTTATGCTGTGAGTGCATTCAGAACTCATAATGAACCGCGTGAGAAAGTTAATTTGGACCTTTAAAACCTTACGTCACATAGCCACAAAGCAACTTTTATTGCAAATTTATGCGTCGCTGGCTCAGTCAGTTCTCGCCTATTGTCTACCGGCATGGGGTGGAGCTACCAAGACAAAATTCCTTGAGCTTGAAAGGGCGCAGAGGGCTTTACTGAATTAAGGTCATGTTTTTCAAACCTTTTAGGTTCTCTACTGAAATCCTTTACCGAATATCTAACCAACTTACTGTAAGAAAATTATACATATTTATGCGCATTTCTAAACGTTTAATGCATGTAAACTTATATCTATATTATTTATTAAGTATTATAATGAGTGTTTAATTTACAATAAGAAAAATGTCTTAGGCAGAGCTGTACACAGTAATTAATTTTTTATATTAATAGGCGGCAGACGGATTGCCTGATTGTAAGCACCGCCGCCCATGGACACAAGCAACACCAAAGGAGTCACAAATGAGTTGCCGCCCCTCGGGGTTGGAAAGAGGGAAGGGATGAGGAGTGGGATGAGGGAGAAGGAATAGGGAATAGGGCCTCCGGCACTCTGACTCACCGAACGAAACGCAACAGTTTAAGTACTGTTACTTTACGTCGATTTTCTGTGAGAGGGTAGTACTTCCCCGTCGAGCCGGCCCATTCATGCTGAAATCAGCAAGGCTCTACTACCTATAAATTATATAATATTATATTATTTTTTTTTTATTATATAATATTTGCTTAAAAGGGAGTACAAGGGAATATGTTTAATTGTATTTTGAAGATGAAATAAACTATTTTAATTTAATTTTAATTTACATAATTTTCAAATAAAAAAATATAATGAGAAGGCACGTCTATGACGTTAGGATAAAGCATATATATCTTAATCTGATGCGCTCGAGTATTTTAAAACGGCGAATTCACTCATGCACATTTGCAACTTTCTAATAAGAGCCACGAGTTTGCGTGACACCTAAATCGTCAGATTATTCAATGAGAGCCTTTTTTTAGGTTCACATAACATTCCCTTAGAAAATCTGACACGCGCGATTAATTTTCGTTTATTTGCATTTTTAAATCTGACCTCCATTATGCAAACGTGATTAACATTCCTACTTTATTAATAATACGTAGGACGTGGCTGCTATCAATATCTGACGTGCTCGAGTAAATCCCGAAATCCCCTCTTGGGCTCCCCTACTAGAAGATACTTAGGTACTCTGGAGTCTACCGCCGTAAACTAAACCGGGGTGCCGATTATATTTTATTTTGAAATCTTTTGAAATCTGTTTTCGTGTTAACGAGTAGATAATGAAGGCTAATGCGTATTTTAAATTAGAATTTACCTTAAATTATTGATAGTATTAAATCTAGTAATATCTAATTATCATCAGAAAGGAATATGGGCATATATGGTTTCAACTTGTGCCAAAATCAAATTGGTGTCAAAAATTATGTTTTTATTTTTACAAAATCTTTCATATATAGTCAATCATAACATCGCCGGGTATAGAAAGCTACAATAATAAGTGATTAAAGTGATTTAAAAACTTTTCCAGTTAGATTTACTTCTGTCATTTTTTACCATAGTTGCCAGTAATTCACGAAATAGGAAAATCGATTATCGATTTCCAGATAAATGTTTTTTTATTTTACATACTGATTACCCACATGATTCTTGATAAATTCGGTTGTGGCTGGTATACAAACTGATTACAACTTATGTAATTTATAAGAACTGTATATTATTTCAATTGTATTGGTAAAAAACAGGCATTGCTAGAGCTATGATTTTAATTGATTATAATTATGCATTATTTTGCATTATTAAGATTTTCAATGTTATTGTTTCACAATATCAAGAAAAGCTGATGCCTAACCATTTCTATTAAATGATTTTATATTCGCCACACAAAGTAAAGCAAAATCAGGGAGTGTAAAATATTTTTGGATCTGAAAATACAACTGAGCTATTTATTTATTAAAATACTATTCGGCAGCAATAGCATGCTGGCGGTCGGATACAACTTATTTTTAATTAGGTCTGTTTATATAATACGATTATCGATTTACAAATAAAAATATTGTGGCAACACTGAGATTGACAAAACTAATCAATAAATATATTTTATTGGTTGACTGACGTATCCTGCGCTTACGCTTGAGCTCGTTTGTTGTCTTTTCTGTGATATTTATGGTTTCTTAGCTTACGTCGAATGATCTTCGAGTTCCTCCGTAACTATAGAAATTGAAAAGTATTGGAGATAGAGACTCTTACCTTCCGTGTCATTTTTTTGGGTTTGTGTACAAAACCGAGACCAATATAAACGATATTCTATCACAGTGTGTCAATTGTTTTATGAGACTGTCACACCAACGCCGGCGCAGGTTCAGAATACAACTGCGATAACGTTATGATGATGATAATGACTGTGTAAAATGCGAGGCAAAACGTCAATTGTTAGATAATATGATCTCCTTTTTCTCTAGTGTGTCTTGTTTGTCTTGCCTAGCAGTTGGTTTCGTGGCAGGGGATCGCGGGCGTCGATGTTTCGAAAAGTACTGTAGTTTTAGTCGTACAAGCAGCTTAACATCATCATCACCCTAGCGTTATCCCAGTTGCATCCAAGACTGGAGCTGCTTACTAGTCTAGCCAGATATGACAGAATATTCGCTTTTCTGGAGAGCGACTGCCGTCTGACCTCCGCAACCCGAAGGGATAGCGATAATATCTAAAATATCTAAAAATATGTAGGTAGGTACCGTTTGCGTTTGTAGAACATAACCTAAATTGAAATTCGTTAGTACCTAGCCTTTTATTAGGAAATCCAGCGAACTAGGGACAAATGGTTTTTTGTAATTTAATTACCATCATAAACACTACAAATGAGGTAAGTTTCATGACTGCACAATAAAGTATACTGTGAAACCAAACTCCATACTTTAGTGCCCATACTCCTTTCATGGGAGTGAATGAAGCAAGAGAGATATGTCAGGATCGTTGCAAATGGCGTGCCGTGGTCTCTGCCTTCCCCTCCGGGAAACAGGCGTGAGTCTATCTAGACTCAAATGAGTAGCACCTTACTTTAGTTTTACCCGGCGGTTCCCTGTGCGTGAAACACGTCGAGAGTTTTTAACTTATTGTTACTTTGTTTCGATGCGGCACTGTGCTAGACCGCAGAACAACCGTACAGCAGACAATACCCATTATAGTTCCACAAATGTGAAGTGTTATACTTTCTGATAAACAATACACCGCTGCATCTCGTCTCAATTGTTTAGTATATGGTTCTAGGCATCATAAATTTAAAAGCTATAATAAACACTCACATTGCTTACATGAATACCAATAAAAATGTTTGTGCAATGGTGTCCAAGTCCTTACAATATATCTTCATTAAACTGACTGCCACGACTCTTCTTGCATTTGAATGCCTCATAATAGAAATAATGCGACATAGAATATGCATATCTCTTACACATGTAAATCACCTACCGCATGTACTAATATCCTATTGACTGTCTGTCTACGTAGTTTTAATATTTGTATTAGGTAAGTGATATTTCAATGTGTGAACCAAGAATGTGAAGATGTTATTATTACACCATATTGGATGAGTTCGAAAATACGTTGGCAATTTCATTTACGGTTATTTGTGCGTCTATTAGTATTTATAATGTAGATACCTATTGTCTCATTTAATGAACAGTGCAGTCGACAGTAGTTGATTTTAGTGTAATAATCATAAGTGTATTTTCTAGCGTAGCGGAGTGTAACGCCAAACAATGTTTGCAAAACATATGTACTTGTTACACTTAGACCGGTTCTCTTGTCACAAGAAATGCTCTCAATAAATATACCGCTTGGACCTAAACTGGCGTTTATTTTAAATTTTGTACCGCTCTCTGTTGCAGATACCGGACTGCGTCTGAATCAACAGTTCTAAGAAAAACAGAATAGCATAAAACACGTTCAACTAAGTATTTTTATAAAATAGCAAACATTATATCAAATGTGCTACTATTTCGGCAAGGTTTACAGAATTCGTGGTCCCAGGATAACTGACCGTCAGAGCAAATACAAGTACATCATCTTCATCTTCGAAAAATATGTGATTAAGACCCATTAACAAACAAAAGTATGTGTAATAAATTGCAAAGGTTTAAAAAATGTTTTAGGTATGATTATGTTAGAACAAATATATAGATTATTATTTTACGTATTACACTGCTCTACATCTCGGGTATTTTTCAATTGTTTATAGTTAAAACAGAGCCCTTTGAGACTTACAAAGGGATAAGGGTTCAATGTGCAGAGGCAGATGATGGGATGATGGGACACATAACGTGGATCCTTCTTTACTGCACTACTAACTATAGCTATATACTTATATACTGCTGGGCTGTTATAAAAATAGCACTATTATTAAGTTTCTCTATAAGAGAATCTTTTACAGTGGCACATAGACCCAGTATGCAGAAGTTCTTATCACACCAGGCATATGAGATGGTCCTTATATACTTTCACACCAGGTATATGAATTTATCGTTAAGCTCTATTTTTTTAAATATACCTATCTCAAATTAGGTCAGACAGGCAGTCGCTCCGTGGAAAAGCTAATATTCAGCCAAATCCGGTTAGACTAGAAAGCGGACCCCAGACTGAAACTGGGATAACGCTAGGAGAAAGAAAGAAGAAGAACCTATCTCAAATTAAAACTACAAGGCTTTTATTCAAGTTTATATTATTAGCGTGTAACTCTGTTATAACAATCAATCTATAAATGGTACCTGTAGACGAAATTTCAACAAACTGTAATGAAATTTTTTTTTGTTTTCAAGTTAATTAACATAGTTAAGAGTATTGTGTTTAATTACTTAATGGTTTATTCAAAATTAGGCATAATTTAGTGTTTATCTTGTTACTTCCTGTGCCTTGCGGTTTGAACCGGATAATTAGTATTTTTTTTATTTGAAGCACAATCACTCTTATGTTGAACTAAAGGAAGTCCACACACATCTCTTTTTATTTAACCGTATAGGGTGACTGATACTTATTTATTTATTTAAATAAATAAATAAATAAGTATCAGTCACCCTCAACACTCCAAGGAGCACACATGCCAAATTTCAGCTTCTTGCACCCAAACAAATCGTTGCCATAGTTCAAATTCATTATATACAATGGAAGCTGATATATATGCGAAAATATTACATAGGTATACTTAAATAAACATAAAATCTTTTTTTTTGCGTAATTACCCCAAAGGTTTTTCAAGTAGGTCATGTAAACTGACACGATTAAGGAAACTCATGTCAAAAATCCAATAAAACTTTCCTAAACTTTTCGTTGACTTTATTTTGGAACTCTGGAATTGGAATTGGACAGCGGGAGCTATCACTATTTGTCAAAGTTCCAAATTAATTTGAATGTTAAAGATCGAATATGCTTTAAATACTTTATTAAAAACTATAGAGGATGCCCGCAGCTACACTCGCACATTCTTTTGTAATTTAATCGTTTATTACCGATTCTGTAGAAATGTTGGCAAATCCATTGTTAGTGCAGCCGTACGGTCCCCAAGCAACATACATAGCAAATGTCAGCGCTTAATCGTTTTGGCTGTGCATTTTCTTTCAGCACAGATTACTAATAGTTACTTTCAGGAAGCAGCGATAGCCGAGTGGAGAGACCGATAGACTGCTACGCAGGTTATATTAGAAAAACAACTTAGGCGGAATGCCGCGCTTGGGCATCGCAGCGCAGTGACCTAGTCGGGGCAGCTGGTTTGGTTGCATTCTCTCACCCGGCTGTAGTTCAGTCCATGGTCCAAAGCGAGAGCTCTTGGATCAAGGAGACGGCGGCGCAGCTCCATACACCTCTTCCGCCAGACCTCAACTCAGTCGATCATATTCATATGGCTAAATGGCGGAATCGAGACGAATCATAACGAGAGTTTCCTCCCTGTCAAACCAAATAGAATATTAGGCTAGGAATACAGAAAATACGAACAATCAAGTAATAAAAAATAAAATATCTATTTACTGGATATGAAACTTATGGAAAATTTTGATTTCACAATTCATAATATATAAACTCGATGTGTCAAATTGCTCTTAGAAGAAACAGTAACTTTTGCCTGAAATCAGTTTTCATTGTCCTAATTTAAAACTTTGTTATTCACGAGGGAAATGTGGTTTCAAATAAGGAAACAAATGGCTACGTGCTACCCAGTACCATAGGCATGCTCCACAGAAAATTTTAATTGAAATCCTTCTATCTATTTTTCTGCATATGTTGACGAATTAAGAGTACAAAGTATCTATCCCATTGCATTTCGTCCCAACGTAGTATAGTAGGCTAAATCCTTCTATTGACTCGCAATACTTTTGTTAAACAAACAAGAAGATATCTATGTCAAGCTGTGGAGGGCGAAAGACTGTATGATAAATTATTTCTGTCACATTAACAAGATTTATGTAAAGCTGCTACAGAATAAAAAAATGTGTATAAGGGTATTTAAAAGACTCGCTTCATGCTTTAAATTATACAGGGTGGCGCTACCATAGGGGCACTTTTTGAACAGAGGCATAGCGTACAACATTCTGAAGCCTTGTACCAAAAATCAATGAAATCGGTGCAGTAGTTTAGCCACAATATCGATTTTAAGTTCCGCAATTTTTGCACATGCTTTAAATTCCACACAGCTGATACAAAACGGTCAACGACCCTGCATTGCGCGCCGCGACTCACTACGATGCGGGCGCCGACTCGACGCCGCGCGAGGATTCCCGCATATCTTCGGGGACGCGCGAATGTTTTTTGTCAGGTTCAAGCATTTATGCACTTTATTGTAAAAAAAATATAGTTTATTTTCAAGTGCCTTAATAAAATCCTCTCCGCTGCGCTCCGTTTTATCGGCACTGAGCCTAACTTCGGATGACGTCGAGGCGTCGCGTCGGAGCGAGTCGGGGCGTGCAATGTAGGGTCGTTGACCGTTTTGTATCAGCTGTGTGGAATTCAAAGCATGTGCAAAAATTGCGGCACTTAAAATCGATATTGTGGCAAAACTACTGCACCGATTTCATTGATTTTTGGTACAAGGCTTCAGAATGTTGTACGCTATGCCTCTGTTCAAAAAGTGCCCCTATGGTAGCGCCACCCTGTATAAGTGCTTGTAAGGCGGTTTCTTCGTTTAATGCAAAGTTGGTACATCGGTAGCTTCCTGTCTTCGAAATACTTACATAATTCATGATGCTAACAACAAAAGACAATAGTTTTATCTTTCAACCCTGTCATACGACTTCCATTTTCGCATGCTAATGCTTAAGAGAGAACTGTAAAGGAAAACATGCAACAAAGAGTAATTAAGTAGCAGTGTGCTAAATAAACAAAGAAACTAAAATGATACAGGACACAATTGTTTGATCCTCTGTAACCAATAGATGCCGAAACTATGGCACCTCCGTGGCATATTTTTATTGATAATTTAACTAGAAGAAATACAGATGCTTTTATTTGAATTTTCTTTATCTTAAAAGTTAAAAGAAGTAGGCGATAGCTTAGTGGTGTACGTAACGGACTGGCGAGACGATGGTCTCGGGTTCGATCCCCAGGTACCCCGGGCACACACCTCTGACTTTTCGAAGTTATGTGTGTATTAATAATGTAAATAATTATTGCTCGCTTAATAATGTGCCCGGAAGATGGCAATAGGCTCGCCCCCTATTACATTGGGACCGAAACATAACTGGCGAAAAGTGGGTGTGTAATACACCTCTGCCTACCCCTTCGGGGATAAAAGGCGTGAAGTTATGTTATGTTATGTATGTTTCTTTATCTTAACAAAGCAATGAACTACCAAAATACAAACAGATTAAATTAATGTATCAAATAAACATTAAAGACAGTAGCTTTATTAAGATGAATACGCTGACCCTCTGCTTCCGTTTCCGATTATATCACGAAACTTGGGATACGTAATTGAGATCTGTGAATTGATAGCTAAATGGATAACGGTAATGATACTATACCTGGATGGTGGTCGTATCTTCTCTTACTTTGGTTATAAATCGCAAAGGATATAAAACTGAATAAAAATAGGACGTATAGTCAATACCTCGTCACACAAAATTTAATCCATTGGATATGCCAGTGGAGGATATATAGCTATTCCACATAGACTGGCCTAACTTACTGCCTGACTGACCTTCACAACCTGAGGGGATAGCGACATGCAATGGTTTAGACTAGTGTCAGTTTATTCAGAGGCACCATGACAGCCGTGACCTCGTGCAGGGAGCACGGGACAAACATAAATTAACAGATCAATACACAGTCAATGGTGCGCGCCGTGAATTCGAACACGATACTTTCTGCATGGCAGTCTGTTGGTATCTCCACTAGACTATTGCTGGCCCACTTGGCTGTTGCCAGATATAGGACATATAATATTCATCAAATTGTAACAACTTTTATTTTACTTAAAGAAGTTATAAGCCCACGATTTAAATAATTCTTATTAAAGTGTCGTCAACTTTCCAGGCTTTCTTTTTACATAATAGGTAACTTTTTATCAAAAACACTTTTCATAAACGAAAATCTGTTTACAGTGCAATTAATGTAATGTTTTAGTTAAATGGTGTTTTAGTTAAATGGGTGCATAGGGTTCCCACCAAGAACTTAGGGTCCCAGGCCAACCTCACCTGCAAGTGGTGCACCTGCCGATCAACGGACGAGGCTCTGGCAAACAAAATGTCCCAATAAGCGGCAATAGGCTCGCCACCTATTACGTGGGATCAAAACACTGGCGAAAAGTGGGCGTTTAATATGCCTCTGCCTACCCCTTCGGGGAAACAGGCGTGAGTCTATGTATGTATGTATGTTTAGTTAAAGTACAATAAAATTACGATTAAACGAATAAAGGTATTTATTACCTAAAAGATAAGATATTAGGTATTAGGGGTATGACAGATTGAATTAACGATGATGCATACGTATTGATTATGCGTAACGAAGAAATGCAAAATCCTAATATCTTCAGCTACATTACCATATCATATTGATTTTCTTCCTTCATTTCGTCATTACTTTGGCATTAGAAATAATGAGTATAACGTTTGAAACATATGTATATATAAAAGTCAACCTGTATCGTGACCACAATATATGAGTCACATATAAAATACGGTAAAAGTCCAATCACAAAAGACTAAACTAGAAAAAAATTGCCGTTGCTTGCAGAAAGCCGACCCTTATTAATTTTGAGGTACTAACATATTTTGTTGAAGTTCCGACGTATCGTTATGTCTAGAACGAGGGCTAAATTTATTCTAGTATCATAGAGGGGCCATTTACTTAGGCGAAAAACTGGTTTCATTTCTTTTTTATGTTCATCACGTAGCTTATCATATCCTTTGTCGTGATTTAAATTAATGTACCTACTCTTGTTAAGAATTTAATGTTTTATTCCTTTTTGAAAGGACAACCTGACACGTAAGTTGCTTTATCAAACTAGCGATTATAAAGGTTAAATTCTTAAAAGTTGCAAACTTAAAATGCATGGGCTCTTTCTGAAACGCTCTTCTTGCCGACGATGTGTTGCTGCCACAGAATTATGTAGACAGAGGTGTAATATTACACCCACACTTCTATATGTTATGAATTTTAAGTCCCACGTAATAAAGGTTGAGCCTACTGCCGTTACCAGGCACATTGTGAGACTCCATGCTGCTACTGAGAATTCTGAAAAACTCAGTAACACTTTCGGTCGCCCCGGGAATTGAACCCGGGACCTCCCGACCAGCACACACGGCTCGGAAGCCAGCATAATTTACAGAATTATCTTATATAAGAGAATTAATAATTATGTTTAATACGATTTCATTATTTCCTACAAGACGTAATATAAGTACATAGGTGCAATCCCATCCCATTGCGTCAAGTTCGCTAAGTTTCTTTTTTTTTATAGTAATAGGAGATAAACGAGCAGGCGAATCGCCTGATGGTAAGCAATTACCTCCATCCATGGACACAAGCAACACTACAGGAGTCACAAGTGCATGGGAAAGGTATAAGATGAGGAGTGGGATGAGGGAGAAGGAATGGGAGGTAGGGCCTCCGGCACTCTCACTCACCGAACGAAACGCAACAGTTTAAGTACTGTTACTTTAGGTACTGTGAGAGGGTAGTACTTCCCCGGTCGAGCCGACCCATTCATGCTGAAATCAGCGAGGCTACTACGTTGAAAATTTCTCGGTCTCGATTGGTTTATATGTCTGCAAGGACTACTGAACCTACGTTTTATTTATTAAGGTTCCAACTTAAAGTAATATATATGAAGACAAAGGCCTCAGGGCACACGTGTCCGCAATTGGGATCGTCGTAAGTCCGTAAAACAAGCAATATAAGAACTAGCAATTCTTTGCAGTATGAAAACGTAACAAATATCTTCCTACATGGTGACAGTCTTATTTAATGCTAAAGCCCTTTTTATCTTGATTACCTATTGAAAATCGTTGGAGGAGTAAATTGATGGCCAGTCCCAAAATTACTATTAGGTAATTTCTCCCTCAGTTGGAACTCACTGAAACCTAAACGCTAGATAAACAGAATATTTCATAAAGTTTTACTTTAGTATGTTTAATCATGATATAGTGTGTGTCACACTTTCCCACTGATTACTTTAGATTTGGTCTAAAAAGTTATTACCCTCGTCTACCGTGGCATTGCAGATAATCGATATAGGTACATTTGTAACACAAATATTTTCTAAAGACCAGGTCGGATCTTAGATAAAATGGAACGAAAATGATACAGAAATACATTCATATATGTATTTTCGAAGTTAAGTACAATGACAATAGTCTCAATCTCTCAAGAGATACACTGACAATAGTGTTAATGTTTTATTAAAAAAGACAACTCCCACAATAGGAATAAATTCTGTGTCGCGAGGGACTTTACAAAATTTTTAATATTGGTCAGTATCTACAATTATTGAACAAGAGGTGGCTTAAAATGACAAGAGTGCAGGAATATGGCATCTTTCGTCGTACAAATATTATTAGTTACCGTAAATCTCTACTCCCTATTGTAAAACCAGGCAATATGGAAAGAGTTAGGCAAGAAAACGGATCCTGGTACAAATCATGAGGAAGAACTACAAAATTTTTCGATAAATATGATTAAGAAATAAATATATGAAAATATCATTGAAAGCCGTACACAAAACCAATGTCCTTCAACCTGTTAAATGCGTGGTATATAGTGTAATATTAAATATCTAACAAGAAAACTTTTACGAACTTTTAGGTTATTCACCTAAGCCAAGCAAGAATATAACTGAAAATTCTAAGTAAATTAAATGTTAATGAATAAAGTTTAATCCCTAAGTAGATGAAAATATTATTTTTGGCTAGCCATAAAACACGTTATTTTTTAATAAACCCATCCAAAGCACACAGCAAATACCAGTTTATTATCTAAATATTACTCAGAATATTAAAATTTTGATAGCTAGCTAAGGGTTATAAAAATCTGCACATTCTCATAATATTGCTTTTTCATTCCTACATATAATATTAACATTGGTGCTAGAATTTTATCGTTCGCATTAGAATAGCTAGAAAACACATGATGCAGGTAATTTACAACTTAGCTAAGCCAACGCAAATATTGTTGAGGTCACAATACAACTTTTATCTTCTGTCGTATTTTTAACACATTCAGTAATTATAATAAAACTATTTATCTGAAATCAGGTACCTGTATTTATTCTGACTAATACGGAACCAATCAATTGGATCCATGGTTACATGTCATGTATTTTTAAACATCGACGCACTATCAAAATAATGAATTAGCTCGGCAATCGCGTGTTTGCTTTAGAACAGCGGTCGGCAACCTTTTGGTAGGTAAGGGCCGCAAGAAGGCAAAATAAACTAAAGGCGGGCCAGGCCGCACTTTTATCAATAACTAGACACCTTTTTCAAGGTAGTAGAGCCTTGCTGATGTCAGCATGAATGGGCCGGCTCGACCGGGGAAGTACTACCTTCTCACAAAAAATCGACATAAAATAACAGTACCTAAACTGTTGCGTTTCGTCCGGTGAGTGAGAGTGCCGGAGGCCCTATCCCCTATTCCTTCTCCCTCATTCCTCTCCTCACCATATCCCTTTTCCCAACCCCACGGGGCGGCAACGCACTTGTGACTCATATTGCTCGTGTCCATGGGCGGCGGTAATTGCTTACCATCAGGCGATCCGTCTGCTCGTTTGCCGCCTATTAACATTAAAAGAAAAAAACATTTTTTTATACGTTGTAATTTTTACTGCAATTGCATTTTTATTGTATCATTAGCAAAGCGGAGATGCGTGACATGCCGACCATTGACATTGATGCTCATTCCATCTCACTACAGCGAATTAAAGATCTCCTATAGCGTTGGTGAAGATTTTCAGGGACATAGTGTCACCCTGTCCTACCTTTTGAAGCTGTTGTATGGATCTTGTTTAAATGTTCAGGGCTTGAATAGAAATCGTTGCCATTTGGTTCTCTTATAACTTCCACATATTTTGGATGGAGTCAAAGTTTTTTCGCCATCTATAAAATTCATATGAAACGGCTTCTCTGTCTCCATCACACACACATCAGCCTGTTGCAGTCCACTGCTGGACGTAGGCCTCCCGCAGGGTACACCACAAGACATGATCTTCCATTTTCGCAATCCAGCCATTACCAGATACCCTCCTCAAGTTGCAAGTCCATCTGGCGGGGGAGCGCCCAACACAACGCTTGCCGAGGCCTTCACTCGAGAACCTGCCTACTTCACCACCCAGGTTCTGCGACAAATGTGGTCAGCCCTCTGCCAGTTCAGTTTGCTACGCCTCTGAATTATGTCAGTAACGTAGGTCTTCTACCGAATAATCCCGTTCCGGACTTTATCCCTCAGCGAGATCCCCAGCATTGACCGTTCCATAGCTCTTTGAGTGACATGTAGTCGGTAGACTAGCTTCACCGACATGATCCACGTCTCGGTTCCGTACGTCATGGTTGGTTGAACAACTTGGTCTTTGGATTTTGTGGCCAAAAAACATACATACATACATAGACTAACGCCATTTTCCCGGAGGGGTAGGCAGAGACTACGGAACGCCATTTGCAACGATCCTGACATATCTCTCTTGCTTCATTCACTCCCATCAAATTCCTCATGCATGCCCTTCTGTTCAGGCTACTTCTAACCTTTCCTGTTTTAAGGATGTCTCCGATCTGGTCAGAGAACGTCCGTCTTGGTCTTCCCCTTCGTGCTGTTAGAACTCACTTTTGGAGAAACTTTTTAAAAAAGAAACAAAATTCACACGCGTAAAATATATGTATTTCTAAGAAAGATTAACTTTAAGTTTTACAATATGCGAGTGATTCACGAGAGAGGGAGTGCGCGACGAGAAGGTTGGGAGGCGACTGACTGGGAGAGTGATGCATGGCTAGAGGCAAATGGATGGAGATGCACGATCATCAGGTTAGGTACTGAGTAGGCAGAAAGGGGTACAATCTAGGGATGTAACAGCCCCCCGGATAAGAGGAAACTTACGGGTGAAAGGTAAGTTGACGATGAAAAATAGGAGTTAGTCAGGTTAGGTTCTGTGGAGTTTAGGAGCTGGAACATCAACGTCGGGATCTGAGGATGACATTTCTATAGGTTCTTCTGGATCGGGATTACATTTCTGTGCCTTAACTAACTAATAATATTTAAACAGCTTATATAATATGGTTAATACTATAATTAAAACTAATACAATAGTGGTATAAGAATATAAATTACCATACAGAACTATGTGAGGTTTTTCAATTATCTTATCAAGATTAATTTTAATTTGTTCAGTTGTTTTATCATAATTGGTAAGGAGAGAATCCAGGTTATCTATGTTCTTTAAATCTACAAAAGGAGCTTTAATGCTGTCTTTTAAATATGTTACTGGACTACAACAGGTATCGTTAATAATTCGAAGTGCAATACTACTGGTTTTGCATTAATTTCGATATGGCGTCTAGGTATTAGTTTATTATCTTTACAATATGCTATACATTGATCGGGTAATGTCTGTATACCAGTACCGGATATAAATGATTCTGTTAAGTCATTATTTGGACATTCTATAATTATTTTGGATTCTTGGCTAATAACATAAATCCATTGATTATTGTGCAATTTATGGAAAGTTTCAAAGTTACCATTAATGAATTCTGTTTTACAGGTTGGTGCAACAGAAGTAAAAGCTTTTGAGATTATTTCAGTTTCACATATAGGTATTGCTGATGTAGTATAGACATTAGGTATTTCACAAACATAGTATTGTGTATTCATAACTTTACAATTTGATAGTGTTTCTAATTTAAAATAGGATGACTTGTCTTTGGTTATGCCTAAATATTTTGTAGAGGGTATAATACTAGAATACAATGTATTGTTCACAGTTTTAAAATTCACAGGATAGGGTAAGATGTAATACAGATCAAATTCTTTAGTATTTACTAATGGTATATGTAGAACAAATATGATTTTGTTATTCGTGTAATAGCATGAAACATCGGACACTTTTTCTAAAACATGCATGTTATCTAGGACTAACGGGATGGGTACTTGCTTAGAGCTAGGAAGAAATCTATAATTATTTACAAGGTCAGAAAATAGTTGTTTAGGGTATTTGTTGGTTTTATTTGTTTTAATAACACTATGGTATGTATTGGGTTGAAGTAAGTGAAACCAGTTATTGCTTGAAACGTTGTGCGTTTATTGCGGGTTGATACTGATAGGTACATGTACACTGTAACGCGGTAAGGTAATGCGTGCTCTGGGAGCGCACAGCGCATCTGACTTATATACTAAAGGTAGGTAAGTACATAATAGTGTTCCCTACAACATTCCTCCTCTTTTTGAAAAAAAACTTTATATAATTTTAAATATAAAATTGCCTCACTTATAATAGAGCATAACATTTTAACAAAGAAACAAAAGTGTTGACATGGCGTTGTCTTATGCACGCTGTTGTGTGAGGTATCGTCACATGGCTATCACATTACAAGGTAAACAATGTGCAGGTGCAAGTATAAATTGCTTAATTAACAAATGACAATAGCAAGTAGGTATATGATACGATGCAAATATTCTATTACAATGTCCATAATTAATATGTTATATTTATAAACTTATAAGATTATGTTTTGAAAACCAAATGCAAGTAATTACTGTAAATATTCATATAATGATTATCAAATTATCATTAAAATACCTTTTAATTTTAATAAAATGTGCATAATACTTAAGACGATTAAATCTGAAAGTTTAAGTTTACAATAAAAAACACGTTTCAACCTTTACAAATACATACATTACGCGTACTGCTGTGTAGGCGCTGGCTGAGGTCGATCAACTCTGTCGAGCTGATTGGTCCAAAATTCGGGAATCTTCGAAGTGACTGTAATAGCTGCCAGTTCCACCGCTGACGAGGTCGAAGGTGGTGTGAGTGCCATGTTATCAGAAGGTTTTGTTCTTCTCGGGGTCACCAATTTAGGGTATGTATTGGGTTGAAGTAAGTGAAACCAGTTATTGCTTGAAACGTTGTGCGTTTATTGCGGGTTGATACTGATAGGTACATGTACACTGTAACGCGGTAAGGTAGTGTGTGCTCTGGGAGCGCACAGCGCATCTGACTTATATACTAAAGGTAGGTAAGTACATAATAGTGTTCCCTACAGTTGTTTAGGAGTAATAATAGAGGGGTACAAAATATTCGATTTGCTGAACATGATAGCATTTACAATATCTTCTAACTTAAAACATAATATTAATAGATTGCTTTCTAAGATATTCGACAATTCCGATATCTTAGATTTTATATATAATTTATCAGAGACTATTGTTAAGTTAGCGACATTCTCATTTAAGGTTTCGATGGCAAAATTGAGCTTTTGTTCATTTGCATTGATTTTATCAATTGTGTCTTTGAAAGATGATAATGTTGACATCGTGACCATCATGTTGTCTTTCATTAAAGTTGCTAGTTTAGTTTGATCTTTTTCTATTATTTGAATGGCGTCGCTGAACTTTACAGCGTCATTTTCATCCATGTTACCAAATAGTTGTTTGATTATGGTGCCGATACCATCAAACCAAGCTGCTCTTTTAACGTTTTTAGATATAAGATAGGAAATTGAATCAAAATCTCTGACAATATCAGAGTAACGAGACGATAGTGTTTGGAATATATGATGACATTCACTTTCGTAAAAAGCATTACTTTGTTTACATAGGAATTTGGAAGTTCCTAATATATTATTAATATTTTCTAAATGTGGTTGAACAAATGAAATGTCTATTGGGATGATTACATCAATTGTGTCATCAGTGATTTTTACAGAACCAATGGGATCAAAATATATACCGGCGTTGTTTGATGCTGGCTGGATATATTCTGGATTATTGGATGCCGTGGTAGAATATATGAATCCAAGTCTGGAATGGGAGTAAGTGCATATTATTATTTATACTAAGATATTATCCGGTTGTCGTAGTAGTGGCTAGTTTGAATTCGTCGAAATGGTGTTTAACGTGACGTCTGTTTATTAAGATAGACGCTGTATTATTTCCATGGATTTTAACTATTTTGTAAGGGCCTTTCCATATGGGTGAGAGAGCTTTTCTCATGCGTAAATGGTTTTTTAGGTATACTAGGTCTTCTACTTTGTATTTCACTGGTCGAGAGTGTGTGTCATAATAGGATTTCGAGGTCTCTTTTGATTTCTGAATGTGTTCCATTGCTTTTCTTCTAGAGAATTCAAGCCTATTTTGAAGGAGTCGGACATATTCAGGATAGGTAGCTCCTGGGACTTCGTCATAGATGGAATAAATGGTTTATGTCCGAATAGGACTTCGTAGGGAGAGTAGTGAGTGGTGGAGTGGATGGCTGAATTGTATGCGAGCATGGCTGTATACACGAAGCGATGCCAGTTATTCTGTTGCTCGTTTACATACGACTTAAGGTATTCCTTCAGAGTGGAATGGCTCCTCTCAAGGGCGCCTTGAGTCTGAGGGTGATATGGGGTGGACCATAATTGTTTGATTTTAAGAAGGTTACAGGTCTGTTTGAAGAGTTCGGCGGTAGAATTTGTGCCTTGGTCGGTTAAAATAGTTTTGGGGATACCAAATAGTGTGATGAAATGGACTAGACATTCGGTGGTTTCCTCAGCCGTGGTATTGCAAATAGGATAGGCTGCTGAGAATTTAGTTAGGTCATCTTGAAGCGTGAGGATGTATTTATATTTATCGTTACCGGCTTCGGGCAATGGACTTACTATGTCAAGGGCTACGCGTTCAAAAGGTCGAGTGGAAAGAGATGTGATCTGCATAGGAGCGCGATTGGTGTGTCTAAGCGCTTTGTTAGTCTGGCATTGTGGACATTTCTTAACGTAGTTTTCTACGTCTGAACGCATATTTCTCCAGTAGTACTTCTCTTGAATGCGTTTAAGCATTCTAGAAGAGCCTAGGTGACCAGCTATTGGAATGTCGTGATTTTCTTTTAAGATTTTCTGTATTTCGCTGAGAGACGGGTAAATAATAAGGTTTTTATAGACATGTACAGTTATTTCAGAGTTGTGGAATAAATATAGTATTATGTTATACAGTTTAATATATTGGTGAGTATCAAAAGGATTATTGAAATCGGATATGGCTACTTCAGCGTTGTCCTGTCCTGATAGCGTAATTAATAGTTCATTTCTAAGAGATTTTAGGCATTTATAGATGTCTTCATATGAACAAGTATCAAAATGATTTACTTTGGTAAAGATAAAATAGTAGGTTTTGTTGTCTATTTCGTATTTGAGGAATGAATGTAATGTTCTCTCTAATAGGGTAAATTCATTTTGATTGGGGAAGTTAGATGTAATTTCATAAATGTATGGATTGGATTCATCCATATCTATAGACGTTGGAATGATGATGTGTTTTTTATTAGTTTTGCACAAACTTTCATGATTTTCTATAATAGTTGCATTAGAATTAAAATTTCTAGAAGTTATTTTGAGGAATTCTGAATAGTTACCGTTTTGGGTATTGGAACCAGCAGGACTTGGAATATTTGCAGGACTTGTTGGATTTGGAGAGTCAACTACGGGTGGAGGTAAGTTTTCATTTTGATTTATTATATTATCTATATCATCAAGGTTACCTAATTCTGGTAAATTTGCAGGTGGAGAAAGAGGATCTATAAGGTCTTCGAGGCGGATTAGATCATCCGAAGGTGTGATTGGAGAAGAATTTGGATTTAATAGTTCATTAGCATCAGGTGAGTATGGGTCTCGATTAGAAGGGCCGGGTATAGGTTCTATAGGATTCATAAAAGTTGTCGGAGGGTATCGAGATAGTGCGTCTGCGGCATTATTAAGTTTTCCTTTACGGTAGATTATATCATATTCGTATTCTTCTAGTTTTTGTCTCCATCTTTGGAGCTTACTACTAGGATCAGTGTGATTGAATAGCCAACGTAGAGGGCGATGATCGGTAATTATGGTAAATTTCTACCGTAGAGATACGGGCGAAAAGTTTTACAACCAAAGATAATTGCGAGCAATTCTTTTTCTGTAGTGCTGTAATTGCACTTACTTTTATTGAGTGTACGGGATGCATAAGAGATTGGTTTGTCTTTCCCTATTTCTCCTTGGGACAGAATAGCACTTATTGCATAGTTAGATGCGTCACAGGTGAGGAGGAATTGTTTGGAAAAATCAGGATAAGTTAATAAAGGTGCTGAAGTTAATTTATTTTTTAAGGTTTCAAACGATAGTTGATGCTCATTTAGCCAAATGAAGTCAGTGTCTTTCTTAAGAAGGTTAGTTAGAGGTTTTGCAATGTTTGAGAAATCAGGTATAAATCTTCTGTAATAAGAGACAAAACCAAGAAAGGATTTAACGTCTTTGGGGGATTTAGGTATAGGAAATTCGTGTACTGCCCTTAATTTTTCGGGGTTAGGTTTTACACCTTTGCTTGTCACATGTCCGAGGTATGAAACTTCTTTCCGAAAGAATTCGCATTTGTCCGGTTGTAATTTTAATTGGAATTGACGTAATCTATGGAATACATTGGACAGGCTGTTGACATGGGATGGGATGTCATATGAGTAAATAACTATGTCATCAAGATAAACAAACCATTGTATACCTTGAAGACCGGATAGTGCCGAGTTCATTAACCTTTGAAATGTCGATGAAGCATTTTTAAGTCCAAAAGGCATTCTCGTGAACTCGTAATGCCCTGTAGGGACTGAAAACGCAGTTTTGGGAGAATCGTTTGGGCTCATATTAATTTGGTGGAAACCAGAAGCTAAATCTAACGTACTGAAATACTTGCATTTTCCCAGTTGGTCTAATATCTCAGATATGTTAGGAATAGGGTAGGAGTCTCCGATAGTTATGTCGTTTAGTTTGCGCTAGTCAATTACTACTCGCCATTTTCTTTGGCCAGAAGCATCGAGCTTCTTGGGTACAACCCAGATAGGAGAAGACCATGGAGACATAGAAGGTTTGATAGTGCCTTGTTGCAGCATTTTGTCTACTTGGGATTCAACTTCCTTCTTGTGACATTCCGGAAATCGGTATGTCTTTACGTTAATAGGGTTATCTGAAGTGGTTTTTATTTCATGTTGGATTGCGTTAGTGGATGTTAATTGATCATTAGGTAAATGGAAAATATCTGAGAATTGAGAACAGACTGAGTATAGGGCTTCTGCCTCTTCGGAATTAAGGTGGGATACACGAAGGAGATTCAAAACTTCTTCAGTTCGTTCTAGAGCATTTGATTCTGATACACTAGTTATTGGAATAGAAGAATTTGTTTCGAAAGATTCTAGGTTCAATTGAAGGTCAGATTCGATAGTTGCAGGTTTCTCTGAGGTATTAACGACTGAGACATTTACTCGGTTATTCGTTTTTACCTGGACAATACAATTTGCTACTAATAGATTTTCAGATAAGTGTTGATCGATTATTAAACCTTCTTTAATATCGGGATTCGATACTGTGCACTCTATTATGGCTTCATTACGTGGTGCAATAGTGTAAGTGGATTATTGAAAAACAATTTAAGTGTTATATCTTTTAGGTTTAATGTACCTTGCACGTAGTTAATTTGACCATCCATGATGTTAAATAGATCGTTACCGATTATTCCATCATAGGGCAAGTTAATATTATCAACTAAATTAAATATATGCGTCAGATGTTTGCAATCGTCATGGGATTCATCATGTGTCATAATTGATATAGGGATTTGGCCTAAGGTTAAGGTGGGGCATTCATCTTTAGAGTCTATGCCTTGGATTTTGAACCTAATTGATGTATTAATACGAGGTATATCTTTGATTGAAGATTTTTTTATAATACTAATAGCTGCGCCAGTATCGACGAGCAACAATAAATGATTAAGAGACACGGGAGAATCAACTTTTACATGTGGTAAGTACTTATTGGATATATTGGATGTGACCTCATATACTTTATGACTAATTATATTTTCTTTTACAGGTTTTTCAGATTTCGTCGTGATCGAGTCTACGGTTTGGGGCTGGTTACCCGGTTGCTTGACTCTACGAATTGGAATTGAGTCTACAGTTTGGGGCTGGTTACCCGGTTGCTTGACTCTACGAATTGGAATTGAATCTACAGTTTGGGGCTGGTTACCCGGTTGCTTGACTCTATTTGAGAGACTCTGATTTTTGGGCTGGTTACCGTGTCCATGGGTCTCTACAGGAGGGGTTTTTATAGGAATCTTGGTATCGTCTATTGAAGAGAAGACATGTCCCGTGCGACACCTAGCCGGGACATTGCTTAGTTTAAATTTTCGTTGGAATCTACGGTATCATAACTTTCTTCTTCAGTAACAAAATTAATTTGTGGTTTGAATTCGGTTCTGGGTTTGAAACCGGATGTACTCGGTTGTGGATTTGAGTTGTTGAACCTGTTACCGGTTTCGAATCTCTTATTGTTATGGTCACGTAGTTCGCAATTTTCTAACAAATGACCAGATTTTTTGCAGTATCTGCAGAATAGATCAGAGAAGGACGAGGAGGGTTTTTGTTGATTCGGAAAATTATTATTATTTGAGTTACTTGTTTTGAAAGTGGGTTTGTTAAAGTCATTGCGATGGAATTGTGTTTTCGAATTAGGGGTCACGCTTTGTTTAAGTGTGTATTGTAGGATTTTCTCTTCAGAGATTGCGTAGTTAATGGCCTCGTTTAGTGTTCTTGGATCTCTACATCTAATGATGTTTGAAATACGAGGATTTAGGCCCATAGTGAATGTATGGAGGGCGAGATCTTCCATCGCGGCCACTCTACCTGACAGTTCGCTTTTCTTGTGGTTAGTTATGGATATTTCTGTCAGTAACTTTGATAAGCACGTTTCAATTCGAAATGAGAATTGGTTTACATTCTCCTGGGCACCCTGTCTACAGTCTTGAAGATCTGTTAGTAAGTGGGCATAGTGTTTTCTTTCGCCTAATTGGTTCTGTAAGAATTCACGAAGTGATGGCCAAGAATCGAATTCTTTAATAGAGCATGCTACTTCGGCCTTGCCATCCAACTGGCTTAAAATATATTTGAAAACAATATTTTCTTGGTGAGAGGAGGCTAAAGAAATTGCATTATCGCAGTTGTTAAGAAAGGGGTTTAATTTTTCACGACTTCCGTCAAATCGTTTAATGAATTTGAGAATCACTTCTAAAGAAGCTTGTTCTTTAGACTCCTCTTTAACGTTCTTTGAGTCTTTGGACATTTTACAATATAAAATAGAACACAGTTAAATAAAATATTCAAAACAAAATAATAAAATAAACTTACAGGCAGACCCTGGAAATACTACTAGTTCGTGAACACAATGTAAGTATATCAATTCGTAGAAATGGAGATAAGCGTCGGGCGTCGGACGTCTAGCCTAAACATCCACAGGTGAGATAAGGCGTTGTCGTCGAATGTTAGTACCTATTTTTACAAACACTGTGATTGAATAATGTATGTTTGAAACGACTCACAGAACCACGATGCACATGTATTTCATGATTTCCACTAGGTACAGGGAACTGGAACAACTGGAACTGGTCGTGATTGCTGTGGTCTGGAGCCTGGATCGTCGTAGACCTGGTCGGTGCTGGGCTTGGAGTCCCTTGGGAGACACTCTGTGTGTACTTTCCTTGCCACTTACTGCACAGTGGACTGGGTATACTTGGACGTTTCGGAGTCGCTATTGGCTCAAGGTCGGTTTGGCACTTCTCTATATTATTCGATACACTGCACTCGCGGGGAACCAAGGATTTTACAATCCCACCGCTGCCACCAATGTTAGAACTCACTTTTGGAGAGACTTTTTAAAAAAGAAACAAAATTCACACGAGTAAAATATATGTATTTCTAAGAAAGATTAACTTTAAGTTTTACAATATGCGAGTGATTCACGAGAGAGGGAGTGCGCGACGAGAAGTTGGGGAGGCGACTGACTAGGAGAGTGATGCATGGCTAGAGGCAAATGGATGGAGATGCACGATCATCAGGTTAGGTACTGAGTAGGCAGAAAGGGGTACAATCTAGGGATGTAACAGTGCGGTCCCATTCACACTTGCCTTATATATCTGCTTGGTAGTCTTTCGTCATCCATCGTATGTGCCCAAACCACCTAAGCATTCCTTTCTCGATGCTTGTCACTACATTTTCTTTTACACCACAACACTCTCTTATCACACAATTCTTTACACTTTCATTCAAAGACATACCACACATACTTCTCAGTGCTCTCATTTCTACAGCATTTATTCTACTTTCATATCTATTCTGCCATACCCAACTTTCACTACCATACATAAGTGTAGGTTCTAACACCCCTCTATGCACAGGCAAACGTGCCTTTTTGGACACATTTTGACTGTTCATAAAGGCCTTCAAAGCTCCATTCACCCTATTACCTGCATTAACTCTTCTTTCAATATATTTTTCATTCTTACCATTCCTAGTAAACAGAATACCTAAATATACAAAGTCATTCAAAAAATTCCGAAGATATGAAGCAACTTTCAAATGCTACGCAGCCCAGCTGCACTTTTCTGATGGTTTCACTTTCAAAGTTGTCTCTATCTAGCTACAACTTTTGTCCCAGGTATATATACTCCTGGACAACTTTGAGGGCTACACCTTCGATATAAATTGATTCAGGGACGATTTGTTCATTGAACATTAACTTGATCTTGTCCAAAGGACAATGGCAGAATTCGGTCTGGGTTTGTTGTGGCGACCTTAAACTTCATATGAACAAAACAAATTGTTTTTCTTTTCTACGATTTTTAATATTTTCATTTTGTCTCGATAAAGCTGGAGTATTTTATGATGATAAAAAGCATTCCAATTGATTACGTACTAGGTACCTACTTTATTATTTGATTGTTGCCATAGACAATAGTGTGACAGGAATAGACGTGAGTGCTATTGATCCGTATCGATTATTAAAATATAATTATTAAAATGCAGTTATTTCATCTTTAATTAACATTGTATCAATAAGCTAATAATTTTTGAAGCAAAACAACTTTTAAATCAAATAAAAACGTCACAACATCGTTTTAATGTGATATCGATTACACATAAAATCGATTTAAAATGTGCAGCTCTGCTTTTGTCTTTGGCTGTGACAGTTAGATGTTACAGAATATTTCTGCGTTTTGATGTCAATCTGACATAATTTCATTTAATAATTCAAACGTACCTAAATTATTCATTCTTAATTAAAAACTAAAACACCGATATCTTGTTTTTCCGGGTTTCCCGAGTGAAAATAGAATCATTTATAGACTCTGTTACTTACGCCGAATTTTTTGAAATATTTTTTATTACTGTGCGCTTCAATTTAATTTCAGACATTTCAATGTATGGAAATCTGCCATTGTCCTTTATCCCGAGGCCAACACTCTTGCCTGTATTGAGACTGGACAGCAATTTTTTGCCAGTCTAGCAGCGATGCTGCCATAATTACCAGAGTTTCGGCAACGTGGAGATGCGTTAGATACCACCCATTGGCATTGATGCCCGTTCCATCCAGTGGGATGTGTGATCCAGTGTGATGTGCAGTGTTTTGAAGTCATCCTACAGCACCTTGGTTTGTCTTCGCTCGAGCTTGAAATTAATATTAAGAGTGCCTCTTAGAAGTCGGTGATCGCTGCCGGTATTGAACCTATTGAAAACTGAGACATCTCTAAATATATCCTTCTTATATCTTCAGTGATGATCTCATTCTTGGTATAGCTAGACTAACAATCCCTGCATGCTGAGGAAGTTGACCAGCATTTGTCAGCTATTATAGTGTTTCTGCGCCCATGGCTATGTGGACTTAAACACGATTCGCTGCGCTCGTGCCACTTCTTTGCGTTTAAGTCCCCCATGACTACAGGGAAATGTGGCTTTGTGGTGCAATATATGGTTTACCACTTTGCCACCTCTTCATCTGAGCTACTTGATGTCAGCGGATATACCGGTACCACCTCAAGAGATATCTTTCGGTCAGTTTCAGTAACCGGGTCGAGATGCTGCAGATCTCAGTCACAAGACGGCTTTGTTAACGATAAACCCTTCGCCACCTAGGGTTCGTTGGCCTTTTTTGTTACTTCTGATAGACCCAGAACATTGCCAACTTATTTTGTCTTATTCCTCAAGAATTGGGAGGCTTTTGTCAAGCCGTAAACTGCGTCCATTGTACATTATACTGTCCGTAGCCCGGGGATTCTTAGTACCCCCCACCATGCCATGACCAAGGCCGCTGTCGTGACTTGGAATAGTAAGGCGGTTGTAAAATAGAGGCCGTTTTCCTTGGCTACCTCCCATGGGGGTTTTGGTTCATAGTCACCACGTGGGGAAGGCGTGTTGACAATCGCAGTTTGCTAAGCGGTACTTAACACTTACACATTCGCGGGCCGCAAGTAGGTCCCTCGCGGGCCGCGTGTTGCCGACCGCTGCTTTAGAACATTAGAGACCCTTTTTGCCTTTTTTGTTAAGAGCGGCGGTGGGCCGCGGCGTTCGGCTACGATCTTAAAAGAGAGGACGCGGGGTACGCGGTGCCTGAAAAATAGGGAGCGTTCATTAATATTTTTTTGAAATAGGTTTTATTATTACTAATATTATGAAGCCCACTCATAAGATTTAAAAAATATGCAGCATAATATATTCAGAGGTTTCCTACTGAACATATTAAACTTAGTTTCCTATTACGCTCTGGGGTAAAGGTTTCTAAATACATCGTCGTTTTTAAGGGTTGTGAGTGATGAGGGAGAGGGAGGTCTTGGAACCCCCCTCACCATTTTCACTTGCCGGAAACACTTGGATTCCTATGAAAAAGAAAATTGTGTCCACTTCCACTACTTCCAAACTAGCTTACGGCAGCCTTGTGCGCCTTGTTCTGTCGATGGTCATTCTAGAGGCGTTGTTGTAATCCCTGGGAAGTACTTTCGTTCGTCTGCAACCTGGTTCAATGTTTACTTACTGTAGCGAAGATATAGCCACAACGGAGCACTCCCTCTTCTATTGCATCGGTAAGTAGTTTAGCTGTTGTATGTTTAGTTTATTGTCAAATAAATAGAGTTTACCAATGCGGTTCAATTGTACCTGGGATGCGTAACCTGCATTATTAGTAACAGTACTTATAATAACATATTCCGTACTTATTCATAATGAAATTGTCTACTAATGTGACTTGTTAAACTTGAGTTCAACTAGAAATTAATTTATGACAAATTATATTCTTTCTAAAGACGCAAGAAGAGTTGTAAAACGAATTAAATACTTAAATTACTTTTATCTTCAGAGCAATTTCTAATCAGTAACCATGCAACCATAATGCTGGTAAAACTGTTTGAGTAGGAACTTGGTCAAAGATTAAAGGTGAGCAACAATCTGTGTGAATGGACATTACGCGTATCTGCCATTATTCTTTGGTTAGAGTAAGGGTAGTATTCAGAACTAATATGAACGGATTTGTATATTTTCGTTTGCGACGAGAGAGATACACGCTGTGTATTGCGTTTTGTAGTAGATATTTGGCGTTCAGTGTATCCATTTTTAAATGTAGCCACATGTATTTTACAAAGAACAGCTGCCACTAGCTTTCGCAATCTGCTCAAAGCAGTTAAAACTCAGGTGTTTTCAAGAGACGAAAGATAGTGCTCATGTGTATATGTATATGTGCTCAGAGATCAACTGTTTTTAGTTATGTATGGTGGTAGCGAGTACAGTGATAACAACGTAGATTTCAAGAATTTCTCTATTCCACGCTCTATAAGATCACTGAGATGGCAAGGTACAAATAGGTACGTTTCAAATTTTCGAGCATACATAGTTTCAGGATTTCATAAGGCTATCTAAGAAGTTTGTTTAAAGAATGATTACTAAGACTAGTTTGTTGATTAAGATGTTTTTTGGCAGTTTAGAACTATTTCGTATTGCTTCAAACCGTTATACTGAATGTACACAATGTTCTATATCAGTGAGACTAGATCAAATATTAAAGATATTTACTAAAATGGCATATAGGTATATACTATACACTATGGGCATTTCATACATGAATAAATTCAATAAACCAGTTATTGGTTTGTGAAATATAATTAATGATTGACTGACATTGTACATACAATGATATTATATTTTATGGTAATTAATACATACATAGAAATACGCCTTTTTCCCGTTGGGGTCTTTACAAACCTCACGCGCTTCCTCTACATTCATTACTCTCTCTCTTCATACATGCTCGCCGGTTCCGGGTGCTTCGACCTTGCCATTTTTTTTTAATGTCCCCAATCTGATCGACGAATGTCCGACGAGGTCTGCCGCGACCGACTTGCCCACACACGTTTACCTCATACATTTGATGCATCACTCTTTCTTCACTCATTCGCTCCACGTGCCCAAACCATTTCAGCATTCCTTTCTCTAATCTTGTCACGACATCTTCTTTCAGGCCACATCATTCTCGTATTACTGCATTCGGAATTCTATCAATCAGTCTTTCCCCATACATACTACGCAGTGAACGCATCTCAACTGCGTTAATTCAGCTTTCATGCTTTTTCTGTCATACCCAACACTCACTACCGTACATCAACGTAGGCACAAGCACTCTATCATGAACCGTCAGTCGCGCCTGTATTGGCACATTCTGGCCGTTCATTAAGGCATTCAGCGCTCCATCTACAGTTTCCCGCAGTCACTCTCCTTTCAATATCTCCTTTACCTGGTAATTAATGTTTATCTTAAACCCAAGAAGATATTAAATTAATGTTTATGTTTACAAAATGTTTGATTTGTCTTACAATGGGCTTGTGTCCACTAAGAATAAATCGGGTTGATTGTAGTATCTATAGATTCATTATGGTTTTAAGATGTCGATAAAGTTTATTATCTATTATAAAAAGGTAAGATAAATGTTATTTTTAGGATTCTAAAACTAAAAATAATGCATTTACTCTTGTGATAGTGAACACCAATCAGAGAGCATTACGTCTAACAGTGCGTCCGCCATTCATGTTGTTGACGTTTTGGTAGTAAATACAACTAAAACGTCAAACTTTGTACCTGTCAAACTGAATATAACAAAATAAAAGTGGGTACACCAGACCAGACTTCATTCACGGTTTGTTTTGTTTTGCACTTTGTGACATCACTCAACCGCCATGATGGTTTACAGCGTTTTCGTGTCAAATTCAAAAGGGTTTTTAAAAAGCCGTACTTAATTAGTAATGTTGCTGATCGATTTTTAAAGAAAAAATCAGTTATTTCGGTTTAACATCTAATAAAGGAACGAATCATTCGCTAATTATATTTTAGGACACCTATTTATTTAAAACTAGACGTCGCCAGCGGCTTCGCCCTCGTCAATTATACATATAAACCTTCCTCTTGAATTAACCATTGTATCTATTAAAAAAAAACGCATTAAAATCCGTCGCGTAGTTTTTAAGATTTAAGCATACATAGGGAAAGACAGACAGAAGACAGACTTTGTTTTATACTATGTAGTGATATACAATAATTAAGAGCGGCTATACAATAATTAGGTCACAGAAGTAGACAATTTCATTATTAAAAAGTACGGAATCTGTTATTATAAGTACTGTTACTAATAATGCAGGTTACGCATCCCAGGTACAATTGAACCGCATTGGTAAACTCTATTTATTTGACAATAAACAAAACATACAACAGCTAAGCTGCTTACCGATGCAATACAAGAGGGAGTGCTCGGGTGCGGCTATATCTTCGCTACAGTAAGTAAACGTGGAACCAGGTTGCAGACGATCGAAATTAGGTACTTCTCAAGGGATTTTAACAACGCCTCTAGAACGACCATCTACAGAACATGGCGCTCAAGGCTGCCGTAATACACCCTCTCGTATATGGCTCGAAAGTAAATAGGTAATACTGTTTCGTAATGTAGATGCACTTGTTAGGAGAGTTTTGATTCTATTTGAAGCAGCACTTACAATCAATATATTTATTTCTTCCTAATTCTGATGAAAAATATGTAGTCATGTAACAATTTTTATTGTTTGTTTTGTTTTTCGTGTGAGCGTGTGGCCAACTCTGGTGTCGGAGTTTTCAGACCGCCCGAAGGCCTCCGACATGGCCTAACGATCCTTATCCTTGGACAAGAACCGGGACCGACAGCTTTACGTGCCCTCCGAAGCACGGTAGCGCTCAGATGTAAATGCCACACACGGTCACCCATCCAAGTGGTAACCTGTGCAAGCGTTGCTTAACTTTGCCGATCTGTTACGAACGGCAAGCCAAGTCTCGCTACGAGCGCTACACAATTTTTATTGTTGATATATTATAATTTTAGTTACGAATAGCTATCAACGGCGGGATTTTTGGGTTTTAAAAAATATACATTTTTTTCTTCCTTAACATATTCTCGACTGCTGTCGCGGTAGGTACCTATAATATTCGTGCGTAATAGGAAACTAAGTTTATTATTTTATGTAGGAAACCTCTGAATATATTATAGTAGTGCTGCATATTTTATAAATCTTATGAGTGCGCTACTTAATATTAGTAATATTAAAACCTATTTAAAAAAAATATTAATGAACGCTGCCTATTTTTCAGGCACCATCTGGATTCGTACCCTATTTCACTTAATAAGATTCAAATTACTCTCTCATGTCGAAATCCACTAAGTCAACTTGGTTCTAGGGCATGCCAAAAACTCTCATATATACCTACATATACCTGCTCGAGAAGTTTGACAATGTCTTACGCAATCGGGAAAATAGCACGTATAACTACGCACACGGCGGAGTATTAAGTAGCTCGAAACATTACCCATGCGCCAGTATGGGGCATATGCTTTAAGCGGATGCTCCGCCTCTTCAGTCAGGCAAAGAGTGTGTGTGACTATCCCCTGCATGGTACAGGCTTTTGAATGGCCTCTCCACTAAAATCTCATCGGTGTCAGCCGACGCGACGTCCCGTATCCATCACAGATAATATAATACTATACTAGTTGATACCTTCTTTCCTGCGACTCCGCTGGGGCACAAATGAAGCAATTTAATACGCAGAATTACTTTGTAAGAGTCATAATGAAGCAAAGGATTACCAATCGACAACCTTAGTACATACTGGTATAACTTTGTACGAAAATCTAATCTATCCCAGGATGGATTAGCAACTTCACAGTATTTGCCCCGCCTAAAGCCAAACCAACTTTATAACTCGGTGACTGTTATATAACAAAAGGAAAATGTTATTTTATACATGAATTCCGCAGATCTTTTCGATTTATTTAAGCACTAGAGGTTGCCCGCGGTTACACCCGCGTTATTTAAGGCTTACTGTTCCGCTCCCGTTGCTCATAGCGTGATGTTATATAGCCTATGGCCTTCCTCGATAAATGGGCTATCTAACACTGAAAGAATTTTTCAAATCGGACCAGTAATTCCTGAGATTAGCGCGTTCAACCAAACAAACAAACTCTTCAGCTTTATATATTAGTAAGTATAAGATATAGCTCACAAATGGACCTGGGAAACCTTATTTGCTAAAACAATACTTCTTGCCGACAAATAGGTACTGCAAATCCTACACAAGTGCGTCGGTTTACGATTTATACGTGTTATAGTTGGGTACGGTTCAAGTGATATTTTTCCGGAATAAATTTGTTCATTTCGTGTACATAAAAAGTTAAATAAGGTAACTTCACTTCCAGAGATTGCGTAAGAGAATTTGTTACAAGTTTTACCAACGGCATACTCTTGTGTGTAATTGTGTGAAAATTCGTCAAACAACTTTGCATGTTTTATTGAAGAAAGGCAATGTTATAGCATGATATCAATTAAGCTTATATCTTATCTAATACTAATCTAATACTAATATATAAAGCTGAAGAGTTTGTTTGTTTGTTTGGTTGAACGCGCTAATCTCAGGCACTACTAGACCGATTTCAAAATTTCTTTCAGTGTTAGATAGCCCATTTATCGAGGAAGGCTATATAATGTCACGCTATGAGCCACGGGAGCGGAGCAGTAGCCTTAAATAACGCGGGTGTAACCGCAGGCTCATCTAGTATTAAGTGTCTTATAATAAATTAATAATCCGTTACTATGAGGCTGTCGTTATTATTCACAAACCTCGAAGAACACGTTAAGCCGTCGGATCTGGTTGTCATGAAGATCTTTGACAGGCCACTGAATAAACTGACACTGAACCTTCGAGTATCGCTATCCACTGTAGGTTCGATATCCACTGGTATATTGCTACCCCCTCTAGACACGGTAAGTTTAGGACTATTTCCTCTTGTACGGCAACTCAAACAATTCTGGGCAATTAAGATAGGTGCTGAATGCATTCGTACACGTGTGCATTATAAATAAAAACCCCGTACTTGCTATAAATACTCTGAACATGGTAATGGGCGTCTTCCCATTCATCGTATGGTGACTCGCCAATTCACTAGATAGTCTCTCACTAAATAGCCGCCTAAGGCAAATAAAGTTGAGCATAAGAATATCAAGAGAGCGCATCTATGTCAACTCAGGCCAACATATTATATGTATAACACACTTGGCATGTGTTATACATATAGGTAATATGTTGGCCTGAGTTGACATAGATGCGCTCTTGGCATTTCTCTCAAAGGCGTGTCTCTTTTTATTTGCACCACAGACATGTACTGCTTCAAAATGTCATCATCATCCTCTTAGCGTTATCCCAGTTTTAATCTGGGGTCCGTTTACTAGTCTAACCGGATTTGGCTGAATATTAGCTTTTCCACGGAGCGACTGCCTGTCTGACCTCCGCAACCCGAAGGGATAGCGATATTCCATGGTTTAGACTAGTGTCCGTTTATTTTAAAAGGTAGTGACGCCCTGTAATGATTGTCAAAGATCTTAAGACAACCGGGACCGACGGCTTAACGTGCTCTCCGACGCACGGGACAAGCGATAATTAACAATTCAATACGCACCTCCGAACAGTCATTGGTGCGCGCCGTGGATTCGAACCCGATACCCTCGGCATGGCAGTCTGTTGGTGTCTCCACTAGGCTATAGCTGGCTGCTTCAAAATGTACTCGTACCTGTTAAGTAGTCTGCGTGACAAGGGAAGCCTCAACGGATTAGACGGTATTAACATGATGTCGATAATCGTCATACAAGTGTTCTAAGTGCCAATATTAATTATAATGCTGAGTGCATTGTAATTAATACTGCATACATACATACATACATAGACTCACGCCTGTTTCCCCGAAGGGGTAGGCAGAGGCATTATAAACGCCCACTTTTCGCCAGTGTTTTGATCCCACGTAATAGGTGGCGAGCCTATTGCCGCTTATTGGGACATTTTGTTTGCCAGAGCCTCGTCCGTTGATCGGCAGGTGCACCACTTGCAGGTGAGGTTGGCTTGGGACCCTAAGTTCTTGGTGGGAACCCTATGCACCCTTAATTATACTAATAATTGTACTAGGTAATTAATACTGTTACAACGATAATTAATTAATTATAGTCAACCATGATGTTCAGTGGAATGTGCCTTGTTAAGGCCCCTTCCTGACTGGGTGGTGCGGTATCGGCGCAGTAAATGACACGTAGTAAAAATTTTACGGCTTCGTTACCGGGCGCCTATATTTGCTTCCACGCATCCTGATTGGCGCGGGCTGTACGAGAGCGGGACGGTATACTTGCGGCATACTGCGTTGCGGTACGGCCATCCAGTAGAATCCGAAATACCGAACGCACTGTAATGTAATGAAATATGATATTATTTAGCAATAAGTTAAAATAATAACGTGTTATAAAAACGTGAGTGAATATTGCGTAGCTTGCAATAGGAGATAAGGTACTGCGCAATTGTCAACTATTGTATTTTAGATTTAATAAGTTTTGGACATTCTAATAAATGACACGAAACCAATAAGACATGCTTTTATTCACACCTGAGCACCCATCTTATTACATGGCGACCCTGCCATTGGCACCGTCTATACATATACTCGTACATGAAGATTAAAATAAGAAGATTACCTCATTTCAAGAAAGAAGATATAATATAGAAGATTTGAAGACAGAAGATTTGAAGACAGAAAATTTGAAGACAGAAAATTTGAAGACAGAAGACATACCATGGGAAAATTAGCGTCGAAGGATCAAGTCGTGATCGCACAGAATGCAAATGGAGAGACTTCGGCAACGACGACACAATACCACTCACAACGCTTGGAGGCAATAGAATTCTGGGTCATAGTCATATTAGGTATCGCCGTAGTATACTACGTCTTGAAGAAATGCAATAAGCACCACGTACGCAACTTGCAACGAGAACTGAATAGAAACAGCTTGGCCACTATTTCTCGTGCTGACTTGACCACGACTGCCGTATAAGAAGAAAGAAGAAAGAAGGTTTGGAGGTGTCCAGGGTATAGCCCGGCCCAACCCGTCAACACACGCAACTGCAGCCCGAGATATCATCAGCGCCACCGCGACGTACACAGCTCCAGGTCAGCGCCAGCCCAGCTCCTCGCCAGCCACGTGCCTGTACCGGTCTACGCGCATCTCAACCCGAAGGTCATGCTTATTAGTTATTTTTATCTCTATAAATATGTAATTTTCAATTTCTAAATCTATATTACGTGAATAGATCTTTTTTTAGTATTTAGTTAAATATTATGTCTAGTTTGATTTTACAGTTACATGAAATCCATAATTCATTACGTTATCTCAAAGACTATTTAGTTAAATTAGGACCTGAAAGAAGGCAACAAAATTTAGGTCAGAAAAAGATAGAAGAAGCGAAATATATTCTTCCTTAGATAGTATTTTGTCTCTGTTGCACTTACAAATAGAACGTAAAGAAATTAGTACAAGTGATATCACTGCTGTTCATAAGATAGTAAGCGACATACATATTTTATACAATAAAATCATTACTCTTTCCAATATTGAAGAGGCTAAGCAAGTCAAAATGTCTACAAAAAAAGAATTTGACTTAAAAACCGCAATTTCTTTATTGCCGGTAATGTCTGGACAGGAATCTGTTACTAAGTCACTCATTGATTGTATCGAGTTGCACCGTAAAATGATCTTAGAATCGTCATCGCAAGAATTAATTAATTTTGTTCTTAAAACTAGGCTTTCTCAAAGTGCGAAATTGCGTATGAAACCAACTTACGACACCGTTGATAGCCTTTTAGCTGACATGCGCAAATATCTAATACAAAATAACACTATCCAACATATCACAACCACATCAGAGTGGTCCAGCCCAGTCTTGTTAGTTCCTAAAAAGTCTGATAGATCTAACGAAAAAAAATGGAGATTAGTTATTGATTACAGACAGTTAAATAACCAAATTAAGGATGACAAATTTCCATTACCAAATATAACAGATATCTTAGATTCTCTGTCAGGTAGTATTTATTTTTCTAAATTAGACCTTTCACAAAGTTATTACCAGTTGTCATTAGAGGAAAATTCGCGAAAGTATACAGCATTCAGTGTAGACAAAATGTACCAGTTAGAGTTAGATCCAGACTCACGGAAATACACAGCTTTCACTACTGATAAAATGTATCAGATGAAGCGTTCACAAAAAACATCTCCCAGTGTGTTCTCAAGATTGATGACTATTGCTATGTCAGGTATTAATTACAAAAAAGCCTTTATTTACCTAGACGACTGTATTGTGATAGGAAAATCGATGGAAAATCATAATAAAAACTTAATTACAGTTTTGGAACGTTTACGAAAAGTCAATTTAAAATTAAATCCAATAAAGTGTGAATTTCTGCGCCCTGAAATTAGTATATTTAGGTCATAGAATAACATCACATGGCATTCTTCCTGACGACAGCAAAATTAAGGCCTTGTGCAACTATCCGGTGCCAACGAACGCGGATGACGTCAAGCGCTACTTAGCATTTGCTAATTATTATAGACGTTTTATACCTAACTTTGCTAATATTGCGTATCCATTAAATAGATTGTGTAAAAAGAATGTACAGTTTATATGGACGTGCGAATGTGAAGAATCCTTTCACAAGTTAAAATCTGCTTTAATGTCACCGCCTGTACTGCAGTATCCTGACTTTTCGGAAACAAATATTTTCCAGCTACGAACGGATGCTAGTAAAACAGGATTAGGCGCGGTTTTGTCAAATAGTAATGGTCGCGTAGTTGCTTATGCGAGTCGTAACTTAACGCCCGCAGAAAGTAGATACCCTATAATTGACTTAGAATTACTAGCTATAGTATGGGCAGTAAGGCATTTTAGTAAGGTTTAAAGTCTTGACCGATCATAAGCCACTAGTATATTTATTTAGTTTCAAGGATCCTTCTAGTAGACTTACTAAGTTCAGACTATATCTTGAAGAATATGACTTTGAAATTGTCTACATCCCCGGCTGAAAAAATTCCGCCGCAGACGCATTAAGTCGTATCCCCATGACGATGACCTGTGATGATTTAAAATCTATTGAAGAAAGAGTAGTTTCTGTACTGACGAGAGCACAAACAAAAAAGGTAACGTCTCAGATATCTACTAATAACAATAATTTGACTGAAGAATCTTCTACCAGTAGCAGGCCTGATCAACCTCAGACTGTAGAAATTCTTAAAAAACCAATGGATGTGATAGAACTAGTTTTTATAAACGACAAAGATTTTAGTAAATTAAATTCTAATTGTTCTGGGATAGAATACTGCATGTATGTACCTTCGCGTTGTACTATATACCTAAATACTCGATCGTTATCTACCCCGACGGAGTTACCGAGAGATTTAGGATCGTTGTGCGAAAAAGAAAATATAAATGAAATATTAATAATTAAGAATAGAGAAAATGCAACAAATATAAAAATACTTGCAAGTTATATGAAAAAGTTGCATATTAAGTTACCCAGAATTTTAATTACAAGAGATATAATAAGAATACTTAATTATGAGGATAAAAAATTAATATTGAATGACTTTCATTTGTTACCCACTAGCGGACATGCAGGGATAAACAGAATGATAAACAATTAAAAAAAATATTACTACTGGCCAGGTATGACGAATGACGTCATTAATTATGTTAAAAAATGTCAACAATGTCAATATAATAAATTTTCTAATCGTCTCGTAAGAGAGCCGATGGTTATAACAAATACTGCTAGCTCAGCATTTGAACGTGTCGCGTTAGATATAATGGGTCCATTGCCGACTGACATCAACAATAATAAATACATTTTAACATTGCAGTGTGACTTATCTAAATTCGTAGAGGCATATCCTATGCAGAGTAAGGATTCTGAATCAGTAGCTAGAGTTTTCGTTTCAAATTTTATCTTGAGATACGGAGTACCTAAACAAATCATTACAGATAAAGGTACAGAGTTTTTGTCTAATATTATAGAAAATGTGTGTAAAACATTAAAAATAAAACATTTAAATTCTACACCTTATCACCACGAAACTATAGGTTCATTAGAAAACAGTTACAGACATTTAGGCTCATATCTTCGAATACAGTGTGATAGGAATAATATTGATTGGAGTGATTGGTTACCTTTTTGGTCATTTTCTTACAACACTACAGTGCATTCAGAAACAAAATACTCACCATTTGAATTAGTATTTGGTAAATGTTGTAAATTGCCCTCAGATTTTGGAACTTCAGTTGAACCTTTGTATAATTACGATGATTACCCAAAAGAAATGAAATATCGTCTACAGCGAGCACAATACGATGCCCAGCAGAATTTGTTAACAAATAAATTTAAAAGAAAAATTATGTATGACAAAAAAACTTACTCCATAACTTACAAAAAGGGTGACCTAATTCTTATAAAAAACCAAACAGGGAATAAACTTCAAAACATATATAACGGTCCCTACGAAGTTATTGAGGAAGTTTCACCTAATGTTAAGATCTTAAAAGATAATAAAGAACATGTTATACATAAGAATAACTAAGAGGTATTTTAGTTAGTAATAATGTTTTACTGTATTCTCATTTGTTATAAGTACATTTTAAGTATATTTGGTTTATATAAAAATAAATATAAGAAATACTTGTGTTTAATATTTTGAATTTAATATCATGTAAGTTTTTTTTTTCTTTAAAAGGGGAAAGGAAGTGATAGACATTTTTGGGGGAGTTGTAATGTAATGAAATATGATATTATTTAGCAATAAGTTAAAATAATAACGTGTTATAAAAACGTGAGTGAATATTGCGTAGCTTGCAATAGGAAATTAGGTACTGCGCAATTGTCAACTATTGTATTTTAGATTTAATAAGTTTTGGACATTCTTATAAATGACACGAAACGAATAAGACATGCTTTTATTCACACCTGAGCACCCATCTTATTACACGCAACACGTCGTTGAAAATGGCAAATGAAAAAGCCTTGTGTATTATTTTGGTAGCTGAGGTGGAAAAATATGAACTTTTATATACCTACGAACTTTTATGTATTTTATACATCTTTTATATATTTATATATCACGGTGACGGCACAAACGCGTCTGAATACTTACCGACAGTAAACCGATAAATTATGATGGAGATCTGGCCAACACAGTATCCTGACGGTATACAGCATACAGATGCCGCACCAATACCGAACCGCCCAGTCAAGAAGGGGCCTAAGGCTGCATTTCTGATACAGCAATAATTACAGCTATTGACTAGCTTATCATAGAGTGACTGGACTTGTCGTTCATAATCGATTAGCAAAGTTAAGCAACGTTCACAAAAGTCACTAGTTCGATGGGTCATCAGAGTTGGTCAGACACATACAAAAATGAAAGAAAGATGCCACTGAAGTAGACAGGCACAATAAATACATAGACATGACATTGAGTATAAATTGTATTTGGGTTTTTGTGTTGCAACGGAATTCATCGTGATGTTATTCTTGGTTTTAATCAATTCGTCTTGTTTTTGTTGTTCAACCGCGCATCCTTCCCATCTAATAATACCTTCATCTACCCGCTTTGTTTGGCTGGCATCGCAATCTAACACATTTGTAACCCTACGACTACTATACTTTAAGAATTCGCCTTTGGCTCTGCACGCATGGGATTGTTTTACCCCCTTAGAATGGGAATTTCCGAAAATCCTCCCAGTAACATGTATGCCAAATTTCAGCTTATTGTGCCCAGTATTTTTGGCTGTCCTTTGTCGATCATTTAGTCAGTAGAGCAATAATTTTATAATAGACAGATTTTATTTATTAAGACAATATTATATCTCTCCAAATCGCAATGTTTAGCCTAAACAGGCGATCAAATCGCCCACTCCACATAATCACGTATAGAACTGTTTTGATAAAATTAAGTCAACTTCTGTATAACTTTGGTTACCTAAATTAATGTGGCATCGTTGGTAGGCTCTATCTATTACTAGGTGGGTTAAGGGAATTGAATCGCGGTACTACACCGTTTTCATCACACACAATTGTGATTATATCCTGCAGCTTTAGTTTGATCCGCTGATCAAGGCAAGCCGGATGAAAGTTCTATACACGCTCTTGGAATATACAGCGACCAGCCAATCCGAATTATACCTTACGGTCTGCAAGCTTTCTGGTCAAGTTGTGATAGACTTGTTTAGTTTAACGTGGGATGATAATGTCTTATTACATGTGCTATCGTGGATTTGTCTTGCTATTAGTGAAAAGTACCGTCCCTATTTTAATATAATGATTATAATTATTGACAAACGAACATTGTTTTAGTGAGTTATCTTACTAGATAACTCACTATTTCTGTTATACAATAAAGACACAAATTAACTACTAACAATATTTCTGAAGCAGCTCATAGATGTTTACGGAAACGATGTTTAAATTCGCACGTGTGGCATTACATTTGAATCAATGAAATACGGGTTAACAGACACATCTTTAGAACTTGCTTACACCTGACAATATTTCCCTTCAAAGGTAAAGGGAGTAATGTATAACAACTGAATACGCACATATCTTTGAAGAATCATCGGTGCTCACCGCGGAATGAAACTCAAGTTGGTACCTAATATAAGCAAACAACCATTTATTTTTGGAGTATAATATAAATAGGTGTATTATTATTGAATAGGCACCAAAAATAAATTGTTTCAAAATTATAGTTGTGTTTGTATTTCAGATTCGAGATAGATAAAAAATATACTTTCATAACTTTATTGTTATCTATAAATACTCGCTTTCTATTATCTATTCTTCCACTACTTTAGATATTTGTTCAATAAAGAATTTCATTTCAGAACTTCGTCATGCAATTGGTTAACAAAATCAAAAGATATGAAAACTGTAAATTTTCATATACCTATTATTTAGCTTTACAGACGAACTTAGATATTCCTAATAATACCCTGAAAATGTATATTGAAATATTAGTAAATGTGTAACAGGTGACGCACTTCTAAGACTCCCACTACTTCTATAGCCCTTTGATATTTAGGTACGCATAATATGCTCATAGCTACGGCTTATATTTTCTACGTGTCCACGTGCGTGACAACATTGTGTGTTCCACAAATTATATTATTGTTGTTACAGGTCTGGGTGTTATTTGTCGTCGAGTTGCGCGACAGTACATATATCTTGTAGGTTACTCGTGCGAAATGGAAAGTAGGTACTTCATATAATAAATCGATGTATATTCCATAGAAGGTACTATTATAATCTGTGTTTGTAAAATTCTTCCGTTACTGACTAACAAAAAGCGCACAGCCGTAAATACTGGGTACAAGATGCTGAATAAAAAGAGGGATCGTAGGGGTGCACTAAGAAGGGATTGCCCAAAATGCCCACAGTATCGGGCAGAATAGGTTCAATTAAAAAAATATGCGGGCGTAGCAGCGGGCATGCTTTAGTTATACTCGTATTATAAAACAACTGTGTAAATTCTATATAAAGATTCTTGTGCCTAACAAAATCAATAAATTCAATTTAAAACCAATGAGAAATGATGAAGTGAATTGAAAACAAATAAAATTACTTTAAAAATAAATATGAAGACCATAGATATAATAAACAAGAAGATATGCCCTGTAGACGAAAATGTATCGGATACCTGTGTCGCCAGTTTGCCCCTGCCTCGCGGCTACTATTACACATGCAGTTCAGTAAAAGCAATATGAAAACGCAGTCGCGCACACACGCGCACTTTTTAAATCAAAACTTACAAAAAAATCTATTATAAACCCTATCCTATCAAACATAGCCTGTATTTACCAAGCAATGTTCAACTTACTCACACAAAAACATTGGCCACTATCGTTGTGCTTCGCAAAGGTACTGTACACTAATTCCTTGCAAGAAGCAACGGCCGTACTACGCGATGCATTCCCTTAATCACTTCCATTTTTTTGTCCAGTTACTTCGCGACAAATTTAGGCAGTAAATAAAGAGCAATGTATTTATCGAAAAATAATACAGTTGTTGTGATATTTGAAAACATTAATAACATATTATCAGCAAGGAATATTGTACGATTTGTTGTTTTTCATGTTTTGAAAGACAAATATAATAATAATAATATTCTACCACATTCACACAACACCATCTAGTCCCAAACTAAGCAGAAGCTTGTACTATGGGTACTAGATAATGGATAAACATACATATATACTTTTTTTTGTAAATACATACATATTATACATAGAAACACCCAGACCAAGACAAACATCTATGTTCATGCACACAAATGTTTGACTTGAGCGGTTATCGAACTCGCGACCTTCGACGTAGCAGTCGCTTACACACCCGCTACGCCAACCAGCCGTCAATATAGTAAAATACTAGTAGTTTCATATGGTAAGTGATTTCATTCTACACAAAGTTTTGGTTTGAAGTTCTATTTTTACCACAAACCACTGAACAAGACGGTAGTCTTATAAGTTGTCGCGATTACGGTCGAAAGTGTACTAATTTGCGGAAACGGCCATTTGCTTGCGATTTGACCACTTTGGGCATATCGCGCGGACACCGACACGCCCCCTTGGCACTTCTCCTCTTGTTTATATTTCTATGATGAAGACTGAAGAAAGACAAAAGACAATCCGGTTTCAGCGTAACTCGAATCAACCCGATTTACAACACACGTCAACTCGGTTTAAAACTTTAACCGCACGCGTCTGAAGTCTGTAGCCCGAATATACATGTGTCGTTCAAACCGAATGGCTCAACCAGAATGGCACCGAATGACCCCCAAATTAAATGGAAAATTAAATAGTCGTAACTCGTATTCGTTCAATTCGTTGGCCGTGCATTCGGTCACAGAGTTAGTATGACGATGCACGACGTTATTAAAGTTGACCAGGCCGATTAAGCGGTTAATTTAACCGGTTTGCAACCCGGTTTGCTAATTTTTTTTATTCGGCATAATCGGTTTGAATAAAGTACGGTTTGTGTTTGTATTTAGATCAAATATACATATATTTTTTATTTTGAAAATTTGTTCAATAGGCGAGTCCACACAGAGCGAGCAGCCTCGCGAAGCATTTGCCGCGCGAGGCTGCTCGCTCTGTGTGGATCTGCCTAATTTATATTTGGAATGGCATTGCCATAAAAGTGAAATAAACTATTTTATTTACCAATTGCCCCTTGTTTATTATGTAAATAGCTATTTCATACTCGTCATAAAACCACGTCAGAAATATTTGATGGATATCTTTATCTCGATTGAACACACGGCACAATGGAAAGCAACTATGTAAACTATTCTTGCAGTTACGGGTTTTCACGTGACCCAATGCTACGAGATGATACGGGTTCGATACGGTCGCAATTAAACGTGTGTCAAGGTTCAGAGGAAATGTTTATTGACTAATTAGTTAGCGTCTCACTTCAGTCGCGAGAGTATAACCGACAGATTGATCACTGAACTGGACTCAACTAACACATTTCACACTGCACAATACTGAAGAACGTCCCTTAAACAACTTGCATGCACTGCAGAGACGCTTGCTTGCTGCACGAATAGAGGGGAGGCTCGAAGCTGAAAGCAAGTAGGTACTGACTTCGCGATCAGCGTGACCAGCTGGGGCAGGGACAGCCTAATTGCTATCTTCGTAGCTTGTAGTCGGTACAGACAACGCGAAGGTGAAGAGAATAGTAGATGTAAAAGTGGAGAGCAGCGCAGCCCTCGAGCGTAGAGTGGACCTGAAACCTGAAGGAAGCAGCATTAGGGAGGTTCAACCAATAGGACCCAATACAGACGGCTTTGACTAGAAGCTGGAAAGATAGGCAGGAAGCTAGAGTATCAGAGGTACATACTCACAACTGAGCAAACAAGTCGAGCTTACGTTTGATGTAGTGACGTTGTAGCATGGTAGTAAAATGGACACCACGGTGCTTCTCACTAAGAAAATTCGGGTTCTTCGTTACGTTATCGAATTTCATTAAAGACGAGTCTCACACATCTCCGCCAACCATGTCTTATAGTGATGGAGATGTCGACCGGCAGAAGGATTGCCACCGCGCTATCAAAATAAGTCATAATACATCTTTGATCTATTTAAAACCGGGATTCTCAAAATAATAAATATTAGCAAATATCCGTTTTCACTTTCATGTATATTACATGCGAGCAAATAAAAATAGAGATCTGTGGAGAAAGGAGAGGGAGGCCTTTACCCTGCAGTGGGACGCTACAGGCTGAAAATATCATATCACATTAAATCATACAAGCGAATCTAACGAGCCTTTGCCATGTCAGCGTTTTCATTGCTTCAAGCTCATAACAGTATTTTCAGATTAATATTAACCTTAACGCGAATATTGTACACTTTTGGCCACGGCGGCTTGTCTATATATGAGACCTGGCATCTGCGCGGGACATATGTGCACTCTCTATTCCCTCATAGTCCAATGGGACGCCACATGCGACACGACCGGAGAGAGAGTGGGCGCAGGACCAACGGTTTACGTGCTTTCCGAGGCACGGGGGCGTGACACCGCCAACTCCCAGACTCCGAACTTCTGTTGGATAATTCCTAACAGAAAAACCCAATATCACTTTTTGTTCGACCCGGGAATCGAACCCGAGACCTCATCCTCGTCCGCAGTCGCTTACACTACCGCAGGACCACAGAAGCTTACGGGAAAAGGTAAGCGAGATGTACCTACTTAATAAATAAACAATATGTTTATGAATATTATTGTGTTATAAATAAGTATCCGGAGTTTAGAGATAAGGTTCTTTATAGAAACTGAATGCCCATATGCTACTGGCGCTATGATGGGTTTTAGACACATACATATGTGTTAAAACTAAACCTTCTACCTATACATACCTACAAGAACACTTACAAGCCTGAACAGAACACACGTACTAGATACCGCCAATTAAGTACACACACAGTGTGATATTTTATTTTCTATATGAATTGTAGTTATGTACATTTCATATCATCGTGATAAAGTCTCGGGAAAATAAATGCATTGAAAATTTCATCATGTAACACTTCTTGTTTGTTTGTACAAGTTTTACTCAGTTTTTGACTAGATGGTGGTGTGTATGTGGTAGACAAAGGAAAGGTAGCCTATGCTCATGATTCATAAGCTGCACTACTGCAAAGTACTAGCACAGTCTAATAATCCATACAGTCGTTCGACGAACGCGTCTAGACGGGTCAATCGTGCGGGGGCCAAGAGGTGAGACGCGGGAAGAGCGGTACCTAGTTACGTATATCGCTTTAGTTCCTAACTAGGTACATGTTTTTGGGGGCTGGCACGTGCTTGTTTTTTGTTCGTTACTTATTTGAAGTCAGCGATAGCCTAGTGGAGATACCAACAGACTGCCATGCAGAGGGTATCGGGTTCGAATCCACGGCGCGCACCAATGACTTTTCGGAGTTATGTGCGTATTGATTTGGTAATTATCGCTTGTCCCGTGCCTCGGAGAGCACGTTAAACCGTCGGTCCCGGTTGTCATGAAGATCTTTGACAATCGTTACAGGACGTCAGAACCTTCTAATAAACTGACACTAGTCTAAACCATGGAATATCGCTATCCCTTCGGGTTGCGGAGGTCTGACAGGCAGTCGCTCCGTGGAAAAGCTAATATTCAGCCAAATCCGGTTAGACTAGTAAGCGGACCCCAGATTGAAACTGGGATAAAGCTAAGAGGATGATGACTTATTTATTTGCTTATGAATATTAATTAAGATGGTGCATACGACTTGTGCTGTGAGACATTGAAATTCTTTATGCTGTTTAAAGATTAAAATAATTAAGGATTTAAAAAATCTGTCATTTCATCAATTTACTTATACCAAAAAAGAAAATTTCATTAATTATAATTATTTATAGTATTTTGAAATGTATGTACCTATAAACACTTAAAATAATGTGCATTCCTACTAATCTACTTACTTTTTACAATATCTCATGTCTGGCCAAATCTTAATATATAAAATCCTTGCGTTACTTACTGACTGACAGACACACTACAGCCGAAACTATTGGGCGCAGGAAGCTGAAATTTGGCATGTATAATCCTTGGGGACCGTAGGGGTGCACTAAGAAGGGATTGCCCGAAATTCCCACGGGATGGGCCAAAACGGGTAAATTTAAAAAATGCAGGCGTAGCTGCTGGCGTCCTCTAGTCACAGAATAAAGTAGCAATTATTGTACGTAAACAACATGGCAGACGTAAGAAAATATGCGTTGTAAGGTAATATTCGATTCTGGTGTAATTTTAATTTCATGCAATAAGTACCTAGTACCTTCGCATTAGGTAAGTACCTATCACATATTATTATGTATCTTGGTAATGGCGCATCCTAGCTCAAAAATAACCATATTTTGGCCCCCTTTTACAAACCCCACACATGTTCTCCGTAATCTCAAAGCCCTGTCACCCATCCATAAAATGACCGTGATGTCTATTGCTTTACCTTAACGTTTGCACGAAGAAAATCTGCAAAATACTTCATATCGATAACATACGCTCTGCAAGCTGATCCCAAGGTTACCCATCCATTAAACCACCGCTATGTCAATCGCTTTATTTTAACTTGGTTTGTACGAAAAATGCTTTATATTCTTAACCGCCTGCCACGACACCAGCGGGATGAAATAGGTGCTGACTGACACTTTGTATGCAAATCTGTCACCGCACGAAAAATGCAACGTGTTTTATAATAATTATTTATCGTTAATTATTATAATATAATAAACTAGCTGTTTCCCACGGTTTCACCCGCGTCCTGAGGGGACTTCTTCGTGTACCCGGTTAATTTTTAGCCTAAGTTACTCCTTGATACATCAGGCCAGTGAGGGTCCCGTCAAAATAGGTCCAGCCGTTCCAGAGATTAGCGAGAACAAACAGACAGACAGACAAAAATTGTAAAAAATGTCATTTCGGTGTATGTACCGTGTATACATCCATATGCATTTTGTAAAAAGCGGTTATTTTAATATTACAAACAGACACTCCAATTTTATTTATATGAATAGATAAGTGATTTACACTATCTATATTATTCATGTAGCGTAGCAATTGTAATATTTTTCTAAAATAAATAGGCGGTGTTTGAATAAGTAGGTATTGTTTACATGTGGCAGCCCTAGCCTACTTACCCTTGACTAGACGTTGTCGGCTTTTTCTACGAGATCAAAGGCGTCAAACTACTGTATGTCTTTATACTGCGGTACTAGTAGCAGTTTGTGCGTAAAAGTGTCACAAACAACCATCCATCCATCCTCATTATATTTCGCTGTTTGTAACTAATATATTACTATATGTAATGTTCATAACTTCCAAAAGACAGTGATAGCGATGATAATTTTATTGTCGGCTCGTATGTCTCGAGTATAAATTCGAGCACGTTGCGTCTCACAGCCGGTTTTAAATTATAAAGTTTCTTTGTATACTATGTTTGATGTGGGATTTATGGGAAAATAAACAGAGTGCTTGTTTGAGTTTTAATATGAGAGAGGCATGTGGAGCTAGCCTTGCGAGAAAGAACAAACACCTAGGTATACGCCCACGACACGCAATGTGTGACCTTGCGTTTTGATTTGGCACAAGCACAAGAGTTTCTTGCGGCTTTATCCTCGAAAGGAATTAAAGACGCAAGAAAGTTTGATTCAAGGTATCCTATATTATTTTCTGACAACGTGAAGGTGGCATACTTCAATTTCACGACGCGACGATCTGTGTAGTAGTTAACAGGTGACAGTGTTTTCTTCTTACCCTTTTCTTTCGATTATAAATACCACCAGTATGCCATAGAAGTGGCATTTATAACCAATACTTAACTAGGCTTATAATCTATAGTTTATAAACTATACACTATAATACCATGTTAAAATTAAAATTTCGTTTCGTAACGAAACATAACTATAGTCAGCTTAAAGAATCATCGGACCGTTGTTATCTACTTGATTTAGTGACTGGTCTCCTAAACACTGTGTTCCAAGTGAATTAAAAACACGGTCAGGTAGTTGGTACTTTGGTTGCCTCATTATCATAACTTCTTGTTAAAATAAGCCAAAATGCTAGTGTTTATTATAACAGAGTGATTATTTGCTGCAGTTCAATTTCGTTTCCACCAATCATCATCATCAGCCTTTAACAGTCCACTGCTGGACTAGGCCTCTCCTTTGAAAGGAGGAATTGGCCTACTATACCGCGCTGGCCAAACGGGATGGTATAGGGTTTGTATCAAGTTTTCCTTCTCTTGCAGTGCTGTTCTCTGCATAATATGCTCCCTCTGTCGTCTCTTACGACACCCATGGGATGATATGGGGTGGTGACAATCCGTATTCGTAATCCGTCACCACACGGACATGTCTCCATGATAAAGTTATAACTTTATCATGGCGGATATATTTTCGTGGAAAAGTTAGATAAACCCTTGAGCAAAAACCGTGCAAATAAATTGGAAACCAACATTGGTTTATGTATCTTTGTAGTAAACGAAGGCTATATCATGATGGTTTACCCTGGTTTGTTACAGGTGCCGCCGACCATTGCCTACAGTATTCATTTTGGTCGTTCTTGGTAGAAACGAAAATTAACTGCAGCAAATGTAAGTAAGTATATTGTATTTTTATGTATATGTAACTTATATTTATGTATAAGTACGTATTACTAGTGTATTTGTAGAACTATATATTATTGTCTTGTATGTATTATATAATTTATATCCCTAATATGTATGTATATTATTTTACATTAGTTACATCTAAATAGTAAAATGCACCTACCACTGTCATCTCTGCACCACCTTAAGGTTGACAGGTAGAGAATGCTATATGGCATTATATCCACCGGTGTACACCATGTTTGTGCATAAATTAATAAATAAAATAAATAAATAATCACTCTGTAATAATAAACAGTGGCATTTTGGCTTATTTTAACAAGAAGTTGTGATAATGAGGCTTCCAAAGTACCAACTACCTGACCGTGTTTTTAATTCACTTGGAACACCTGGTTTAGGAGACCATCAAGTAGATAACAACGGTCCGATGATTCTTTAAGCTGACTAAAATTATGTTTCGTTACGAAACGAAATTATAACAGATATCTGTATAGTTTATAAACTACAGGTTATAAGCCTAGTTAAGTATTGGTTATAAATGCAACTTCTATGGGATACCGGTGGTATTTATAATCGAAAGAAAAGGGTAAGAAGAAAACACTGTCACCCGTTAACTACTACACAGATCGTCGCGTCGTGAAATTGAAGTATGCCACCTACACGTTGTCAGAAAATAATATAGGATACTTTGAATCAAACTTTCTTGCGTCTTTAATTCCTTTCGATCGAGGATAAAGCTGCAAGTAACTCTTGTGCTTGTTCCAAATCATTCCAAGTATAACTACTTATTTTTCGACACGACCAATTTCCAGCGAGCGCCTAATATGCCATAACCATAATCAAAACGCAAGGTCACACATTGCGTGTCGTGGGCGTATACCTAGGTGTTTGTTCTTTCTCGCAAGGCTAGCTCCACATGCCTCTCTCATATTAAAACGCAAATAAGCACTCTGTTTATTTTCCCATACATCCCACATCAAACATAGTATACAAAGAAACTTTATAATTTAAAACCGGCTTTTAGACGCAACGTGCTCGAATTTATACTCGTGACATACGAGCTGATAATTATCATCGCTATCACTGTCTTTTGGAAGCTATGAACATTGTTCAAGAAAACTCGCATACCTATCTGTGAGTTCTCCATCATGTTCTCAAAAGACGTATTATAGTCCTCTAATCCGTACTTGGCCAGCGTAGTGCACTTTTACCTAATTCTGATCTCTAATTGTATCGTGAGAAAGGGCTCCTGCCCGGCTGCCGAACAGTTAATAAATAGGGCTGATATAATTATTATAAAACGGTTGAAAGGTACAGTCGAAATGTCTTGTACCATTTCTGAGAAAGCATTGTTTGAAACAAGCTTAAGGAAATTGCATACATTTAGCGCGCTATTACAATAAAAGCCTACATACCTACGCTATTACAATAAAAGCCTACTCGTGACGTCACAAGCTCTTAGACTTCTCGTATGTAGTTTCTCCGATGACGATTAAATAGCAATTTTCACTCTGTTACCTAATCATTAAGATTTCTTAAACTAAGTAAGTTCATTGCTAAAATAAATCTTTTAATATAGTAAGATTTAAGTAAATATTTAGCACACAAAAGTTTTTTAACCGGTGTTAATCGCGTTAACCAACTTATTTAAGGTGTAAATAATTATATTTTCTTGCATGATGTTTACAAATAATTTATTTTAGTCTGATTTCAAACGGAATGCGTAACTATAATAATATATTTGTAACATATGTCGAAGTATCTAATATACTTACATATTTACTACTACTATTTAGTAAGTTCTAATTCTCAAGAAATGTGAGGCTATTTATCCATAAAAAAAATGAAATGTTAGGTAGACAAACCATTTAAGCATTATATGTATTATGTTAACCATATCTGTTAATAAAATAGAGCTAGTTTGTTACAATTTGGTATCGTTTGCTCGTTAGACTTTGTGTATATTAATAGACCGCAAAAACTAGTTAATTAATTACGGCAATTGGCGGAATTGCTTGCAACATTCCAGCTCATAAAATAACACTCATAAAACAGTGACAATAACAGTCCATCACCGAAAAGTTGGAAGCGTAGCAATCATAGATATATATTCGCATACTAGCTGTTGGCTGCGTTTACACCTACATATGGGTTACACCCGTTTTCTTTTGTATATCGCGGGGTTACTCATTAGTGTAGGCAAGAAATTTTAATTCTGGGGCTGGTACCTTAAATGGTAGAAATGTAGTCTATACGTAATCCTACGAACGCTCTATCTTTCAGTAAAATTACAATTACACAGTTGAACTCGAGAAATATACTTATTTATTCTACAATCACAGACAGAATTTTAAATTTTACGTATTCACAAGTATATGTGATGTAGGCATAGATAGGCTGGCGTAGTGGTTTAAGCGGTCGGCTCACCGCTTGACACTGCAGCGAGTGTTGTTGGTTGGATCCCCACGTGATACATCACTTTGTGTGATTCATAAATTATTCTTTCGAGTCTCATTCTGTCCGTTACTTGTATGTTTGTGAAGTCCCCTGAGACCCATAAAAACTAAGACCAATATTAGTCCAGTGTCCCGATCCTATCTGCATTGACCAATAATAATGGTTATCAATGGAACGGCGGATGCTTGTAGAAAATTGATATCCCTATTCTACTAACAAAGGGAGGATAAAAGGACGGGAGGATAGAAGGAAGTCTCTTCAAATGCAATAGACTGGTCACTACGGACTAAACTGCTTTAGAAAGTCGTTAGGCACCACTCAATAGTCAGCTTATATCCAACTGGTATTCATCTCTCGCTTCACTTTTGTAAAGGTATTATTACGACACTAGGTATATCTTGGTAAGAGGCGTAAATTGCTATGTCCATATGTTTATTAATTAAAATGCACTTTTTAGTATTCAAAAACTTGTGGATCCTCATAAGTTCATTTTTAAAAAAACATTTTATAGCATTTCAATGAAAAAAATATATGAATATAGAGATCATGCAATGGAATCTTTGGGCTATCTGGCCACATTTTTTCATTTATTATATTGTTAAAACTTTTTGTGGGATGTAGTCATCCCACAATGCGTAGCCCTTGCTTAAATGTGCATCATGAAGGACCTGGTACTCAACATTTTAATTCTTTGTTTTTGTCGTGTCCCTTGATTTTACTAGTCAGTATATTATTATGCTCAGTCTATAATAATCTGCCTCCGTGGTCCACTGGATGGCGTATGCGACTGCTGATCGTAGGTCCCAGGTTCGATTCCCGGGTCGGGCAAAAGTGTTACTGGGTTTTTCGGAATTCTCAGCAGCAGCACGGAGTCTGGTGATGTGGCCGGTAACGGCAATAGGCTCGCCCCCTATTACGTGGGACCTAAAAATTAATGGCGAAATGTGGGTGTAATACGTATTACGCCTCTGCCTATCCCTTCGGGGATACACGCGTGAGGCTATAAAAAAAAAGTCAAATCAAAATGAAGTCAAAGGACCATGGGCGGAATCGTCCCCACCCATCAACAGAAATGAAATGTAGCTCAATCGGCACATCTTGGCAAGATGATATTTTTTACTATGGCGACGTTGCCCAAATGCATGGGGTTTTCATAGTAATTAACGTTTAAACAAATATTTTGTTGACGCATTATTGACGATTAATTGTAAAATACCTACTCATTTATCTATTATAGAAAGTTATGGTACATTCTACCACATTCACACAACACCATCTAGTCCCAAACTAAGCAGAAGCTTGTAATATGGGTACTAGATAATGGATAAACATACACATATACTTCTTTTTTTCTTGTAACTACATACATATTATATATAGAAACACCCAGACTAAGACAAACATCCATGTTCATGCACACAAATGTCTGACTTGAGCGGAAATCGAACCCGCGACCTTTGGCGTAGCAGTCGCTTACACTCCCGCGGCGCCAACCGGTCGTCAATATAGTATATAAAATAGACCAGTATTATTAATACTCTATTACTATTGTTATTTGCCTACTATGAGCATTGTAAGAATGAATATTAGAAGACAATGAATTTAAATGATTCATTTATTTATATTCGTTATGTTCTAAATTTCCTTCAGTCTCTACTGTCCCACTGCTGAGCAAAGGCCTCCCCCAGATCTTTCCACGCTCTCTTGTCGCCTGCAATCTCAAGCCAACTCTTGTGGTAGGCGTCTAGGTCATCTCGCCACCGTTTTCAGGGCCAACCCCGGTGACAACGACCATTTTCTGGCACCCACAGTGTCGAGATTTTCGCCCAACGATCGTCATGTATACGGCTGACATGGCCCGCCAAGTTCCATTTAAGTTAGCAGCCTATTTCCCACATCTTCAACTTTAGTTTTTTTATTTTCGTAATATTCGTTTAAACGTAAGTATATGATTAAAAATACATTATTTTTATTTTGTATCGTTACTAAATCATGTTTTGTACTGCAATATAACCATAATGTTAAAATAACTTGCAAGTGTAAAATGAAAGTATAGGTTAATTAATAATAATCAATTGTTTTTTTATGGATATATCCTATGGATTTAAGTAAAAAGAAGGATTTTAATCAAATAGTGGATACTTAAGGTACACATTGGCATCAGTTCCATGTGTGTTGGTATATGGGCACGGAGCCCATACCTTTTTGCCCATAGTCCTTTTTGAAAAACAGCATTAATGTTACAGGGACATTAATGGTACAGATTGTACTGATTTAATAATTTAATAATATATTTAGGTATTGTTAGTCTCTTTTTAAAAGCCATTTCTGGTTATTCAGTTATTTATTTAGTTTCAGTTATTTATTTCATAAACAAATATACATTTGTGTCGAAATATTTGAATACACATATAAATATGTTGCTATCGTGATTACATTTTACCAAATACATAAATCAATCAATTTTCATTCATTAAAATAATAATACTATAACGAAAATACAAAAATGTAAAATCATCTGAATTATTGGAAGTCAAAATACTATTATTGATATATGAAATTATTACAATTCATTATAAAAAATTAATCATTACCAATTATAATTTATTTTTATCTTTACAAAATTCGTCAATACTGTAATAACACTTTTGAATCAATAATGTCTTGAGCTTATTTCTAAATATGTTCACATTCATAATGTCCTTTAATTCTGGTGGTAATTTGTTGAATATGTTTACAGACTGCACACTTGATGAGTGTTTTACAATATTAATGGATAGTTGGCAGATCTTTTCTCCGAGTTTTACTCTATATTCTCTCTCAGTGTCACTCTCAAGCTTGTTTAGATTTTTATGTAAATGAGTAAGGAGAATTAGAATATAAAGGCAAGGTACTGTTAAAATACTTAACTTGATGAAATGTTCCCTACACGATTCAATTTGATCTAAACGAAGCATGGTTCTCAAAGCTCTCTTTTGCATAACGAAGGCAGCATTCACGTTATATTGGTAACTGTTTCCCCAAAATTGAATACTGTACCTAACTTTAGATTCAACTAGGGCAAAGTAAACTGTACGAAGTTGAGCAATTGATAAAACATCTCTAAGAGATCTGACAGCATTACATGCACTACTTATTACATTTGTCACTGAATTTAGCTCTGCCTTCCAGTTGAGGAGAGAATCAATTTGCACTCCTAAAAACTTTACATTCTCCACTATATCAATCCTAATTACCAAAGATAATACGTTCATAGGAGCATTGTTTCTAACTGTAGATTTAAAAAGGATACATTTGGTCGTTTTTACATTCAGTTTCAAATTATTTATCGAAAACCAGTTTTCACAGGCAGCTAGAAAGTTATTTACTTTATATTCTAAGGTCATTATATCATGAGCAGTTATAACAGCACTAGTATCATCAGCAAACATAACTAATTTAACATCCGGTAAAACATTTTGTATGTATGCAGCTAAATCATTTACAAATATTAAAAAGAAAATCGGAACCAGCACTGAGCCTTGAGGAACGCCCCTATTAATAGTAGGTAAATAATTTTCATTTGTGAATTTGTTCCACACCTTCTTCAACAGTTTTAATTTCAACATATTGTTTTCTATTTCTTAGATAAGAACTGAAAAGCTGTAAAACATTTTCGCTTATGCCGTAATGCTCTAACTTGTTACAGTGGAATGCAACATTTTATACATCTTCAACATTTCTAATGTTGAAGAGATATTATAATCAGAAACTTAGTATTTTCACGCGGTCTTGAACATTAAGCCTGCGTAAGTACATTATGTCTGTGACATTTTATTAAAGTAAAGATTTTGTAGATGTACCTACTAAGGTTTTTTTATAGAAGCAAATATACATGTAGCAAGTAATTGGTATATAACCACTTTATACACATGACCTGCCTAAAAACGCTTACCATTTTATAAGATAATACTTCAGCTTTGCCGCAGTCCACTACTGGACATAGGTTTCTTTTAATTTGCGTCAGCATATTGTGAGTCAATAAGTAGACTTGGCCTACTATGTTTCGCTGGCCAGACAGGTTAGCATAGAGTTAATTGTCGAGTTTTCCATCTCTTCCCAACAATATTTACTTCGTGTATTTTCCTTAGTCGCATGAAATAATACGCCGATGGTTAATTAGCGACTTGATCACGATTACGACATTGATTAGCATGATGAAATATTTACGCCTAATTAATGTTATAAGATCGCGGGAAGCGGTTGGATGCGGGCGGCTCAAAATCGGTCTGTGAGGAGAACCTTGGGGGAGACTTATGTCCAGCAGTGGACGTCTCTAGGCTGACATGATGATGATGATGAATGTTATAAGTCTAATAAACCATATCTAAGGCGTCCAACTACGGCCTCCAATTTTTGAGTGCAGACTGCAATGTAAAAAACTGTATTTAAAAAAATCTTTATAATATCTTTAAAATACCAGACGTACGGCAGATTTTATAAGTGTGGCTTAATTTGTCCGACGACAGTTTGAGAACAGTCGTTCGTTTTCGACATTCGTGTAGTACGGTTTTAACTATAAGTATTATAACCTTCGACATACACAAAGAAACTGCGGGAAATTATAATAGCGCTCCACGATTTTTGTGGGTTCTTAGAATGTATTAGCTTAGTCTATTTAGTTAGGCAAAAGCCCAACAAATTAAAATTGGGGCCTGTTTCATGAGTGCTACGACGCCTACGCCGTAGAGCATAATTGATTTTAATATAACTTTACAACCTTTTTTTGTAGTATGTGTGGGGTGAGACTGATTGATAGAATTCCGAATGCATTAAATACGAGAGCGATGTGGCCTGAAAGAAGATGTCGTGACAAGGATTGAGAAAGGAATGCTGAAATCGTTTGTACACGTGGAGCGAATGAGTGAAGGAAGATTGACGAATCAAATATATATGGCAGAGGTGTATGGGCAAGCCGGTTGCGGCAGACCTCTTAAGACCTTTTTTTTTGTTGAAGACATAATTCGTTTTTAGTGAAGAGCAATAAACTTACGCATTTATCAATTTTAATATCGTCTATGATTTGAGTTATGTTGTCAAAACTATAATCAAACGGCACGGCACACTTTTGCGGAGTGCCGTGCTTGTTCGTTTACGCTTACGCCGTAGAGCATAATTTAATTTAATATACCTTTATACACAATCTTTCTTTTGTTAAAGACATAATTCGTTTTTATTAAAGAGCAATAAACTTACGCATTTATCAATTTGAATATCGTCTATGATTTGAGTTCTGTTGTCAAAACTATAATCAAAAGGCACGGCACACTTTTGCGGAGTGCCCTGCTTGCTCGTTTGGGATGCACTTATATCATCATCAGCATTTAACAGTCCACTGCTGGACTAGGGAAGGAGGAATTGGCCTACTATACCATGCTGGCCAAACGGGTTGGTATAGGGTTTGTATCAAGTTTTCCTTCATGGGATATTATAGGGTGGTGACATTCCGTATTATTAATCCGTCACCACACGGACTCTATATATTATATATACAGGGTGTAAAAAGACCCTTAACGAAAACAGAAATCCCATGTTGTACCAATCACTACGAACATTTTTTACTTCGGCACCATACCTGGGAAATGACTGGTTCAGGAGATATTGAGGCTCAAAGTTAGTATGGAATTTTTCTAATTAGGTACAAAATCGATGCATTTACCCCGCCAATATGTTCTTTAGATGCCCTGATGACCCCATGGATAAGTAGGTATTTAAAAAAAAAGTCGTTTCCCAGGTATTATTTTTGGTTAGTATGACTTGGCATGATGTCCACAGCAATTAGACTTCGGCTTGGTGATGGGTCTTGTGACAACCTGTATATAGTTGGTGCCACGAGAAGATAAACTTTAAACACACATTCAGGGCTTCAGAACCTTTGTTTCAAACAGTTGCGTTTTACATTTTATGCTTTAGTGAAGTTAGGAGTCACAAGTGCGTTGCCGCCCCTTGGAACTTTTTTAAAGGTATTTTTTTGTAAAGGTGTTTGACTTTATATATTTTAATATTATTATCTATGACTTCCAGTCGTTTCTAGAAAAATGTAAATTTGAATGAAAATAAACATATTTGATTTTGTGTAAGAGTGGTCCTGATTTGTGTGAGTGATTTTCCTGAAAATATTTTCATTAATTTGGCGACTTTTTGTAGTTATTTCACACGTAAGTAAATTCAAGTCAATAATAGAGTACCATGTATGTCAATGATGACAATGATAGTGTACAAACAGGATACTCTATTATGGACTTGATTTTTTTAATCATATGCAATAAATAATTTGCTCCTAAACGATTTTAAACTTTCATGATTAGTATACATTATACAAGGTTATATAGCGGGTCTTACTCGCGATAAACAATATATTTAAGGCATAAATACCTCGGTTTTTGCCAACGTTTCGGCTGACTTGCTTCAGTCGTGGTCGCGGCGGGACTGGTGAGCTCAGCGCCGTCCTTGTGTTGTGCGGGTTTTGGCACCTACCCTCACTTGATTTTATTTTTGTTTTTAACCGCACTGTCGGTACCTCGACAAACTACACTAATGACTGTTGAGCTGTATCATTGTGGCGGTGTTTACACTTATTGATGACTGGATTCCAAGTTGGTGATAATCTAAATCCATCCTCCCGGTTGAAATTCTTGTGTTTTTTTATTTCAACCGCTTCACGCACTATCCTGGAGTAATAGAGACGTTCGGTGGACAAGACCTGTGGTTGATGTAGTTCTATCCAGTGGTTTGGTCCAGACTCCATCCAATAAATGTTCAGCTATAGCGGACTTATTTACTTGTCGATTTTTCACAGCTGCGATATGTTCCTTGACCCTTTCCGCAATTGTTCGCTTGGTCTGTCCGATATAGGAACTACCACAACTGCAATCGACCTTGTAGACGCCAGGTGTCTGAAAAGGCATGACATCCTTTGGGCTGCGCAGATTGTGTGCTATCTTGGAAAGCGGACTATATACAGTCTCAACGGAGTATTTCTTGAGTACTGTTCCAGCTTTGTCCGTTACTCCTTTTAGGTAAGGCATGTAAGCCGGCACCCTACTCACTTCAGGTTTATGGTCCCTCCTCTTCAGACGGTGTATCTCATTCTTGTATCCGTTACGTCTAAGTACCTCCTGAACATGTGAGAGCTCACTGCTTAAGTGTTCAGGGTCACAGAGGTCATACGCCCTGTTCACTAGGGACGACACATTTGAAATGGAGGTGGATGGATCGTTATAGTCATGAGTCGTACTTGCAAAATCGCGTACCAAATATACCAAGTGCGTCTTTATAAAAATACCAGGGTCGAAAACCAGGTTTCAAAATACTTGCAAGTTTTTGGGCACTCGAGTGTAGAAAACTTCGTGTGAAACCTGGTAATGCAAGATTGTATGGAAAAATAAATCTTACCGTCACATGAATAAGGATGTTTATCGCAAAATAGGGTAATGGACTTTTCTTTATACTTTCATGGAAATTTATTCCTTACTAACATACATTTATGGAACATTGTCGCGCAAAAACTTGCAAGTTTTATATTTCCGAGTCCTCCTTAGTGTTTTACGCGACAATGTTCCGTAAATGTATGGTAGTAATGAATATTATTCCATGAAAGTATAAGTACTACGATACGATCGGGTGTCGGCAACACGCGAGACGCGATCGCGTAGCTACGTTCAAGTAAAAAAATACTTTGAAAGTTTTACAAGTATTTTAGTGCTGAAACCTGGTTGGCGTACTTGCAAACGAAAACCTGGTTTGAAACCTAGTCGCGTAAATACGCACCTTCCCTAGATCGTTATCCTTTCTTAAAGTTAAAGACAATGGTACCCTGGGACACACTGTATACAGAAAACCTACACACACTGACACGTATCTCAACGCGTTTTCGCATTATCACCCGCGACACTTGGCATCCGTTGTGTCGTCCCTAGTGAACAGGGCGTATGACCTCTGTGACCCTGAACACTTAAGCAGTGAGCTCTCACATGTTCAGGAGGTACTTAGACGTAACGGATACAAGAATGAGATACACCGTCTGAAGAGGAGGGACCATAAACCTGAAGTGAGTAGGGTGCCGGCTTACATGCCTTACCTAAAAGGAGTAACGGACAAAGCTGGAACAGTACTCAAGAAATACTCCGTTGAGACTGTATATAGTCCGCTTTCCAAGATAGCACACAATCTGCGCAGCCCAAAGGATGTCATGCCTTTTCAGACACCTGGCGTCTACAAGGTCGATTGCAGTTGTGGTAGTTCCTATATCGGACAGACCAAGCGAACAATTGCGGAAAGGGTCAAGGAACATATCGCAGCTGTGAAAAATCGACAAGTAAATAAGTCCGCTACAGCTAAACATTTATTGGAGTCTGGACCAAACCACTGGATAGAACTACATCAACCACAGGTCTTGTCCACCGAACGTCACTGTTGCTCCAGGATAGTGCGTGAAGCGGTTGAAATAAAAAAACACAAGAATTTCAACCGGGAGGATGGATTTAGATTATCACCAACTTGGAATCCAGTCATCAATAAGTGTAAACACCGCTGCAATGACACAGCTCAACAGTGTGTGGACGTTATTAGTGTAGTTTGTCGAGGTACCAACAGTGCGGTTAAAACAAAAATAAAAATCAAGTGAGGGTAGGTGCCAAAACCCGCACAACACAAGGACGGCGCTGAGCTCACCAGTCCAGCCGCGACCACAGCTGAAGCAGGCCTCCTTCACTCGGCCGTACCTACAGCGATAAGTGCCTTTACACTTACGCGCGGCTTCCAAGCCCGCGTCCGACGCGTCGCGCTAAGGGTTGTCGACTTGCCGCTGCTACTATAATATTTATTCATCGTCTATCTACCTACTTGACCAAGTACCTAATAATAAATAATTATCCTATAAGTATCCAATCCCACTATTTGAGCTCGTAGAATAAAAACCACAAAAATTCTGGTCGTTTACATTTTCACTATATTAATTCTTAGTTATTTCCTAAACGCGTGGATCGATTTACATGATTCAAACAGATAAAATGGTTTTTGAACTAGATCTTTAATTTGACACATAATCGTTGGGATATCTCAACAAACAAAAAATCAAATTTTCAAGTTGCTCTCGTAAAATAAATAAAATCAAATTTTCAAGTTGCTTTTTTTTCACTTATTGTTAGTGTTGCCTATTTTAAAAATATGTTAACACTTTTTAACATTACAACAAAAATATGAAAGTAGAGAATAGATTAAAACATATTTTTAACATAGATTCTTGTAAAAATTTGACCCAATATATGACGACTGCGAAGTACCTAATTATTAAATATTTTTGAAAATAATTTTGCCTTAACTTTCAAATTACATTGAAGTAGTTAAGAATAATTAGTGAAAAAGTTATTACAATACGAAAAAAAATACTATTTAAATAGCTATACTTTAAGAAAAACATTTAAAACTATAGTCTATATATTAAAAGAATTTGTGTTTTATAATACGAGTCGGTCAGCCGGTTCTACCCAACCGATTCGCATGTTTTTTTTTTAAATGAAAGCTCTTGCTGCATAGATTTGTCATCAAGCATTAGAAATTACCTAACTTGCACATTCGTCAAGTTATATGCAAAAACAGTTTTCTCCCATACATTTTTTACGTTTTCGTAGCCGTAGTCAATGACTTTCTGCTTCTATATATCTGGTTGTCATTGAGGTAGGCGTTTCTTTATAGGCCTATAACACGCGCTGAAAAGAGTTCTTTCATTTGATGGTATGCTCATTTAAATTGGGTAAGTTTGAAGGAAGATAGGTGTGGACATTGAACTTATTTTTCAATATTTTCCTATAAATTTTTTAAGATTCCATTGCTTTCTCTCTACATGGAGGGTTCTAAATTCAAAAATATTTTTATGGCATCTAATAAGTACGATGTTGGTAAAATTATCACCCGAATGTTACCAGTTATCCCTTAATGTTGAGTGAACTGATCTCTGATGTTGAGGAATTTTCCCCCTTTTTTGTATCGCGATGAAATCCAGTTACGGACTGTCCCTCAAAGGGACCCCTCCACCAACTCTGTACCAAGTTTGGGGCAGGTAGAGGGGGAGGCGTGGCTCGGCTCTCCCCCCTAGATGTTCGAGGGGGAAATACCCACTAAAACACCGCGCTGTTCCTTTATCGACCCTCATGACGGGGTCGCGGTAACGACGTCAGTATACCCGCGACCCGAGGAATTTTCCCCAAATGTAGTGAAATTTCCGCCTAATGTTGGAAAAATCAACCCTACAGACAGGTAAATTACGTTTTATGTTAGGAAAATTATTGTGTTTTTAAATTACGGACTTTCTTCGGGCATCTTATTTTTTTTTATGTGGAACATATTACAGCGGTTCATACTTAATAGTACTATTGTCATATAATTATATTACAAGTGGTAGTTATGGTAGAAATTGTAGCTTTGGTAAGAATAGTAGTTTAGAGAAAAGGTACTTTTGACAGGACCGGCGGTTTAGGTAGAAATGGTAGTTTTAAAAATGGTAGATATGATAGTGTTAGTATGAATATTAGTTTTGGTACAAATAGTAGTTTTGATAGGAATAGTGTTTTCGGTAGGAATAGTAGTTTTGGTAGCAATGTTAGTAGTTAGGTAATTTTATTTATTTTATTTTATTTTATTACTTCATATACACAGAGTATATAGGCGGACTTAATGCCATGGGCATTATCTACCAGTCTACCTTAGAGTGGTGCAGAGAGATAAGCAGTAGGTGTATTATATGATGCATCGAAATAATGGTAATTGTCGAATAATTGCTCATAATAAACATACATACTTACATAACTATATAATGTAAGAAAATACATAAACGAAATACATACACAATTAATACTGTCGCACGGGATAGCCGGGATCGATCACTCGCCGAGCAATTAGAAAGAGATGATTAGGTTGTCTTACGGGAAATAAATAAAAAATATCACCAGGACAGATTAAACTCGCGTTATATTCCAGATTCACAATGGTTTTGATTACAAAAAAGAACTGACACTTGAGGTTAACCGACTAGACAAGTATCCAGGGCGTAGGTCGTAGGTTGACACTCCACAGGTCCACGGATGAATACTCAGCTTTGACGTGTCTCCCAGCAGAAGAAAAAAAGGGCCCAACCACGTGTGTCGCTGGTATATATATGGTCGGCAAGCGGGTGAGGCTCCCCACTGCAGTGCGTCATCGTAGTGGGGCTCGCAAGCGCCGAGGCACGACGTCACACACCCCCCCCGTTAGGCCGGGATTTTCCCTAAGGAAAATTCCCTAGCCCAACGGGCGTAGCAGCCCTGAAGATACTCCCTGGAATTAGAGAAAACAGGGGCATGAGTACCTTGAACAAGTGACAACCCCATACGCTAATTAGTATACCTAAATAATAATGACCCACGCTTGCATTCTTCACGCGTACAACGGCAGTCTGAACTTGAACATAAACATTTATCATTCATAATTCATCACACATACCTACATGTAAATGCCAAGGCCAGTGTAATGGCCCAATAGCAAAGATAACAATCTATGGAGAAGCGCTTAGGGTAATTATTAGGTAATAATGATTTGTAGATATAAGAACTTGATCTAGCCCTACGACTTAAAAATCTTGGGTTCGGCCTTTGCCACTAGATAAGTAAACTTTTTGAATATAGTTAGGTGTAACAACAAATTTTTCGTAACGATGAACAAAAATAATATAAGCCGCAGACACGACCGGACCGCTCAATGTCAAAGGAAAGAATTTAATAAATATTTTGCTCTAATTAATAACTACAACACGACCAGTAAACACCTTTTGAATGTAAACAATGGTGAATCATTAGTTAGGCATTTATTTATCGGCGCGTCGCTGAGTGAACGCGCGTGCGTCGTAACGACAACTAGGTAGGTACGATCTAAATGGTAGGTACTATTCGACTGTTCCGAGCTCGCGGCGCACGGTTAATCACTCTGAATGTTTATAAAGTACCTATAATAACAATTTGATTATGGAATTTATACAGAATTAAGAATAACAACAGAACTTCAGAACAAGGCACGGCGAAAAACAACACGCCAATCAATATGCATTTATAGAAAATACACATGCGAGAATCGAACACCAGACCGATCCTACAACGACCTTTTAACCACTGAGCCATAACTGATAGTTAGATAAACAACAGATTCTTTGTAACAATATTACATGTAATAAACTTTATTACCATTTATAACTGAAACATTTATTCATTTTATGTTAGCATGTTTACATAAATCATTAACACAACACAATACATTATCTTGTGGGCTTCGATTCAAAAACATAAGAACCATTGTTGGCCTTCACAAATGATTATGTAGGTAATTATAACTTAGTATAGATATGCGTCTTACATTGTTGTTTTTATGCTTTTATTATTCTTTGTAATTAATCAACTTTAAATCTTTGATGTGCCATTCTCCTAAAGGTTTACCGGCCATGTCGTTAAGTTTGTATACTAGGGGTGACTTTTTTGAGGCAATCTTACATTTAATAAATTTAGGCGCCAATTTCTTGCTAAAGTATTTATCCTTGTCACTAAGTAGAAACGTTCTGCGCCAAACTATATCACCGACATTGAATTCTGCCGGTTTACGGCGAAGATTATAAGATGAACAATTTCGTTGGTGGGCCGACAACAGAGCTGAATGTACCTTCTCGAAAATAGAGGATAAGCAGCCTAAAGTTTCGGCATAGCCGTCCCGTGGTTCAAGCACCATATTGGAATTAAATTCCTTGTCAATATACTGAGAACCACATGTTATGACCTCCCTACCAAAAACAAGGAAATTAGGAGAATAACCAGTAACCTCACTAACTGCGCAGTTAAGGGCGAACTGAACCTTAGTGATTAAAGTGTCCCAGATTCGATGATCAGATTCTATGAAAGTTGAAATAGCTGTAATAATGGTTTTGTTGTAGCGTTCAACTGAGTTAACGTGGGGAGTATACAACGGTGTAAAATGCAAATTTGGAATTTTATATTTTGACAACATACTTTTAAAGGTTGCGCTAATAAATTGTTTACCGTTATCCAAAACAATAGTAGATGGAATTCCATGCACCAAAAATACACTTTCCTCGAGAATTTTTGTTATCACTTCTGCAGTTGCCCGTTTAATGGGGAAAAGCAAACAATATTTAGAGAAACAACAACGGACCACAAATATAAAAGTGTTTTGTTTTCTGGTGGGGGGCAATGGACCAATCAAATCAATACTAATCGTCTGAAAGGGCTTTTGACATGATTTGGGTTTTCCCATTAGACCTAAATTTGGGTGGTTTTGGTGTTTATGGGTGATACAAGGTTCACATGAACTGACGAACTTGACAACATCGGAGTACATACCAGGCCAAAAGTAATTAAGTGCAAGACGTTTGTATGTCTTAAAGATACCCAGATGTCCAGCAGTGGGCGAAGAATGATTCTCCCTTAGAATGTCAATTCTTTGGTCAGACGGAATAACCTCTTTCCATTGAAATTCTCTAGTGAGAGGGTTTAATGTTTTTTTAAAACAATACAATTTATTGTTTATTACTTGATAGTTAACAAAGGAAGTCGGAGAACTTAAACAGCCTTTATAGATATTTAAATACCAAGGATCATTAGTAGAAACTGGTAAATTCTGATTAGAATTAATATCTATATTTATATCATTAGCAATAGCAGAAACGGGTAAAGAGCGAGACAGAAAATCAGGTAAAACGTTATCGGAACCCCGACGATGACGTATTTCGAAATTATAGGAAGATAAGCGAACTCCCCATCTGGCTAACCGGCCAGTAGGGTTATTTAAGGTCAAGAACCATTTCAAAGCAGCGTGATCAGTGTAAACAATAAACTTTTTACCATTTTCAACATAACAACGCCAGTGTTCTATAGCAGATAGAACAGCCAGGGCCTCTCGCTCTGTGGCACTGTAATTTTTTTCTTGCTTACTGAGTGATTTGCTATAGTACGCTATGACTCTTTCCTCACCATTTAACCTTTGACAGAGGATCGCGCCAAGACCAAAATCGCTAGCATCTGAGTGTATTTCAAACGGTTGCGCGTAGTCAGGACAAGCCAACACCGAGGAGGAAATCAAACAATTCTTTAGGTTATTAAACGCCTCATTAGCCTCTGTCGTCCAGCAGAATGGAGGTGCGTTTTTACTTTGAGATGTTAACTTATTTAAGGGTGCAGCAATAGAGCTAAAATTCGGTATAAAGCGCCTGTACCACGAGGCTGCGCCTAAAAATCGACGTACTTCTTTTCTATTAGAAGGAGTGGGATAATTTTTCATTGAATTTACTTTATCCGGAACGGGATGCAATCCACTAGAGTCGACAACATAGCCTAAATATTTTAGTTTATCTCTAAAAAATTGACATTTTTCGAGATTAATTGTTAAATTAGCGCTTTTTAGTTTATCAAGAATGCGTAATAAAAGAGTAATATGCTCGCTGAAGCTGGACGTGATACAGATTATGTCATCGATAAAACAGAAAACCTTATTTTCAAATTCTGGGCCATAAAATAAAATATCAACTATTCGTTGTTGAGTAGCTGGCGCATTCGTAAGACCGAAAGGCATTCTTTTGAATTGAAATGTGCCACGCGTGGGAATATAAAAGGCTGTTTTGCAACGGTCCTCTTCTTTAATTAATGTTTGCCAAAAAGACTTAGACAGGTCTAAACTAGACAAGTATTTAGCATCTCTCAGATTATCTAAAATTTCCGAAATATAAGGCAAGCTATAAGCATCTTTTTTTGTAACGGAATTTAATTTTCGACTGTCCAAACAGAAACGCAGTTCACCATTCTTCTTTGGTGTCAAAATGACCGGATTTGACCACGGGCTTTCGGATCGTTCAACAACATCCTCTGAGAGCATGTCGTCAAGATGCTTTATTAATATTCTTTGTTTATCGGGAGACATGCGATAAAATCTTTGCCGAATAGGGGGACAATCACCTGTATCAATTGAATGAGAAATAATATTTGTGCAACCGAGACCCCGCTTCTCGTATGAAATATCGGTAAATTTAGAAATAATGTTGTCAGCGGTAGCTCTCTGGTCGACTGTAAGATGATCATAAGAAACAAGATGTGTAGGGGGAACTGCCTGCAACTCCATTACTTGAGCGTCAGACTTGTTCACAATCAAAACAGACTCCAATTTGTTAGGAAATAGGCCAAAGCTTCGCCAAAAATCCATGCCAAGGATAAGGGAATTTTGAATCCCAGGTACAACATGAACTTCTAAGTTAATCAATTTATCCTGAAACTCGAAGGGTAGAAACACCGATCCCAAAGACTCGAATCGTTCGCCGCCTGCTGTTATTAACCTTAAAGGTTTCGATTTATCCAAAACATTGTCTTTCAAAAATAAGTTATGCAAATTATTACCTAAAATTGTAACGCAAGATCCAGAATCTAAAAGACCTGTGGTAGGTATTCCGTTTAATTTTAGAGTAACGTAAGGTAAATATTCTACTTTAGAATTACGGATTGAGGAAATATGATAGCTATTAAAGAATTTTTTTTAAAAGTCCAACCAATTATTCCACTCTGTTTTATTACAATTAGTTGTATAATTTGATTTTCCACAATCCTTATTAACTAGTTTTTTGAAACTGTAGGGGTCGACTTAGATTTACAATTGGGGCAGTCTGACACCTTGAAACCCTTCGTGCCGCACTTAAAACAGATTAGGTAGTGTGGCTGACGGCAGTTACGTAATGAGTGCGAATTGCATCTACAACGCACGCAAAAAGTTTTATTTATATTAGAAGTACTCGATACGGCGTTGACTTGTGGTACAGACTTGTATCTCGATGTATCGGCAACAGAGTTATATTTATTGAAGTTATTATGATTGTAAACATTTTTGTTTGAAGAAAAATTAGAAAACGGATAATTATACGCTAGATCGGGTGCTACAGTATTCTTTGAAACTTTAGGGGGTTCAGAAAATTGCTTACTGCGACTTTGGTAATTTTCGAAAAGACGACGAACTTCGACCAGACTATCAACATCAACAACCTTTGCAGTGAGTAGACAATTAGTGTAACAAGGTCTAATATTATTTAGTAAAATTTCTAGCTTCTCCGAATCAGCGATAGGAGAACTAAGTCGCGAAAACAGACCGTGCATTTTTGCCACGTAAATAGTTATTGATTCGTTCTCGCCTTGTGAGCGCTGACGAATCTCCGTCATAAGTCGATAATCGTAGTTATGCGGACTAAAATCTCGTTTTAAAAGTTCGCAAAGTTCTAACCAAGTCTTTACATTATTTTTAACAGAACGATACCAAACTAATGCGTTACCCGAAAATATTTCAAAAGCGAAAGACAACATCTTGTCATGTGGAATAGATCTACAGGACATAAATTCATCAATTTTTTCAATAAAAGATCTTACACATGATTTACCGTTAAATTTGAATTTACCTAATTCCGAGAAGAGCTTACGGTCGTAATTATAGGAAGTGTTTCCCTCTGCCACTGAGCAATCCGACCGCGAACTACGGCCCGTGATTAATTGTAATTTCGCATATAAGTCATTAAATTTATCCCACACAGACTCAATTTTTTTAATATCAAGACTGCCGGTATCCACCCTATTCAGTCGATGAAAACAATGGTGAAGCACGGTTTCGACCTTCTGTTGAAGCTCGGAGGTATAGTTTGCTTCCAACATAGATAAGTGTTTATTTGATCTTAATAACGACTTTTCCACTTCAGCCACATCCTCCTCTGGTGGGAAGGGTGAAGATAATATATCCTCCGAGGGAATTTTAACTGAAAGTTTAGCGATTTGTTTGCGGGGATCGTCAGGCTTTGAAACGCCGCGTATTGTGGTCTCATATTCTAATTCCGCTTTAGTTAATAATGAGAAATTTATAATGTAAGCCATTATTACAAAACAATAATAGAAAATCTAAGTATTTACGCCGGTACTAGAAAAAAATTAAATATCGCCAGAAAATCGAATACCGTGCTAAAAAAAGCTGAAATACACTAAATTATACAATGGTGTGATGATTGGTAAAGGATTAAGAAAAATTTCTTAAAGGTCACTCAAAGGTTGAATCACAATATTTTTTTCGCGAACACGAGGCACGTTAGTTCAACGGCTAAGCGGTTAGAACCGGTTGGCGGCTCGACACGCTGCCCGCGTGGGAACGTGATTTTAGACCGACGTTAATTAAATCACCGTTATGTTATTAACACAGTTAAATTGCTTATGGCCAACCAAAATAGATAGAAACTGTACCTGTACGCAATTCACCACACCAGAATATATGCACACACAGGAGAAAAATATACAAGAGAAAAAGAAATTATTTCACTCACCTGTAAAGTGCCAACCTACGTTTTTAAAAATATATTTAAAAATTCTATTGGGCGCCAATGTCGCACGAGTGATCGATTTTCACGGGATAGCCGGGATCGATCACTCGCCGAGCAATTAGAAAGAGATGATTAGGTTGTCTTACGGGAAATAAATAAAAAATATCACCAGGACAGATTAAACTCGCGTTATATTCCAGATTCACAATGGTTTTGATTACAAAAAAGAACTGACACTTGAGGTTAACCGACTAGACAAGTATCCAGGGCGTAGGTGGTAGGTTGACTCTCCACAGGTCCACGGATGAATAATCAGCTTTGACGTGTCTCCCAGCAGAAGAAAAAAAGGGCCCAACCACGTGTGTCGCTGGTATATATATGGTCGGCAAGCGGGTGAGGCTCCCCACTGCAGTGCGTCATCGTAGTGGGGCTCGCAAGCGCCGAGGCACGACGTCACAATACATAATTACGAATAAAATCACAGATAAATTATACTTAGACTTACATACACTAATACATTGAAATAAACATACATATATACATAAACATAATATATACCTAGTTCAGATAGCGACTTATGATACATTCGCCTCAGCCAACAAGAGTTCCTTTACTTTGGACTTGAATGTGAATTTTGTTTTGGCCATTCTGATCTCAAGAGGAAGAGCTCAAGGTAGCTCCTTCAGAAGCACAAAATGTCTAAAGAATCGTCTGCTAAACGGCTTCCTTTTCTGTTGGCCAGATAACCAGCCGCTAAGAAGGCCCTTTCGGATTCTACGCTAATTGAAATTCTTGCAGTTCTCAGGCAGACATCCACGAACAAAAATATGCCTTTTAACCCCCCGGAGTCGTATAAACTCATTTCATTTTTTTATTAATGCCGATACCGACAGATTGCAACTTCGTCCGAGTCAGTTCGCGCTTCTAATAAGACGTTTTTATGCTCGAGTGCAATCTCGTAAATCTCGCGAGATCTCGCCCATTTTTCGACCGAGATTAATCTCGCTAAAAAAGGCCGAGATCTCGCGAGATCGAGATCTCGCGAGATCGCGAGATCGAGATTGCATTCCCTAATCCACCCGTCCGATCAATGAAGGAGTTGTAGGGTAGAGTAAAATGATGAGGTATTTGTCATTAATTCACGGAAATTCGAGATAAAATTTTCCCTGGTAAATTTAATTAACTTTAAATAATATCACATCAGATTATCCATGGCAACACTGAAGACTCATAAATCGTCATAACTAGGTATCTACCTAAAGTTCATAAAAGGTCGTCGAGTGCATCGGCCGGCGCTGCCGGCGGCCGCGTCTAGTTACCTAATCCTTTGACAAAAGCCGAACGACAACTTTACACGTGCCATCATTTTTGGTAGGTAGGTATACCCATTTTATTTATGAGTTCGTTGCAACAGCTGGTTCATTGCATTAGGTAAAACGGAAGGTATTGTTTACGTTGTTTGTTTGTTTCGTAAGAGTGCGTAGCCAACTTTGGTGTCCGTGTATTCAGACATTTCCGATCACTCGAAGGCCTACGACATGGCCTTACGATTCTTAGATTCAGTTTTACGTGCCTTCTGATTACGTGGTACCTTTTCATCAAAGGTACCTATTTGAAAACACACTAACTAGCACACTGTAGTTCATGAGGTGGTGAAGCCGTTGAACAACGCGCTCCGACGGCACTGGCAGACCTGGTGGTCCAGTGAACTGTTCCTCCTTATCACTACGTGCACCTGCATGAATTGCATTCACTCCTACCTAAACACATCGAAATGTTAAAGTATTCAGAGTTTGAATACGACCGACGACGTAACTATTTCACAACGTAAGTTATTCCGGAAGTCCGAACGAAACTAATCCTAGGGCAAGACCACAGTATAAAGAGCAAGACTGAGTGATCAGTAGGTAAATTGAAGTCGTAAAAAATAGCCAGCTAGGGATGTAACGAATGATATTTCTTGGAGTTCTGTTTTTATCGATATGTTATTATTGTCCCCGTTCGAGATGGGCACGTATCCAACGCAAAATTGTTGATGTTTTTAAATTATTGTTAAAACATAAAAATGATGTAACTTTTTAATTTGATTAGGTTACCGACATTAGTAGATCATAGTCTTTTGTCTATGATCTACTAAGTTCTGTAACACAAAAGTATTATTTAAGTCTTGTTTACGTAATGTGTCGATATCGTAATATCATTAATGTAATAATTCTTTGAAAAATGAATGTTGTGTCACATTTCATGTTAAAATTTATTAAATCGATATTAGCTGCTATCGAACGTAAACATCTCTACCGCGTTTCGGTATTGTGTCGAGCGGCTCGTTTGGCGGTAAAATTGCACTATTTTAAAGGCGGCATGCCCTTTGACACGAAAAGCCGACAATATTTTAATAGAATTAATAGAATCATAAAAGATACCGCCGCTGAGTGGAGTGTTGCTAGTTTAGGGAATTTTCCCTAATTTCGGGGTAATTTTTCTCGTTAATACTATACTAAAGAAATAAATTGTGATGTTTTATGAAGACCTATATTTTTTTTATTATTTTTCCTAGTATGCCTGACAAGACAGTAATATGTGATTTCGGGATCGGACAGGGGGTTATGAAACACACTGTATACTAAATACTATATCTATGGCCGAAACTACTCAGCGCAAGTAGGTAAAATTTGGCGTGTATATTCCTTGAGGTGTGTAGGCGCGCATTAAGATAGGATGTTTGGAAATTCCGCCCCTAGAGGGGTTAAACAGGTTGTCAAAGCTTGTATGAAACTTTTTATTCCTTCAATGGATTTACTTACTTCAAACTTTGTATATTGGCTCCTCTAATGGAGTGAATGAACACTAAGAAAATCTTTTTGGAAATTCTTACCCTACGTGGATAAAAAGGGGAGTCAGAATTTGTATCCAACCTTTTTATTTATTCAAGGGATTTTCATACTTTGTTTATTGGATCCGCAAATGACGTTAGTGAACACAAAGACTTCTATTTTGGAAATACTTCCCCTAAGAGGGTAGAAAAGGGAGTACGAGTTTTTGTAAAACCTTTAATTTTTCAATCGAATCGCTCTCATGTGTATATTATTATTATTATATAAAATCCTTGCGTTACTGACTGACTGACAGACACGCTACAGCCGAAACTACAGAGCCCAAGTAGGTGAAATTTGGCATGTATGTTCCTTGAGGTGTGTAGGCGCGCATTAAGACAGGATTTTTGGAAATTCCGCCCCTAGAGGGGTTAAACAGGTTGTCAAAGTTTGTATGAAACTTTTTATTCCTTCAATGGATTTACTTACTTCAAACTTTGTATATTGGTTCCTCTAATGTAGTGAATGAAAACTAAGAAAATGTTTTTGGTTATTCTTACCCTAAGTTGATAAAAAGGGGAGTCAGAATTTGTATGCAACCCTTTAATTTCTTCAAGGGATTAACTTCATATTTTGTTTATTGGATCCGCAAATGACGTTAGCGAACACAAAGACATTTATTTTGGAAATTCTTCCCCTAAGAGGGTAGAAAAGAGAGTACGAGTTTTTGTAAAACCTTTTATGTTTCAATCGAATCGCTTCCATCTTTATATATAAAATCCTTGCGTTACTGACTGACTGACAGGCACATTACAACCGAAAGTACTGGGTGCAACATGGTGAAATATTGCATGTATATTCCTTGAGGAGTGTACGGGGATTTTGTATAAAACATTTTGTCTAAGCGAAATTTACGCGTGCGAAGCAGCGGGCAAAAGCTAGTAATATATGAGGAGCTAACATTCAAACCGTGATTTGTTACATTTTTTACAAATTTTTGCTGGCAACACCAATATCCTAGAGAAAGTAAATACTATGGTGTTGGCATCAAGACAATCATGCAAAAAATGTTTTGTTCCATAGTATTAATACGATTTAAACTGGGTTTCAAACAAATAGTGTTTTCTCCAAGCGTTCATTTCAATCGAATAGTGATTTGTCCAATCAACCAATCAGCCAATAGCAGCAGCCATTTTGTTTTGTGACAAATCAGTTTTTGGACGCTCTTTTTGAACCAAACGGAGTATTAATAATCGTCGGCTACAGACACTGAGATTAAATAATTTACCTTTAGAACATGCCATCACAAGGGATAAGAAAGCTGATGTCAACAAATTACTCTGTGCTATGTTTGGTGATGCATGGCAAGATTTAGATGATAACCGGTTTGATTGGTATAAAAATGTGTTATTTTGTCTGCCAACTGCTGCTGAAACAGTGGAAGAAGAAGCATATTGAGACTGTTTGGAGGAGGAAATTGCTTCTTTCTAGTCGTTCCCTCAATGTTGAGGATCGTGACTGTATGTCAATCTTCTCCACTCGGTCCGGTTCTGCACCATATGTACCGCTTCCTGTATCTGGCCTTCAGTCACCTCCTTGAGTTGGTCCACCCATCTAGCTGGCGCTCTTCCTCTAGCGCGCTTCCCCTCCATTTGTCTGAGATTGATGAGTTTCTCCAGGCTGTGCAATGGGGATCGCATTATGTGCCCAAAGAAACTCCGGCTCCTTTCCTGGCACGTAGTCAGCAGGCGCTTGGTGACCTTCAGCTCTTCGAGGATGGAGACATTGGTTCTCATAGCTGTCCAAGGAATGCGTAGCAGCTTCCTCCAGCACCACATTTCAAAGGCATCTTTGGTAATGTTTTTGCGTTCCTTTTTCCTGAGGAAATTGCTGTTAGGATTTAATTCTCAAAATATCCGCAGTATATATAAAAACATAGATAGTCTAGGCGTTTTCTTAAAAAGGCTTAATACCGAGTGTGATATAATAATCCTCACGGAAAGCTGGCTTTCAAACAGAAATAAGAACATACCAACATTACCAGGCTATAATGCTTACGACACAAAATTATCTTTAAACCAGAACGATGGCATAGTGGTATACACAAAAAAAGGTTTGCACCTTACTGTCGAAGAGCCACCTATCCAAGAATGCAATTGCCTTATTATTAAAATCGGTTCGGAGATCGCAATAATAGCTATTTACAGGTCTCCTTCCTTTAGAAATTTAGAAGTATTTAATAACGCATTAGATAATATTTTACAGAGCCTATCTTCTATTCCTAATATTATTATAATTGGTGACTTAAATATTAATATTAAATCTGAAAATTGTGATGCTGGAACCCAAGATTATCTGAACCTTTATGCATATCATGGGATTTTGCCTACTCACACATTTCCAACACATCAAAGTGGGTCATGTTTAGATCACGTCATGCTCAAAACTAGGCTTCCGTGTTTAACACTTGTTACTAACTCAACAATAACAGATCATTGCGCGATTTTGTTTACGCTAGAATTAATGCATTCTAAGCATCATTCGCGTCCGCGACAAAGGTCAAAACTTAATATGACTAACCTAGAACGTGATTTATGCAATATTGACTTTGGCCCAGTTTACAATTCTGCTGATGCTACCACTTCTATGTCTTATGTTATTAGCAACATACAAACAGCTATTTTAAGAAACACCAATTTTATTAATTTGAGTAATAAAAATTATAATATTAAACCGTGGATAACACCAGGCCTTATTAAGTGCATCCGGCACCGTGATAGACTACATAAAACAGCTAAGCAAAACCCAAATAATTTAACGCTACAAACAATCTATAAACGATATAGAAACTTCTGCAATAGTATCCTAAGAAGAACAAAAATCGAGTATGACAAATCTCAAATATCAGAAGCCGGAAATAACACTAAGCGATTGTGGAAGTACGTTAAGTCTGTTACATATATGTCGAAGCAAAATAAGTGCGAAACAAGTTTATTATATACAGATCGTACCCCACTATCTTCCGCTGATAAAGTCAATAGCTTTTTTGCTAACATTGGTGTAAATTTGGCTGAACAAATTCAAAGCACATCCAACAATAATCCAAAAAATGCAACTTCTATCGTTCCGACATATAATAGTAGTGGTAAGTCGTTTGTTTTACTAGAACCGGATGAATGTGAAGTAGAACAAATTATCCTATCACTAAGACATAGCTCAGCAGCAGGGTGGGACGGTATTAGCACTGCAATACTGAAAACCTTTAGGCACATACTCATACCTCCATTAACTCACATTTTTCGAATTTGCCTGTCCGAATTAATCTTCCCCAAATGCCTCAAAAAGGCAGTAGTAATTCCCATACACAAATCAGGGCAAAAGGATCTGGTAACTAACTACAGGCCAATCTCACTACTACCTTCGATATCTAAAGTACTCGAGAAAATTATAAACAATAGATTGGTTTCATATCTTGAAAATAACTCCCTCTTCTCCCACAAGCAATTCGGCTTCAGATCAAAATTATCCGCAGCAGACGCAGTACACACCTTGACTAATTATATTTCCGAGGAACTTGGGCAAAGACAACAGGTGATTGGCATCTTTCTAGACCTGGCAAAAGCATTTGACACTGTATCAATCCCACTGCTTCTTAACAAATTGGAGGCCTTAGGAATAAGAGGCACACAGTTAAAACTGTTTAAAGACTACTTACGGGATAGGTATCAATGTGTCAAAATAGACAACGTCATCAGTTCCGAATTATTACTACCCCAATTCGGTATTCCTCAAGGAAGTGTGCTCGGAGGAACACTCTTTCTAGTGTATATAAATGATCTCTGTAACCTAAACCTACATCATGGCACTATTGTTACGTATGCTGACGACACTGCGCTTATTTTCTCAGCAAACACTATTATGGAAGCTCAGAAGTATGCACAACAAGGGTTTAACGTAGTAAATAATTGGCTTAAACATAATCTACTAACCTTAAATACTGATAAGACTAAATTTGTTCAATTTTGTATGCGGAACCCCCAAGCACATAATAATTCTTTTCACTTATATGCACATAACTGTTATCTTAACTCAAACAACATTTGCACCTGTCCGGAAATTAATAGCACTACTAATATTAAGTATCTAGGGGTTATATTGGACGAAACCCTTTCCTATAAACAACATATCGCCGCTTTAACGTCTAGGCTACGAAAACTTTTATTTGTATTTAAAAAACTTCGCTTTATTTTAGACCATAACCTCATTATACAGATGTACAAGGCATTGTGTCAGTCCATAATCCAATACTGCATTACCTCGTGGGGAGGTATAGGAAAATCTTTAATGCTCTCTATAGAGCGAGCACAAAGAGCCCTTCTTAAAGTGGCCACCCGCCGACCTTACCGATTTTCTACAAGCCTTCTGTATGAATCATGCAAAGTGCTAACGGTTCGTCAACTGTTTATATTGTACACTATACTAAAACAACACACTGCCCTTACGTACAATGCCAACCTCACTAACACCAAGAGACGGAAAGATGTTGTCTGTAGTTCGAGCTCTGAATCAAGGTTTGTCTTTACTCATAGATTTTTCACATTTCTGGGTCCCCATCTTTATAACAAAATAAACAAAGAAACATCTATTTATGACCTAAGTTATGTAAGATCGAAACTATGCGTCTATCAGTATTTACAAACATTGAAATATGATCAAACCGAAGAACTGCTGACTGTGGTCAAATAATTATAGGTTTCATATTAGTTTTAAAATAATTCTAAGTAGGTATATTTTTATTTAGTAACATTACGTTTAATATGTTTATGATAAATATTGTGATGACTTCATAACTCAGATCAAAATCACTTACTGTAAGTGCCTTTAACGCCTGTGGAACAGGTTTACCCTAGTACAGGCACCTCATTATTTTACCTAAATTACTTTTTAAGAACTGTATGTATATTTTTGTGATGTATGAGAATTAATAAATTTTTATTATTATTATTTATTATTATTATTAATTCCTTTTAGTATCCATTTCTTTTGTAACTGCATTTTTTAATAAAAATACTTAAATAATTTTGTTTTTGTGTAAGTATCTTTTTTATATATTCCACAAAAAAATCTAAAATGTAATTGCTAATAATGTGCATTGATTCATTATTAGTGAACAAACCGGAATGGTTACGTTCAAATTAAGTTTTGTCCTAACCCTGTACTTTCAAATAGTGTTTTGTCCTTCAGTTTCATGCAAAATGTGTTTTGTCCAAAACAAAACTTAAATTTTACCTGTTTTCGACACTGGGTGTCATAAATTTTAGTACTTTCGCGTATTCTTACACATTCCTAGGATAAATCAATGTATACAAAATGTTATTTACATATTAAAGGTAGGTATTTAGGATTTTTTCAGATTTGCTATAAATCTGAGCCAGGGGACAAATCACCTTCTGAATGTTTGCTCCTCATATATAATAGTCAGAATTATATCGTACCTTAGTTAGCCGTTGCGGAACCGAACCTGAACAGAGCCTGTTCTACTTTTATAGCCTATCTACACGTTTGACAGTGTCAAACTGCCAAACGTCAGATCAATTTGTATAGTTATTATTGGCAACACTATAAATTTAATACATACAAACCATTACTCCATGGTCCAGTGGATAGCGTATGTGACTGCTGATCGAAGGTCTCGGGTTCGATTCCCGGGTCGGGCAAAGTGTTACTGGGTTTTTCCGAATACTCGGCAGCAGCCCGGAGTCTGGCGATGTGCCCGGTAACGGCAATAGGCTCGCCCCCTATTACGTGGGACCTAAAAATTCAGGGCGAAATGTGGGTGTAATATTTACACCTCTGCCTACCCCTTCGGGGATACAGGCGTGAGACTATAAAAAAAACCCTTAATACGATATATACGTGTGGCGGGTTCTAGTAGTAAGAAACGCAGTAGAGGTTCTAGATGCGTTTATTGCAGAGTATTGTCTCACTTCCCTTGCCACGAGTATGACCGACCAACAACACGACACTGGCCTGAACACTAAGGGCTGCAGTCTCCCACGCTGTTCCCTCCGGTAGTGTGCAGGGCAGGTTGCTCGAAGGGCTGCGCGTAGCGGCAGGTCCTTGCAGGCCGTTGGCTCAGCTGGCAGGTGCCGGCGGTGTGTGTGCGATGAGCGGGGCAGGCACACTTAGCCACAGCTGGGACCAGGATACACGTATGAAGTAGTATAATTATAGATATAGCGGTATAGAATTTAGTAGCGGTAGTAGGTTAGTGTAGAGTAGCCGGTGACGGCCTCTCTATCGGCCCCTTTATATACCGGGCCCTCCATCAGGCTGAGAGTCCGTTTATGACCATATTTGGTCAGGCTTTGCGAGTGCGGACGATGGCTTTCTCTGATTGGCCGAACGTATGGGCGGTACTGTGACGCAACGCGGTAAGTACCGGACATACGTTACAATACCGCCCGCCTTAGGAGAGGATTTTACGTGGCTAACAAGGAAAATCCGACTAGCTGCGTTAGGTCTATGAGTCCGCTACTGTCCAAGCTAAGACGGCATATAGAGAGAAGGAAGGGAAAGTCTTCTACGGTTTGTAACAAATAGTTAGGCACCATAGTGTATAAGTTTTAGGTCCTTAATGTGCCAAAACCCGATAGAATTTCCAGACGCGTCCGACAACTCGTAAACGAGGGGCGACTTTTTTTTAATCACTGTGCACTTCACGAATTTAGGGGCTAGTTTCTTACAGAAGGACTTATCCTTGTCGCTCTGATAAAAAGTCCTTTTCCACACAGTGTCTCCCACATTAAACTCAGCTGGTTTACGGCGTAAATTATACGTCGGGAATTCCTAGCATGAGCTTGAACGAAGAGTGCCTGAACTTTGTCAAATATGCCTGATAAGTGACCTATGTTTTCTGCGTAATCGTCCCTAGGTATGTATACTATATCATCAGCGTCCGTGTCGACATAGTGTGAGCCGCATGGAACTAGTTCACGTCCATAGACTAAAAAACTAGGTGTATAGCCCGTGACTTCATTAACTGCAGTATTTAATGCAAACTGCACCTTAGGTAGGAGAGTGTCCCATAATCTCTGGTCATTTCCTACAAACGCCGCTAATGTAGAACCAATGGTTTTATTATAGCGTTCGACCGTATTGACATGTGGGGAATATTTAGGAGTATAATGAAGATTAGGGATTTTGTACTTGCGCAACATAGCTTTTAAGGTAGCACTTACAAACTGTTTACCATTGTCCAATATAATTGTAGATGGTATACCATGAACTAAAAATATTTTTTCTTCCAAAATATTAGTTATTATTTCAGCAGTTGCGCGCCTGATAGGAAAAAGTAGACAGTATTTACTAAAACAGCAAGTTACTACAAAGGCGTAGGCGAAAAGATGTAGGCGTTTTGTTTTCTTGTAACGGGTAGTGGCCCCACCAAATCTACACTAATGGTTTGGAAGGGTCGTGAACACACTTTGGGTCGTCCCATGGTTCCCAATGGTGCATGGTTCTGATGTTTGTGCGCGATACAAGTGTCGCAAGAATTTATGAACTTAACTACGTCATCGCGCATTTTGGGCCAATAGTAACGCAGTGCTAAGCGCTTGTAAGTTTTAAATATACCTAAATGCCCAGAAGTGGGTTCGGCATGGTTCTCTAATATGGCATTATTTCGATCAGAAGAAGGTAGTACTTCTTTCCATTCGAACTCCTTACGTAGCATACACCTAGATTTAATCAAACGATACAATTTATTATTTTTAATAGAATAGTCTGGATAGTCATTAGGCGAAGATAAACAACCATTGTAGGTGGCTGAATACCATTGATCAGTGTCAACATTAGGGTCATTCACGTTATTATTATTCGTGTTAATTATATTTACAGGTAGGGATCGTGATAACGCATCGGCTATAATATTATCCGCACCGCGCCGATGCTTTATTTCGAAGTTGAAGGCTGACAGACGAACCGACCACCGAGCTAATCTACCAGTCGGGTTGCTCAAGTTTAGGAACCATTTCAGTGCGGAATGGTCAGTATACACAACAAACTTTAACCCGTTATCTAAATAACAGCGCCAATATTCGAGGGCTGTTAGAACTGCTAATGTCTCCCGTTCTGTTATACTGTAGTTTTGTTCCTGTGCATTTAGTGACCTACTCATGTAAGCGACAGGTAGTTCCACGCCATCTATTTCTTGTGTAAGTAACCCACCGATGCCGCTCGCACTCGCATCTGTGTGAACTTGAAAAGGTTTCTCGTAATCGGGACACGATAATATTGGTGCGGAGCTTAACAATTGTTTTAGTTTACAAAACGAGTCATCAGCTTCCACCGACCACTGAAATGGTGCGGCTTTCTTACCGGTAGAGGTAAGTTTGTTCAGAGGACCGGCAATAGTACTAAGATTAGGTATAAATCGCCGATACCATGATGCAATGCCTAAGAACCTTTTGACTTCTTTTTTATTCTTAGGCGTAGCATATTGAAGAATGGTTTCCACCTTGCATGGGTCTACTTGTAATCCTTTAGAGTTTACTACGTAGCCCAAGTACTTCAATTCATCACGGAAGAATTTAGATTTTTCCAAGTTAATGGTAAGGTTGGCCGATTTTAATTTTTCGTATACTTTATTTAATAGTGACACATGAGCATTAAAGGATGGCGATATAAGCACGATATCATCTAAAAAAACGAATACAGAGTTTTCGAACTCAGGACTACGGGTTCGTAAACAAGTGATCCACCAAACGCTGTTGTGTCGCAGGCGCATTCGTTAAACCAAACGGCATAGTCACAAATCTAAATGTTCCTCTAGTAGGCACATAGAACGCAGTCTTATCACGATCACATTCGCGAAGAGGCGTCTGCCAAAAGGACTTAGATAAGTCTATACTACTTAGATATCTAGCGTTCCTAAGGTTGTCTAAAATTTCGGATACGTAAGGTAGTTTGTACGCGTCTTTTTTAGTAATAGAATTAAGTTTCCGACTATCTAAACAAAACCTTAGTTTTCCGTCCTTCTTAGGCGTTAGTAAAATCGGTGACGACCACGGACTTTCGCATTTTTCTACCACTCCCAATGCAAGCATTTCGTCTAATTCGTCAATAATTATTTTTAATTTCGCCGGCGGCGGTAACCTATAATATCTTTGGCGTATCGGCGCAGAATCGCCAGTGTCTATTGCATGTTCTATTAAGTGAGTTCGTCCTAAAGCGGTTTTTTCAGTAGAAATCGACTCGTATTGCTTTATAATTAACTTAGCCGTTCTCTGTTGTAAATCACTCAACTCACAAAAAGATTGCAATACGTTCGTGTTACTTAGCTTATTTTCACCTAACACACTACACGGCAATGTTTTAGACATGCATACGGATGCGATATGGTTAGGCAGTAATTTAAATAGTTTCCAGAAATCGATGCCTAAAATTAAATTACTTGTAACTTCTGGAATAATATAAGCTTTCAATAAGTGGGTTTGATTATTAAAAGTAGTGGGTAAGTTGATAAAACCGCGCGGCAACAATATATTTCCACCCGCGGACCGAATGGAATTAGTGTTGTGACACTGCTGTATTTCTAACCCGGTTTTAGTAATTACCTCCAGATGGGAGTTGTTACCTAGAATTGTAATGGCTGAACCGGAATCGAGCAATCCACAAATAGGTAAACTGTTAATCGTTACGTTAACATAGGGCCGTAGGTCATTTTTAGGTTTATTATCCAGGATCGAGGCGACGGAATAACTAGAGAAATACACTTTTAGAGTGTTTAGCCAATTTCTCCAATCATCTTTGTCAAAATTGGTTGAATAGGTTGTAGAACCTAATTTAGATTTTGACACGCCCCGACCCTGACCAACTAGTTTTTTGGTTTCGTCGATTTACAGTTCGGGCAGTTAGGGAATGTCACATTCCTACAGCCGCACTTGAAGCAAATTGCAAACCGATCGCGTTTGCATTCATTCAAACTGTGATCATTGATACGGCAGCGCGGGCAGTACTTGGACGTGACTAGAGCGACAGAGCTAGGCTTAGACTTAGGTTTGCTAGGTTCGCTGTTCTCAGTGTATTCGGACGTACCCTCTATAGTAGCAACGGGATAATTATTGTAGGAATTATTACGCGCTCGGTTATTAGGTTTGTGACTGTAAGCTAGGTCTGGTGCCAACGTGTCGTTATTATAATACGGTTCGCGGAATTGAGAGTTCAAACATTTCATCCGTTCGTAGTTTAAACATAACGTCTGCAGTGTTGCTATACTGTCTATTGAAGATATTGACGGAGCTAGCACTAGTGAGTAGCATGGACGTATGTTATGCAATAGGATGTCTAACTTTTCGCGTTCGGACAATCGCTTTGACGGAGACAGCCTAGCGAACAGCTGATTCATTATCGAGAGATAAATAATTATAGTTTCGGTAGCACCTTGAGTACGTCGGCGGATTTCATTTAATAACCGGTAGTCATAATCGTACGGTGTGAAATCGTCTATTAATTTAGTGGTGAGTTCTTCCCATGTAGTGAAATATTCTTTTAGGCCGCGGTACCAGTGAAGTGCGTTACCGGTGAAAATTTCGGAGGCATATGATAAAATTTTAGTGGAAGGTAGATTACGCGCGGTTTGGAATTCGGTTACGCGTTGTAGGAACGCTCGGACGCATCCCGTACCGTCGTATTTTAGCTTAGACAGTTCGCTAACTCTCAAATGCTCGCAATGCAACACTGGGGCTAACCCTGCCTGCGTCGAGGTAGACGGCGCAGGTTGGGACTCAGCCACAGCATCAGCTGAGCGAACACCTGATTGTTCAATGGCGGACAGCTCCGCCGAGAGCTTGTCGAACCGGCTGCACAATTCGGTAATCCGTTTTGAAAACGCCGTAGGACGTTCCATCCTACGGAGTCTATGGAAAATGTGGTTGTGCAGTGCGGTAGACCTCCTAGCTAGATTCGCGTCGTAAGAAAGAGATAACGAATTTAGTCGCTTGGCCAGCTCAGAGACGGCCTCGCTAGCGCCCTCGAAGTCCACCGCTATGGCTAGACCCGACTCCAAATTGTCATCATTTGGAATGGCTTCCAGTAATTTAGGGAGCTGCTTCCGTAGACCTAGGACAGAGGTAGCCGGCTCCTCACCTCTAATCGCGACCTCGTAAGCTAACTCGTTCTTGTTTAGCAGGAAGTATTTTATGGGGTGTGAGCCCATGGTGTATGAATAACCGCGTAAGTATACACTACACACTACACTTAGTGCGCAAGCGTTCCGCCCTTACAAATGGCCTACTTTACGATTAGGCGTAAAAGTTCGACAGTTAGGACTAATTAGAAAACGTTAAGATTCAAATTTGCGAACTAGTACGTAGTAGGTAGTTACACTAAAAGGTAGACAATTAGTACAACAATACGTACCGGTTCGCTGTAGTCCTCCTCGCTTACAATGATGGAGACCTGCTAGAAGAGAACTCGAGCACGGAAAGCGAGACAATAGCCCACGTTGGGCGCCACTGTGGCGGGTTCTAGTAGTAAGAAACGCAGTAGAGGTTCTAGATGCGTTTATTGCAGAGTATTGTCTCACTTCCCTTGCCACGAGTATGACCGACCAACAACACGACACTGGCCTGAACACTAAGGGCTGCAGTCTCCCACGCTGTTCCCTCCGGTAGTGTGCAGGGCAGGTTGCTCGAAGGGCTGCGCGTAGCGGCAGGTCCTCGCAGGCCGTTGGCTCAGCTGGCAGGTGCCGGCGGTGTGTGTGCGATGAGCGGGGCAGGCCAGACTCTTCGACAGAGGGACGCCGAAGGCGATGCAGCAGGAGTAGCGGTCTAGGTAGCGTAGCCCGGAGCTTAAGGTGTAAACCTGGAACCTGAAGGAAAGCAGCATTAGGAGAACCACAACCAATAGAGTCAGGGAGGCAGCGTCAGCCGGCCTCAGCTAGCAGGAAGAGAGATGGGCAGTACGCTAACGCAGTAAATGTAGTAACTTACCCACAGCTGGGACCAGGATACACGTATGAAGTAGTATAATTATAGATATAGCGGTATAGAATTTAGTAGCGGTAGTAGGTTAGTGTAGAGTAGCCGGTGACGGCCTCTCTGTCGCCCCTTTATATACCGGGCCCTCCATCAGGCTGAGAGTCCGTTTATGACCATATTTGGTCAGGCTTTGCGAGTGCGGACGATGGCTTTCTCTGATTGGCCGAGCGTATGGGCGGTACTGTGACGCAACGCGGTAAGTACCGGACATACGTTACATACGATAGGTTTATGCTATACATCATTAATGATACATTATATTTAGTTTAATATTGTTTGTTACATATATGAACAACCCTGAAATCTATCTTCTAGTAACTTAACCTAAAACCTAACCTAAAAGAAGAAGAAAACTAATTTATTCTGCTTAGGCTTTTAACAGAAAGTAACATAAAAACTTAAACTAACTTAACCTATGTAAATTCTAGCCAGATTTATAATAGTTTGATATCCGAGCTTTTGCTGGGATTATAAATATGTACTTACAAATGAAACACATATATTTAAAATTATCTTATTTTGATAATTTTGTTGAATAACTTTAATTTTTTGCAGAATGGCTAGAATGAATGATACGATGCGCGATGAGGCTGGGGCGTACCCCATAGGCGACGCGCCGAGGTAGCATCCGGCCGCGGTGAGAAATGGACAAGGGTTGTTGCACGAAGCCAGGTGGGGGCAACTTAATAAGCTAACCCGGCAAGTGAGAATGAGGTATGCTAGTTGGAATGTTGGGACGATGAGTGGAAGAGCTAGATAATAAGGGGATGTACGAAAAGGCGACGGATAAATGTGGCGTGTTTACAGGAAACGAAGTGGAAAGGAACAAAAGCGAGGCAGATTGGTGAGGGATGCAAGTTGTACTACAGTGGAAGCGATGGAAAAAGAAATGGCGTGGGCATTGTTTTATATAGTAATCTAGAAGAAAGTGTGATGGAAGTTAATAGGGTGAATGATAGGCTGATGGTGGTGAAAGTTATGTTTGAAAATGTGATGCTGAATGTTTTAAGTGTGCCCCACAGGCAGGATGTGATGAAAGGGTGAACGAGAAGTTTTCGGAGGACTTTCACTCTGTTTGAATGAGTTTTCCAGGGCACGAGGAAATGTATGTAGGTGGCGATTTTAATGAGCATGTTGGAAGGATGAATAGTGGCTATGAAAGAGCAAAGTGCATGGAGGATGGGGAATAGGCTAGTTGACAAAAAAATATTATAAGTCCGTCCTTTAGATTATTCAAAAATAAGCGATACTTATTTTTTATTAGTAAATTAAACCAAAAAGGACCAAGATATAGCTCATTAAAGTTACGTGTAACGTCACTCCATGATGCATTTTTCCGCACTAGATGACGTCACACGTAACTTTAATGCGCTATATCTTTGTTATTTCTTATTTAATCGAAATAAGAAAAAATACGTGTCCAATATTTTTTTATAATCTAAAATACGGACTAAATAAAATGTAATTACTTTGACCATGGAAACTACCCTATTGGTAATCGTAATAATGAGGGCGAAGTCTTGTTACAATCGGCGACTTTTGACCTGGTGGTGGCCAACACATGGTTCCAAAAAAAGAGAGGCCACTTAATCACCTATAAAAGTGGCAACCACACCACCCAAATTGACTACTTCCTCGTCAGACACAAACACGTAAAGGACTGCAAAATAATACCAGGAGAAGATGTAGTATCGCAGCACAGGCTCCTTATTATGGAAGTTGCTATAGCAGTTATTCGCAACAGAAACAAAGAACGTCCACCCCCTAAAATTAACTGGCACCTCTAGCAAAAGCAGCAATAAGAAAGAGAATTTATACAATAACTTAAAGAGCCCGGCGGGTCAAAAACAACTATACCGGCTCGCTAAAGCTAGAGCGAGGAAAACAAGGGATGTATGTCACATAAAGTGTACAAGAAATGAAACTGGAGTGGTACTTTCCGCGGATGACAAAATTAAGGATTAAATTAAGGATTAATTTAAGGAAGACGAGACTGATGAATGAAGAGAACGATTGGAGTGGTGTGCTTGAGAATATACCGGTGAATGAGGGTCTAATAAGAAAGGTAAGTGAGGAGGAAGTGAGAGTAGCAGTAAATGGAAAGAGGAATGGAAAAACAGCAGGGCCGGATGGAATACCAGTTTAAGTGTGGAAGATACTGCACGTAGATGGATGGAAGTAGTTAGCTTTATTCTTCAATTAGTTGTTGGTGGAAGGAGCCATACCTGATGAATGGTGTAGCAGTTCGCTAATACCAATCTATAAAAACAAAGGCGATGAGCTGGAGTCTAACAACTATAGAGGAATGAAGCTAATTTCACATAGTATGAAAGCTTGGGAGAAAGTGACTGAACGAAGATTGAGAGAAGAGAGTGTAATTTCAAAAAACCAATTCGGTTTTATGCCTGGTCGAGGCACAATAGATGCCATTTTCGCGATCCACCAACTATGCGAAAAATACAGAAGTGCACATAAAAACTTGCACATGATTTTTGTGGATCTCGAAAAGGCATTCGATCGGGTACCCCGTGAGGTTTTGTGGTGGGCCCCAAAGCAGAAAATTGTGCCTGGGAAGTATGTACAGTTGATCCGAGCGATGTACAATAGATGTTCAACCGATTTCCATGGCTTACTGACAATAATCTACAGGTAAACATTAGTAAAACAAAATTTATACAATTTAGTACATATGCTGGACCACAAATTACTTTGAATATTAGTCATAAAAAATAACAAATTCAGGAAACTAAAGAAACTACATTCCTAGGTATTGTCATGGATAACAACCTAAACTGGTAATTACACGTCGACAAAGTTTGCAATAAATTAAACAGATTTGTATACGTTCTATACAAATTGCGTAAGACTTCGACTGAAAACACCGTACTTATGGCATACCACGGCTATGTATCCTCTATTTTAGCTTACGGTCTCATCATCTGGAGAAATTCAACTGATATACAAAAAGCATTCTTAGCACAAAATAAATGCATCAGAGCCATTGCCATTATACCACCCTGGGAGTCGTGTAAACCTTTGTTTAAAAAATATAGAATATTAACGCTAACAGGTATGTTCATCCTCGAGACAGCTAAGTTTGTAAAACAAAACCCTAATCTGTTCAAGAAAGCAAAAGACCAATATGCTCGTAATACCAGGAATCCAGACAGAATAGTGTTACCTAAAGTTCCTAGAACAACACTGTATCTAAAAATTTTGTACTGCAATTTGTGGGCGTATCTATAATCCCTTACCTGAAGATATAAAAAATATGCCATTTCACATCTTCTGTAAAAAACTTAAAACATGGCTAATAGAAAGATCATTTTATTCATTACCAGAATTGTTCAAATGATGTAATCAATACAACCTAACAGTTTCACTCCTATATATATAATATTATTGTTATTTCTATAGTAATTTTGCATGTCTTAAATGACAAAATGTCTAAGGACTCAAATTTGAATTGTATTCCATCTATATTACTGACATTTTATGCAATTAAAATGTCATTTCATTTCATTTCACAGTGGGCAACACCGGCAACTTTAATATGGCTGTAGGCTTACACCAAGGGTCAGCTCTCAGTCCATACCTTTCCTGCTTGTAATGGACGCTGTCACGGCGGACTTGCAGGCAGAGGCTCCCTGGTGTATGCTGTTTGCCGACGACATTGTTTTAATTGCCGAGGCCTTGAGGTCCAGAGCAGACTGACAAAATGGTGGCAAAGACTGGAAAGTGTAGGCCTGAAAGTCAGTAAAAGCAAAACTGAATAGGTACATGTTTTGCGACTTCGGCGGTTTCTCCAGTCCCGTGCCATATCTCTGGCTGGAGTGCCTATATCGGTCTGCTCCAACTTCCGGTACCTCGGGTCACTTATTCAAGGGGACGGGGAAATAGACTGCGATATCACGCACCGGATCAACTCGGGATGGATAAAATCGCGACAGGTCACACGAACAACGTGTGATCCACGGATGCCCCTTAAATTAAAGTGCAAAATATACAAATCCGTTATAAAACCTGTCGCACTGTATGGATCGGAATGCTTGGCCGTGAAGAAGAAGGATGTAAGAAGATTGCATAAAGCAGAGATGAGGATGTTGAGATGGTTGTGTGGGGTGACAAGGATGGATACAATTAGGAATGAGTATATTAGGCGAAGTTTTAAAGTTGTACCGGTGCAAGAAAAGCTGAAAGGAAATCGTTTGGCGTGATAAGGGCATGTAATGAGGAGGGATGAAATTCATGTAACTAGAAAAGTGATGAATTTGAGCGTTGAGGGACATAAAGCAAGAGAGAGACCAAAGAAAAGATGGATGGATCATGTGAAAGATGACATGAATGAAAAGAGAGTGAATATTCAGATGACATCTAATAGAAGATAATGGAAGAAAAACACATTCTGCGCCGACTCCAAACGATATGAAAACAAGGCAGACAGAAGAAGAAGAAGACACTCTATCACAATAAAAAAAAATACATTATCACCAACCTAATATCCTCAATACTTATTATATTATCGAAAAGCTTTCCACCTTCCTCGTTGTGGGTGTCGCTATTAAATCATATTCTGTAATAATATCTTTATATAAAATGAGGTAGGTACTATTTATAGAAAATACCTCTGGTACGTTCTATAAACAGGAAATGTTCTATAAATAATACAATATCTATAACAGAGTTAAAAATATTTTACACTGATCGACGAGTCAACGACAATATTACCGCCACCAAACAATTTACAGGGAAGATTTTCACCCAATTTATCTCTAATGGCGATAAAATGTTATATGCACACCTCGGTGACTCTGGCTCATGTACCATAAACATGAGCAAATTACCTAAGTAACATTGTAACCATAGATGCAAACATATTTTTTTAACGGTAGTAAAATCTGTACTAACTCAATTCATTTTATCAGATAATGGTTTTTTCCATGTAAAGGTAAAAACATGGCTCATTTTACGTCTGAATTACAGGTCACCAGAAATGTTTAGTATAATCAAGAACATAATATAGTTTTCACAAAATATCGCTTTTACAAAATATTGTGATTATGCATAGTGGGATAATCCTAAGACGAATGCAGCGATATTGGTCACAAATATCTCTGCACTTGTTGGCAGAAATTGTTACAGGTCGGTTCGGTTATCGTTGCCATGGCGGTCAGTGTAAAAGCACTTTTGGATACAGGTATCAAAGCTATTATTCATTCAGACACGTTAACGATAAATTCTTGGAACGTTATTAAGGCATTTATGATCAATACGCTTTTATCCAACTGAAAGGCGGGGAGGCACGAATATCAATACCGAATGAAAATTCATTCGTTATTATCAATTGATCTTTTAAACGTGTACAATATTGATTCGGAGAATATGTGGGTATTTTAATAGCTTAGGTACTAAAAGGTCCTTGTTTCTGGTATAATAAGATACCCCACAATTGCTTTGTATATAAAATAATGATTTTTGTAAATAAATCATTCTCTGGCTATGGAACAAAAGGAAACATTCCTTTAGTCCGTGACCGAGAGTTTTATTGTCCGTTCTTTCTCATGGTTCTACGCCCTTGCTTTGCGAACGTGGCAGTAAATGTAAATGTAGAATCTTTAAGTAATTTTTTTTTATTTGACGTTTGGTGGACGTGGGTGGTTTTGCCACGGCTGCAGAGGTGCGAGCCACTGTGCCGGCTCGTTTGTTCCGCGCCTCCTTGCGGAACACCGGGCAGGCAATGTTGTTGGCCGTGTGTGCACCTCCACAGTTCGCGCACAGTGGCGGCGCTAGACGTCATGTGGACGTCGCACATAGGGGTATTTTGCGTTCCTAGCCGGGCGAAATTTGTAAAAACAAATTTTAACACAAAAGCAAAAATGAATACTTGTCAGTGAGCCAGGTAGCTACTGATCAAAATACGACCCTTTCCGGGCTCCTGCGCCCACGCCAGCCAGCCACAAAACAATCGGAACTTGATCGTTGTCGCATGCGTTTGCGTCAGTTACTGGCTACATTAAAAACGTACCGTGTTTGAGACCTCGGTGCATTTTTATTGTGAGTTATTTAACCAAAAGTACTATGGTTTATCATAAAACAGGTAAGAACAGTTTTATTTATTACAATTTACTAATGTTTACGTGTATTTTTAAGGTTCAAAATCAATTTATAATTGTCTCAATTTTTTTAACCGTTTTTTCCTGAATTGTGCATTTCAAAGTGATTATAGTTATCCTTCCGAGTGCTTCCGGCTAACGATTTCTGTTGTAACGTATGACAAAAACTGTCAGATGATAGATATTTTACGAATTGAGTGCTACTTTTTGCTACTTTTGTCAAAACTTACACGTTAGTGCTGGTGTTAGCTAAAAACTATTAACCGTTATTTTCAAGCAAATTATGAAATGTTTTCTTTTTTATTGTTTTAGGGATACCAGGGGGTTCTAACTACAAAGTTGTAACTAGAGAATACCTGTTCAATAAAATGCAACAGCGAGAGTTACATACTTTTGACGAAAAAGTTGATTATTTGGAAAATTACCTTTTAACGTAGAACAATTAAAGGTTTTGAAAACTATTACTTTTATTATTTGTTCACTTTCAAAAAGCTTCCGATAAAAAAATGGCAAGTGAGGTCAGATTCGGACAAAGCTACAGTTAGAGAAAGAAAAGTCAACATACAACGAAGATTTCGAAACGAAACTGGATTAGTTGTGGATGTGCCGAAAGCTGGGTTCGGCAATACCAATGATGGTAACACCAGCAGGTGATTTTTCGGTGACCCAGAGAAGGCTGCAGAAATTACCGGTATCGATTACAACCTGATATTCAGACTTTAAATAATTCTCGAGGTAATTTCAAGCGATCATAAAGTTGACTTGAAAAATTTACTGGTTACTGTTGGGACACAGCAAAACTCTATGTCTCGCACTACGAGTGACATCCGATGAGTCCGACTATGCACAAAATTTTCATGCATGGTGCTACAGTAATGGAAATTGCCTATAGGCAATAACGCCTTTTCCAGCAGCCTCATCTTATAGTAGTCCTATAGGACTACTATCAGATGAGGCCGCTGAAGCCAAAAATAAACATTTCAGGATGTATAGGTATCATTTTATGAGGAAGTTTTCGTCTAGATTGCAATGCAGATGTAATAAATTGCCTTCTACTATCCCCTGATTCACTGCTCACGAGTCAGAGGCCAATGCCATAAAGCAGGATACATTTCTTTTCAAAAGAAGCGATAGCAATGTTGTTGCCACCTTCTCCAGAATCTCGAGATGATTCCGATTCGGAATCTGAAACAGAAGAGGTCAGAGAAAGTGACGATGAACTCTGGCATTCTTCCTCATCAAATTAGATTTATATACACTTTTTTATGTAATTAGTTAATCCACAAAATGTTCTCCAAATCATGAATACTCCTTTATTTTATCATCATGTCAGCCCATGACGCTCACTGGTGGATAAAGGCCTTCCCAATCGTCGTCTGTAAATATTAGTAAGTCCTACCTACTTTACAGCAGAAAAAACCGCACTAATAATTTCGCCCGGCTAGGAATGCCAAATACCCCTATGTGCGTCGGCGACATCAAGTTTGCGAGGCCCTTAAAATCGATGGCGAGGCCCCGTTTACTTCGTAGTAAAAATCTCGTTAAATTAAGTGACCCAAATTATAAAATAATATATTAAAAAATAAATGACAATTCAAAAATTTTCACCCAGCACAGATTTTGTCACGCACGTGTTCGAAAATAATTAAAGTCATTATCATCTGCTTAGATTTTTCCAGAATTGTTCGGTGTCGGCTATCGTAGGCAGGATGATTGGCGAAACGAAATTAAGTAACTTGTAAAACTTTTGTGCGAGGCCCCCTTAGGCGCGAGGCCGTCGGCGGCCGCCGACGTCGCCGACGCCTAGCGCCGCCACTGTTCGCGCAGGTGGGTGGCGACTCAAGTGGTCGTGGGCAGTCCTTCGCGGCGTACTCCTCTCCGCAGCGCACACAAGCTGGGGGCCAGTGCCGGAACATCTGGCATCTATGGCACTGCGCGGGGCCTTTCTTGCCGCGCCATGCCTCGAGTTTGACGCCGGGCATACAGAGTAACTCTGTGACGTCATATATGCCCGGCGTGATGTCTGGGGTCCGCTGCAGCTGCGCGTGGAACAGGCGGCCGGGACGACCGGTGCGCGCCCGTATGGCGCGGACTTACTCCGGGATGTATCCGAGCTCCCGGAGTTACCTCTCGATGTCCCCGGGGTCGGTGTTTGATGGCAGGCCTCTTATTGCTAACTTCACACTCTGCTCGGCCGGGAGGGAGTAACAGTACCAGGATATCCTGGTATCCTTCTCCAGCTGTTTGAGGTAGCGCTGGGTGGTCCGGTATTCGGCCTCCGACTTCGGCATGAAGCGGATGCCTTTCCCGTATGCGCGGCTGTTCGGCGCGTATCCAAGCCGCTTTTTAAGCTCCTTGAGGTGCGTCGGCCTGTCCGGTAGTACCTCTACCACGAGTGGCGGGTACCTGGTCTTCGCAGGGGTAGTAGTGGTCGTCGCAGTGGCGGTGGTGGTGGCCACTGGGGGGGGGGGGGCAGCGGTGCTGCGGCAGCAGGGCGGCGTCGTGAAGATCGCCTGCCTCTTCTCGGCCATCTGGGGGGGTGAGCGGAACCTCTCCGTAGAGATGGTCACCGGTGGCGCCGTGTATCGCGGCGCGCAGGTCTAGCCTGTCCGGTGGTGGTAGTGCACTGTGCATCAGTGGCCTCTTCTCTCGCCGTGGCAGAGACGCCATCTGCAGGAGGGCAGCTGATGTCGCCAGAGGGACGAGGTGCGAGGGCAGGGCTGCAATGCGTTTGTCGGGCGGGACGCCCGCCGGTGGAGCAGCGTGAATACCGGCAGTGAGTGCCGGAGCGGCGCCGGGTGAGGGCACGGCACCGGACGGCTTCATGGCACCGGTCGGTGGCGCGGCGCTGGAGCAGCTTGACAGGCGAGCGCCATATGCTGCGTCTCAGAGGAGGCGGGCGGGTTGCCTTCCTCGAGGGAGGGTACTGTTGTTGAAACGCCGAGCTGCGTTAACGGCGCGGTACGCTTGCGGCGCGGCGTGGCGCGGTGATGCCGCGGCGCGTTAGCACGTCGCGGTCATCCACGCGACGCGGAGGCGACACGCGGACGACACGTGACGGTCGAACGCGACGCGGTTATGCACGCGGCGCGGTAATACAAGTGGAGCGGTTGGGGGGGCTGTCGTGCGCGGTCTCTGCAGACCTCTTCGGCACACGACCCCCACAGAAATGGCCCCCGGGGCTTGCCGCTGGTGGCAGACCGAGAACCGAAATCAGTAGTGAGCCGTGTGATAATCCTCAGATGTCGGTAGGTGCACAATTATATTATTAAGGCGTCCCCGCGTGAGCGTGATGTGACGCACACGGAATTAATAATTCGCGAGAAACGACGTCCTCTCGCTACGACGCGGCGACGGCCAGCGGGCTTGTCCTAGTGCGCGAATCCGAGCGCTATTTATACGGACCGGATAACATAACTCGTGCATACTAGTCTTCCCTAGAATATTCTCTTACGTCCCAGACACAGCATTGATTTGTTCCAGTATTTAATAGCAACGCCATCTAGTAGAGAATAGGTGGAACAATTTAAACCATCAATATATCCCTTCTCTTCTGGTTCTCTCTTTAACCGATAGATGGCGTTATTCTTAAAATGTAGCCATTCTTAACAATATCGTTAAACGGCGAACTCATCTTCGAGTTGAACTCAAAGTTGAACTGCAGTGTTGCCAGAAGGTTACATTTCTTACATTTTCGTAACTTTTGACCCCTTCGCGTAACATGTAAGTAATTTTTATATTTAAGGCAAATTTTGTAACTTTTGAGAACTACGGGACTTGTAGTACTTTTATACTGTACTCGTATTTTTATTGAAAACAGTTTGCGAACGCATTTTAGTTCAATGCATCCAAATTGAACTTACCTAAAACTGGCACGTCTAAGAAAAAGTGTTTCCCCTGTAGTAATCTGTAATCTGTGTATCGCACTCAGAGATAGCTGTGAATGATAAGCTCCATGACAAAATGAAACGTATCCTGGATATATTAAAACTTGATTTGCTTGAGTGTGTGCGCGAACACTTGGTAGAGCAAGTACGTTAAAAGATATATATCTATACGAATCGAATATTAGTTGTTAGTTCAGAGTAAAAATAACATTGCAGTTATGCACTACCTCGTAGTTTTGGTTCAAACCAATAGAATAAGTAAGGAGCTAGACAACAACAGTGTTTTAGCCTAAGATAAAAAACACCATGAGACATCATATTTTCCTTTATATTTCACCATTTATTCCTTTATTTTTTTACTAAAAAACACTTAAATAAAAAAGAACAAAAATGTAACTTTTGTAGCTAAAATGTAACATTTCTGGAAACGAAATCGTAACTTACGACTTTAGGCCCTGGCAACCTGAGTTGAAGCCTACCTAACATAAATCTATTTAAGTCATTAATAGGTTGTGTTAGGATCTCTTATAACTATACACCCAAAAATAGGAGTCCGGGCTAGTAGGACTCTGATAACTTAGACTACTTATTAGACGGGCTGACATACAAAACATATACTGGGTTTTTATTTAATATTTTTTTACGATATGGCCAAACAATGACAAATCCAACGATATGATCAATGTTAACTTGCTATTTCATGCAACGACAGCATGCAACATTTTGCAACGCCACCATATCATGAGATATGGTGGCGTTGCAAAATGTTGCATGCTCACTCATTTCATTTTATAGGCAATTTTACGAAATGGCCACGAATATGTATATCTACTCTAACTGTCACAAAAATATATATTTAAGTTTGGTATTGGCTCATTCATGTTCGGTATTATTTGATATTAGATATCACAATAAATGCGTGTGAAAACACGCTATGAGCCTACCTATCATACATGGGACAAAAAATAACGCCGTAGAAGTCCATAGATACACATACATACAAACAAACATTTACTCACGCCTTTTTCCCGTCGGGTAGGCAGAGACAAACCTCACGCGCTTCCTCTACACTACTTACTCTTTTCATACATGCTCGCCGGTTTCGGTTACTTCGGACCTTTCCGTTTTTTGGACGTCTCCAATTTGGTCGACGAATGTCCGACGTCCGCGACGTCTGCTGCGACCGACTTGCCCACACACATTTACCATAATACACAATGTTACGAAATATTTTATTTGATAAAACTGCAGGTTGGGTTTTCGTTGAACTGCAGCAATCCTGTAAGTACCTACCTACTGATACATTCAGACAAAAAAGTATCAGTATATACCTATGTATAGATTTTGAATGACGCGCATTTCAGACACAGTTATTTGGAAAATATATCAATTACTTCAATAGTCTGACTCGTTGACAAGGTATTCGATGAAGTCAGTAGGTACTTTAATATTTTAGTAGTTTTAGTGTTAAATTGTGATCTTTTGATTACTCATACCTTGGAGTTGTCGATATTTACCAACCTAATAAGTACTCATAGCCCAGTGCTGTACGTGACGGACTGCCGAGACGGGGGTTCGATCCCCAGGTACCCCGGGCACACACCTCTAACTTTTCGAGGCTATGTGTGCATTATAAATTAGTTATCGTTCGCTTATTGATGTGCCCGGTAGATGGCAATAGGCTCGCCTCATATTACATTGGGATTGGGACCGAAACATAACTGGCAAAGTGTGGGTGTGTACTTAATTCATTTCTACCTCTGCCTACACCTTAGGGGATAAAAGGTGTGAAATTATGTTATGTTATGCTAAGTACTCATAAAAACAACTTGACGAATATATCGTATAAAATACAGCCACAGTAAACCAAAGCTTTTTGCTATCTTCCTACACCCGGCTAACCGGGCTATAAGGTCATTCGAGCGTGAACACCCCTTAAGTGTTCACATGAAGAAGAAAATATTACCCAGCAGAACCATAACATTTTTACTTATTGACAGTGCGCACTTGCGCAGTCCTTGTTTACAGCGGTTAAAAAAGAACCTTCTAAGATTTCCAAGTAGGTATGTTGTCGCCAGCTTAACGGTTTTAGAGTTTCAGAGTAATATTATAAAACAGTAGGTACCTACCTAGTGAGACGTCTTCTACCTGTTTCTTGGAGAAAAGCGTTTTTCAACTTGACAGCAAAATTTATTTAAAACTATGCTAGGTATTCAGTCTATAAAATAACTATTGTATTCGAGTCATCAATATTTTAGTAATTCTTAGTTTTAACTAAGAATACTGCTTACAAGAATAATAATTATAATCTACCAAAACGTAGGTAAAGAAGTAAAAGGCCGCAAAGTGGTAAATTAATATAGCCTGCAATCCGTCGACTAGAACCCTGCGTCAGCCGGTTTCGACGCATACTTGATAGAATTATTTGGTTCTACGACTCGACTGTAGCAAATTCGTCATAAGATATTTCACGGTTTTGCGTTTCAATTTCAGCTATGTGAATAGGTGTGTATTTTGTGACTGGCGCTAGACGGGATATTGTATAAACCGAGAAGGCATATCTAATACTTATTATAGCTATCTAAACTGCATTGTTAAGCAAATTATAAACTGGGTAGTTCACAAATTCATCTTAAGTACATCCTTGGGATGAGAAATCAGGCTTGCACTTGCCAGTTCACCACACATCAAACAGTACCTATTTAAGTAAGTGTTAAGACCTCATTGATGGTAAATTAACACTTAGTACCTACTTTACCATCAAAGATAACCGCAGACATTAAGAAGTGTAAACAATATTTGCATCATTCCTTTAACAACTTTTACGAGTGATCTTCTGAACTTACTCGTGTCTGCACGGTTGGCGTAGTGGTTTAAGCAGCCGCCTAGCCCAGGGTCGGTCAACTCAGTTCTACAAGATTTAAGGTGGGCTGTTTGTCACGACAGAGACATTGATAGTGGGGAAACGAGATAGCGATATAATGGGTAATGTAGTTAAATGACCACTGGAAAAATTCACTTAAGATTAAAAAGCTTTTATTTTATTACAAATACTATGTTAAACGCTTTGAAATAATTATGAATGATATTTTTGGTAATTAATTAATAGAGCAAAGTATGTTAACCTCACTATAAAAAAATATACTTAATTGAAAATATACTTTTTATTAATAATTTTGTGTCATTTACTGGTAATGTATAAATGTAAATGTATGCCGCCGCTTGCGCACCGTTTATCTTGTACTTTTGGTTTATTTTCGATATTTCGATAAATAAACTACTGTTTTGATTTCTCCTGCATTAAAAACGTTGAATCGAGCACCTTGTTCCTCCGTTTTTTTTTTTTGTGAAATCCAGTGTTATTTTGTGAGATATAGACTCCAGTTTTGAGAAAGTGACTCTTACATTGTTTTAAGATTAGTATGTATTGCTCTATTAACCCATCAGCTCTTTTAACAAATAAATTTCTTATAATGAAGTTACATATTTTATTGAACTCTAAACTGTGTTTTTTGATAGTTTTCTTTGAAGATGTGGAACGCTGATTTTATTAGTAATCAGTTTCTATAGAAAACCAAATCTAATTCGGCATACACATTAACTTCAAGGAACTCTTCGAAAAATACATTGCTTCCTGTTTTAAACCCATAAATAAGCTAATAGATATACCTATATAGGTATATATATATACCACCAATTTTGAATTGCCCGAACTAATACAAACATGACGTTTACGATAGTTTTGAGTGGGCTGCAAATAGATGGCGCTAGACGCCAAGGAGAAATTTCCTCAAACATTTTGTATGAAGTTGTCATTCTTTTCTCTGAGTATAAATGTTCTGTGCGCTTGACACTGCCATAGAGATATAAAGGATAGAGTGGCAGAATAGTACCTAACTCAATACTGTGTCGTGTCCGCCGGTGGGAGAGAGAACGCAACAGTTAAAGGCCCATAGAGATATAAAGGACAGAGTGGCAGAACAGTACCTAACTCAATACTGTGTCGTGTCCGTCAGTGCGAGAGAGAACGCAACATTAAAGGCCCCCGGCATCTCTCTCTAGATAACAATACATGCACAACATCAACGTTACGCAGTGGCGTGCTACCTGTAACTATTATTTATATCAGTTTATCAGTAATCAATAGTTTAAAAATATATAAACTTTTTTGTCACTTCAAACTATCTTCGTGTATCAATAAAAACAACTTTTAAACTACATATTGATTACTAATAAACTGATTTAAATAATAGTTACAGGTAGCACGCCACTGCGTAATGTTGATGTTGTGCATGTATTGTTAGAGAGAGATGCAGGGGGCCTTTAATGTTGCGTTCTCTCTCCCACCGGCGGACACGAATAGGCCCCACTCTGCCACTCTATTCTTAATATCTCTATGTAAAGGCCCCCTGCATCTCTCTCTAACAGTACATGCACAACATCAACATTACGCAATGGCGTGCTACCTGTAACTATTATTTACATCAGTTTTTTAGTAATCAATAGCATGGGGTCTCATTCCTTAGAACGTTTTCCGTCATTCTTAACTCTCTCAACAGATGGCTTTACTAGTATCGATTGTTATCGATGACTTTCATGCATAAATGATAAATAAGAAAATAAAGTTCTAAAATATGATATTTATTAATTAAAAAATCCCTTTATTACGATTAAATAAAAAAATGAAACATTTAATTGAATATGAATATTTTTGAAAAATATGATGTGCACTTCGTTGCTCTGGTGGCCAAAATACGTACTAGCTTGTAGTAAAACGTTACAATGAGTTAACTTTCACTCGGCATTCATAGATGGCGCTTTTATGTATGTATATATTTATTTTTATTTAATTTGGTATTAATCTGTAGATGGTAAAATAAATAAATATTTATTAAATAAACATCAAATATTTGAAAAAGTAAGATACCTATTATGTTAACCAATGAACGGCCATGAGCATTTATTTTAAAAAGTACCTGTATAGGTAGGTACCTAGTCGAGCGATTGCGTTTTGTTTTTACATTTAAGTACGTAAAAGTAGTGTAATTTAAATTTTATACATAATAAAAACTTACTGTGTTTGTAGTAGTATTATATAATAAATTTTCATAAATTATGTTAATCAATATGCGTCTTACATTTATAGGTACCTACCTATAGTCTGTTCAAGATACGAAAAAATAAAATGTAAACAAACCATAAAAAGGTTCTTTTAATGCCGCCTTCGCAACAAAAGTAGATTTAAGTTAAATACTCTAAGCGAAAGATGCAGTTAGTTTTACAAAAATACGCCTGTCCCTTCAATTCATAAATTATACTGTATATTTTTTACCTTTTATTTTTTTCGTAGGTATCTTGAACAGACAATAGCAACTAATAAACAGTTGATGTTGAGTATGTTGTAAATCAAGCTAATGAAAAAAACAAAACGCATTTTTAAACTTTGATAGCCGACTTCTCTAGAAGTCTAGAACTCATTCGCTTGGTTCCCGATAGGTATAGTATTAAATTTATCTATGCCGATAGTCATGACTTCATGAGTCGCACAATTGTAAAATCGCGTACCAAGTACACCAAGTGCGTCTCTATAAAAATACCAGGGTCGAAAACCAGGTATCAATATACTTGCAAGTTTTTGGGCACTCGAGTACCTATAGAAAACTTCGTGTGACGCCCTGGTAATGCAAGTTTGTATTGAAAAATAAACCTTATCTTAATATGAGTAAGGATGTTTATCGCAAAATTTGGTAATTGACTTTTCTAAATATTTTCATGGAAATTTATTCCTTACTACCATATATTTAAGGAACTTTGTCGCGCAAAACCTTGCAATTTTTATATTCCTGAGTACTCAAAATACTTTCAAGTATTTTAGTGTTTTGTGCGATAAAGTTCCGTAAATGTATGGCAGTAAGGAATATTATTTCATAAAAGTATATGTAGGGTAAATACGCCATACGTCGGCCCCTCCCCAAACTTCGGCCGTCTGCACATTTTCGGCTTACGTTCATTTCACGTATTGAAGTTACAAATTTGCCACTCGAATTACAATCTTAGTTCATAATCTATATGTACAACCGTTACTTTCCGATTACGTTACACACTCTTCGCACACTGAGCGTCAGTAGCGATTGCGCCGTCGAAGCGTCAATTTCATATTTAAAGTACCTTACTTGCTGTGAATACCCACACTTCGGGGATTGATATTAGAACGGTCAGACATTCCTTTTTTATTGTTTTAAGCATTATTATTAGTAATTAGTGATTTTTACTATATTTTGAGATAGATTTTTCAATGTTTAACGTATTGTTTTAAGGGAAAATAGGAGGCCGCCAATAGAATACCAATTTTGAATTAAAACCGGATTCTCGGCCGTGGCCGACTAAAAGTAAATGCAGTCTGTTTTATAATTTCCAATTGTACTAATTCCATTGCCTTAATAAGAGAATTTGCAACGCATATAGGCAAATAAATCTATTTTACGTTTAATCGCCAAATACCGGCCGGGGTGTTATTAGTTGAATCTCGAGAAATAATGTACACAAAATAGAGGCTGGCATTAGAAACATTAAAGATCGTAATGTCGACCAGCCTCGAATTCGAGCCCAACAATACAGGCTGATTACTTTTCTTATTTTCTCAAAATTAAATACCTATTTATTATACGTTTATTTATTTATAATATAAAGAGTTAAGTTTAAATGTAGGAGTTGATATTATTGAAAACATTTATATTAGCTTATTATGGTGTGGAAATATAAGATATAAATTGCTCTTTGGAACTTGCTACCATAACCCATGTTAATTACGTAGCTTAAAAATATAAATATATTCAATAATGATACTCTGGGCCAAAAATGGTATGAATTATTTTTGAAAAGATATCCAGAACTAATTATAATTATTTTGATGTTTACTTTGTTATATAATGTAATACTTACCTAACGTTATTTAAGTGCAAATAAAAAAATACTTTACCTACTATTAAACAAATACGATTAATAACGTATACTTAGTGAGACTCCTGCCAAAATAAATCATATTAATAATATTTATCGGTCTTAATTTAAAACATCCTATACCCGGCCGATATTTGGGAAAAACGCGACCGACCATGGCCCGTGAATGGCCGACTTTAGGGATTTTTCGTTCTCGACGCATATAAACCTTAGTACTTTTTCCTTGTAGTAGAAATGTCAACCTTATGCCCATAAACATGAAATAGATTTATCAAACTATCCAAAACCGCATCGGAAGCTATCCTTTCGTTGCAAATTGATGGTGCCAGACCGATTCCAAAACAGAAAACCGTAAGGATGCCGACATTTAGCGTATTTACCCTACTACGTTACGGTCGGGAGTCGGTAATACGCGAAACGTGTTCGCGTACGTTCAAGTAAAAAATACTTTGAAAGTGTTGCAAATATTTTAGTGTTTTGCGCGACAAAGTTCCGTAAATGTATGGTGGTAAGGAATAATATCCCATGAAAGTAAAAGTACTCCGTTACGATCGTGGATCGGCAAAACGCGAGACGCGATCGCGTACGTTTAATTCAAGTAAGAAATACTTTGAAAGTGTTGCAAGTATTTAAAAAATAAAAAAACTGGTCAAGTGCGAGTCGGACTCGCGCACCGAGGGTTCCGTACAAACCTGCTGTAGGTATATAAGTAAAAGTTCACCAGTCATAGTTATGGTATTTTTATTGCCAATTGAAATCCATAACATTACAGTATGGAAAGCTGGAGGAGCATAAATTAAATAAAAAGGGGTCTTTGTCGTTTGTAATCAGTCATCCTTTATTTTATATTAACATATATCGCTTATTTTATAATATAACTTAAATACCTATGCCCTATATACCCTGCAGCAACCTTGCAGCAGCCTTGCAAAAGTCTGATTATGAATGATGGTAAGATTTTTTATCAAAGTTATTGATTTACAAAGTTTTTAGTGACTATTAGAAATCTATTACAAAAAAATATTAAAAAGTACCTACAGAATAATTAGCAAAAAGGTTTGAAGACTATGTAATTATTTGAAATCTCAATCTCAATCAGCCTATCGCAGTCCACTGCTGGACATAGGCCTCTCCCAACACGCACCACAGCACACAGTCCTCAGCCTTCCGCATCCTTTATCTGGGCTATAAGACGTACTTTGCTTCGTACCAAAGTTCGAGATTTTGAGTTCACGGAAAGAACCCTGTAGGTTTTGATTCCCTTGCGAGTAGTCGCGAGTTTGAAAATATTATTAAATTGCTCTTTCTTTTGATTGCGTAGACATAGAAGTTTGATTTTGTTGCAGCCTAACGGTGTTATATACTTGAGTATTTGATATGAATTTCAATTTAATAACACCACGCGTTCAAGAGAAAGGGGTAGTAACCTTAAATTTATTAAAAATATTTTTCTTATATGATGTAACTAAAAATTTATGGTTTTCGCAATTTTTCCTTTATATGTGCTATAAGGCGTTGCTTCGTAAGTTCGTACAAAATTTCAAGATTCTGAGCTCACGGAAAGTACCCTGTAGGTTTTGATTCACTTGCGAGTAGACGCGAGTTTGAAAATATTCTTATATTGCTCTTTCTTTTGATTGCGTTGACATAGAAGCTTGAATTTGTTGCAGCTTAACGGTGTTATATACGTGAGTATTTGATATGAATTTCAATTTAATACCTCCACGCGTTCAAGAGAAAGGGGTAGTAACTTTAAATTTATTAAAAATATTTTTTTATATGCTGTAACTAAAAATTTACGGTTTTCGCAATTTTTAATTTTTTCGCCGAATTAATAAACCAATTGTAATGACTAGCTTTTGCGCGCGACTTCGTTCCCGTGAAAGTTGAAGAGAAAAAATTCCAACGTTTTTGCAAGATTTTTTGTTAGTTGACGAGGTATCATGGTTTCATAAATAAAAAAATAAAATGAACTGTTGTTTCATTTCTACATTATAATAGTTACCTACCTATTCCCCTTTTGCAATCTCGACGTTCGCTTCGCCAGGGGTTCGCCATTTAGGTTACATTAATTTCGCCTGAATACCAATTTAATTAAGAATATAATAATACAAATAAAGAATAACAATTTTCACGAAGCAGAACTCAAAGGAAAGCACCACCTAGTATAGTAATGTACCTATTATATTATCTGTAGCATGCACCACAGACCCTGTTACCACCGACCATAAGACCAAGGCAACCTCACAAGGTCATAGGTTTTGTTAAGTCTAGTCAAACTAGCCCAAACACTACTAGTTTATCATGTGTAGTTTAGGAGTTCCTGTGACCACCTTCCGGCTTCATCATCAGACCAAGGCAACCTCACAAGGTCATAGGTTTTGTCAAGTCTATTCAAACGAGCCCAAACACTACTAGTTTATCACGTGTAGTTTAGGAGTCCCTGTGACCATCTTCCGGCTTCATCATCAGACCAAGGCAACCTCACAAGGTCATAGGTTTTGTCAAGTCAATTCAAACGAGCCCAAACACGAGTAGTTTATCATAATATGTAGTTTAGAAGTTCCTGTAACCATCTTCCCGGCTTCATCTGATGATCGACCAAGGTGCATTCACAAGGTCATTCATAACTGCACCATTTCAATGTTACCGTAACATAGCCACCAAACTTACGTAAGTATGTCAAATATCAGCTTTATGGAACAGTGTACAAAGTGCATTCCAAATTTTGAACGGAAAGACACGAAGTCATAAAAATATCGCTAGATGTTTTAACGCCACCGGTACATACGTAAAATAGGTACCTACTAGATCGGTTGATTGTGTTATAACCTTGAAATGAGGCACACTTGGGTGACAAGGTGAAATATCATAATATTTCTACATTTTAGACAGAATGCTTTTTTATTATAGCGCCATCTCTTCTTTTTAATTTAAAATAACATTGCTTACAAAATGAGACGTAAGATGTCGCTACCATCGACTCCCATTTTTTTCGTCGCTAGCGCCATCTGTTGTACTATTTACGGTATTAACAAGTACTTACAAAAATAAAGGTCTAATATTAAGGATCTAACGTGGCCAATTTTTATGGACGACTTGCGGCATCTGTACTGTAAAGTATTATATTTATCTATGTCAATAGTTTACAAGTTGTTTTTATTGATACACGAAGATAGTTTGAAGTGACAAAAAAGTTTATATATTTTTAAACTATTGATTACTAATAAACTGATTTAAATAATAGTTACAGGTAGCACGCAACTGTTGCGTGGTCTCTCCCACCGGCGGACACGAATTGGCCCACTCTGCAACTCTGTTCTTATATCTCTATGGACACTGCACAACGCTGCGCGAGCCATAGACTAATATATAATACTGGAGAGCGCGAGCGTTGTGACCTGTGGGATCGATACTCCATGAGACAGCACTTTGTGTGATTCACAAATTGTATCGACTCTGGGTGTTCATTGTGTCCATTATTTGTATGTTTGTTGAGTCCCCCGCGATACAGGATTTAGCCCTAAGGCGACTGGCTTTAAAAAAAATGTTAAGTACCTATTTAAAAAAAATGTGAGGTAGGTACTTAAAACGATAGGTAGGTATATTGTTAAGACCTTAATGAACCACGAATTATTCCAGAATACTGGTTTTCGAGTTAATCCACACATTCTCCCAGGTCTTCGCACGCACGCACGCTTCGAATATACGTTTGCAAAGTATACGGTAAGTGCCTTAGCCTAAATAGTTACGGTGGTAACTAATTTTCGACACTTGTGTGTGATGTATTATTGTGACATGTGAACACTAGGAACACCAGATTTACGTGCAATACGATTATGTGACGAGTAGCGCATTTTAATGTACTTACATACTAGATCTGTTGAATAGATAATGCGTCGCCGTCGCATTATTGACTATCAAAGCCGATAAAGCAGTCAGTCAGTCCTCCGTATTCACTGCGCAACACATTCCGAATCAGAATATGACTTTAACCCTTAAATGCATGTCGTATCAAAAATGATACAGTAAAAGCCCTTGTCAAGCAATATTTTTTTAATCTGTGGACTTGGTTGTCTGGCAGTATGATGTCTTGGTCCATAATCGATTAGGTGAATTAAAAATATAACGGTTATAGAGTAACGCGCGATTCGAAATGTCATTTTCAAAATACTGAAGCGTAATAGGGTAGTTTCCAGGGTCAAAATAATTACATTTTATTTAGTCCGTATTTTAGATTATAAAAAAATATTGGACGCGTATTTTTTTCTTTTTTCGATTAAATAGTAAATAACAAAAATATAGCCCATTAAAGTTACGTGTGACGTCACCTAGTGCGAAAAAATGCTGCACGGAGTGACGTTATACGTAACTTTAATGAGCTACATCTTGGTCATTTTTGGTTTAATTTACAAATAAAAAAATACGTATCGCTTATTTTTGAATAATCTAAAGGACGGACTTATAAATTTTTTTTTGTCAACTAGCCTATTGCCTCGAACTACCGTTTACTCAAATTTGCAGTTTGCGATTAAAATTACATTGAGTGGACTTTTTTTCGTTCAAAAAATAAACCATATCGGTAAGTTTAGATATTTTTTAATTTGTTTCTGCTTTTTGGTTATATATTTGAATTATATGACTTTTTCTCAAAAAAATTACCGTTTCAAAAATGATACAGTATGCAGTAACGGCATGATAATTTGTGTGCTATCGTATGCAATCGTTTTGGTGGTGGTTGAATGTTTATGCATGGTTTTATTTTCTTTTTACAGCGATGGCTCCGAAAGCATACTCGGATAACCAAATAGAAGATATTCTTCAAAGATTGGAAGCAGGTGATATATCAGAGGATGACTGTTAGTGTGAAGGAGATGATTTAGACTTCTACTCCTCGAGACAAGATTTACTTTAGGTACTAGAAGATGATTATACGCCTTCTAATGATGATGAGACTGGTAATGATGTAGGCAGATCAGATCCTGATGATGATGAGAATATTCATGTCTCTCTTCTGCCACAGGCCAACGCATCCCAATCAGGCAAATGATCTGGAAAAAGGCACAGCTTTCCATTTGATGAAAATAGGATAAAAATTGAGAGCAACGCTCATTAGTCTTCAGGTGTTGGTAATCTAGACACAATTTTTTAGTTTTTTTCGTACTTCTTACTTTCAACGTATCAGACTAGGATAGAACTGCAAATTACCTTCAAAAGCTGAAGTAACGAAAAGTAATGTAGGTACCAAGAGGTGATTACGTTGAGAACGTCTCCAGTTACGAAGGAACACCAGTTACCGCCGTAAGCTGGAAAGATAATAAACAAGTAATACTCCTCTCTACGTATGTTGGAGCAGATCCCATTGAGACAATCGAGAGATACGACAAAAAAGAGAAAAATGTGGTGACCATTCCTTGCCCAAGACTGATAGAGGAATATAATTCGAAAATGGGTGGGGTTGACCTGATGGACAGTTTTTTAGGTCGATACTGCATACATATACAAAGAAATGGTATTTGCGAATATTTTATCACCTTTTAGATATTATAAATTCCTTAGTATTTTTATCTAAAAACAAAAGGGAATCAACCCAAAAAATCTTATGGATTTGGGAGAGTTTGGCGCTGACTTGGTTGAAGCTCTTTGTAAATATGAAATACACAGAGAGAATAAGGAGGGAAGACCTAGCTCGAGTATTGAAGAAGCAATAGCCAAAAAGATAAAAAAATTAAGGTATCATGCCAGCAATGCCGCCTAAAGAACGTCTTGACAAAGTTGGACATGAACCAATCACAACTGATACAAGAAGGCGTTGTCAGTGTCAGTATCTTCGGTGTAAGCTCTTGAGCTCCATAATGGTTCAAAATGTAACGTAGATAATCCCTTGTTTAAAAAAAATATTTCTTTTTTGTTTTATTTCATAACAATTGAAACAGCCCTCATCACAGGGTAAAGTTTATATTTTTTACCCTGTAATGCATACTGTTTCATTTTTGATACACAAGCATTTTTCAATAAAAAAAAATCAATAAAAAAAAACTTAAAATAAGATTTTTTTTTTCGCTATTTTTCTATTAACATACCCATTAGCCTGAATAAAATATATTTTTTTCGATTAAATATAAAAAAAACTAGAGGACCCGTGCTGCTCCACAGCATATTTTAATATTGTAAAAAAGCTCTTACATATTATAGGTATGATGAGTACATTGTAGCCTTATCTAATAAGTAAGATGATATTCTTACTAAAAATATATATATATATATATCACAAAACTTCTTTTCTCACAACATTGGTTTTGCGTTGCACCTTAGGTATCGTGAAATTTCCACCTTGGCATTACTGAATGGCTTACCGCGAAATAGGGATAGTAATAATATATAATATGTATAACTGAAATAAAGCTCTTGTTAACGACTTCAAAAAAGGAGGATCTCAATTTGATATGTATGTATGTAATATTATTGGAATTGCGTAAATGAAAAGAAATGTAATGATCTGGAATGGCACCTTTGGTAGCAATCGTAAGTAACATTACTACCAAAACTACCATAGATGCAATTTCTACCAAAACAACTATTCGTACTAATACTATAATATCACCCATTTTTTCAAAACTACCATTTGCACCAAAACCGCCGGTGCTGTCAAAAGTACCTTTTCTCTCAAAAATACTATTCTTACTAAAGCTACAATTTCTACCATAACTACCACTTGTAATATAATTATATGACAATAGTACTATGAACCGTTGTAATATGTTCCACATTAAAAAAAATTAAGATGCCCGAAGAAAGTCCGTAATTTAAAAACACAAAAATTTTTCTAACATAAAACGTAATTTACTCGTCTGTAGGGTTGATTTTCCCAACATTAGGCGGACATTTCACTACATTTGGGGAAAATTCCTCGGGTCGCGGGTATACTGACGTCGTTACCAAGACCCCGTCATGAGCGTCGATAGAGGAACACCGCGGTGTTTTAGTGGGTATCCGAACCCTCGAACATCTAGGGGCGAGAGCCGAGCCACACACCCCCCCTCCACCTGCCCCAAACTCGGTACAGAGTTGGCGGAGTGGTCCCTTTGAGGGACAGTCCGTAACTGGATTTCATCGCGATACAAAAAAAATTGGGCAAGTGCGAGTCGGACTCGCGCACAAAGGGTTCCGTACCATCATCTATAAAAGAAAATCACGTTCGTTGTATGTATACTTAAATACTTTATAAGTTTCTACCTGTTTATAAAGATCGAGTAACAAATTGCTTCAAAATTACGTTTGTTGTATGGGAGCCCCCCTTTATTATTTACTTTTTTTAAATTTAATTATTTATTTTGAAAGGTAATATACAACTACATATTCTGTAAAATTTAAAGCGTCTACCTGTAACAGTTAGTAATTTTGAGCAAAAAATACGAAAAAAAACACGTTTTTTGTATGGGAGCCCCCCTTAATTTTTTATTTTTTTTATTTTTAGTAATTGCTGTTATAGCGGCAACCGAAATACATAATTTGTGAAAATTTCAGCTTTCTAGCTATCATGGTTTATGAGATACAGCCTGGTGACAGACAGACGGACAGACGGACAGACAGACAGACATACAGACAGCGGAGGCTTAGTAATAGGGTTCCGTTTTTTACCTTTTAGGTACGGAACCCTAAAAAGGGGGAAAATTCCTCAACATCAGAGATCAGTTCACCCAACATTAAGGTTTAACTGGTAACATTCGGGGAATATTACCTGCCATCAGCGATAATTCACTATAGAGATAATTTTACCAACATCGGGTATAATTTTACACACCACCACACTCACACTTGTATGAAATTAAGGCAAGGTCACCTTAAGGAGGCATAACGATTTTTCCTGGCAGTTACCGCAAGGAACTTATTAGATGCCATACAAATAATTTTGAATTTAGAACCGTCCATGTAGAGAGAATGCTCTTTTCAGTGCGTGTTTTAGGCCTATAACAAAACGCCTACCTCAATGATAACCAGATATATAGAAGCAGAAAGTCATTGACTACGGCTACGAAAACGTAAAAAATGTATGGGAGAAAACTGTTTTTGCATATAACTTGATGAATATGCAAGTTAGGTAATTTCTAATGCTTGATGACAAATCTATGCAGCGAGAGATTTCATTAAAAAAAAAAATCATGCGAATCGGTTGGGTAGAACGGGCTGGCCGACTCGTATTATAAAACACAAATTCTTTTAATATATAGATTATGCAGTTAGGGGTTCAAAATTTACTTGAGCAGTGTCAAAAAGCGTAACACGCGTTATTCTTTAATTTTATTGAAATAGAATTGACTTTAATTTAAATTTGGCGCGCTCCGTAAGATTATTCCTAACTCTGATCAAATAAGATTTGGTTTCGAAAATTAAGATATATATATTTATAAATATTAATTTATAAATCCATCTGGTTAGTTATTTTTAGAACCTTATTCTACCCTCATTTACATTTTGTATATTTATTTATGATTGGATCGAAGTTTCCTGATTCTGAACACAGATTACTATAAACTAGGTATTCTGAACGGCACTGAGCGAAATGTCATTTAGATTTTGTGTTTGTGTTCCGTCGTAAGTAAAAGTATTTCTTATTTTATTTTTGTACATACTGTAAAAGTATAAAGAATACGTGCAATATTATCCGTAATCAATGCCCTACATTTTGATTAGAGGTAATCTCGCGTCGTATGGACATAAAAACCCCTGGCGTGTCTTGGTATCCGGCTTGAAAGGTAGAACTTGACGTAATTAATAAAAATTCCTTAATCCAAAGAAAATAGGACAGATATTTAGTAAGCACTTGACTGCATAAAGTGCGTCTTATACCTTTTATCGAGTATAATTCCTGTTCTCCTTTTAAAATTACTGTCGATACACATTGTGCGTAATTGATATAAAACATAAACTTTCTTACATTTAGCTGGTGATATAGAGCAACTGAAGAGGTTCGCATGTGGCGGATACTGCGACGATTCCACTATAGTTTATTTACAACATCCTTGTGTTATTCTTAGTGCTTTAGAGGTATGTTATGAATACTTATTTAATTTAAAAATATTCATTGTTAGTTGTACACTATACAACAAAACAATATGAAATATTTTTAGATATGACTCATTAGGCGAGTGCTAATTGATTGACTACATTTACAGGTGTTGGGTTACAAGGTGGTTGCATCTAGTTCCACTGCTGTTAAACAAGATTATAATGAGTACATGTGGACTATGAGAAAAGAATTTTCGGAACCAGAGCCATCAATCATTGTTGAGCAAGACAACATCACAAACTTTAGCAAAGAGGCTATGCACTTGGGTAACTACCAACATCCAACGAAAGACGACGAAGTTTAAATACCAGCAAATTATAAGCAAAACCAATCCTCTAATTTAATTTTATACTATGGACACAAAGGGTAGCCAAGTTCAGTCACCTACCAATTTGGCAAGTATACCTTTGGCTGAAGAAGATGGAGTTGTGTACATAGCACTCAAAGGTTCCCTTCATGCTAATGATTGTTCTGTTTTTGGATTAGGAGAAGAGGAAATAAGAGCATTATCAAGAAAATTCCCTGGATCAGGTGAAGTTGTCAATGGTGTTGCCATAAAAGCGAATGTTATACACGCCATTAATTCACTGGCACAGCTTGGCTACAAGATAATTGCAAGCACAGGTGAAGCTGAAATCACCTGGACTCTGCAGCGTGATATATAAATAATCATATCTCTTATATGTACTGTTCTGTAATTTATTATTTGCTTTAAATATGGATCATAGCAAGGAATGTGATCACTCGCACTGCAGCCAATCAAATGCATCTGTAAGTCAAACAATATCTGAAATGGACTGGGAAAGGGGTTTGTGGTATGCAGGTAAACTATTTTTAACATTATTTATGAACTAATTATTGCTTATCAGTTATAAGCATGTGTTTGCACAATCGCAGGTGTAGCTCGTATTTGCTGATAAAAATGTCATGTGTGGTTGACAAAACGTAATTAGGTCTGCTGGTGAGCTTTATTTTCTTCAACTATATTCCAATCATTAAAATAGTAATATGTTATTTAATTATAGTTAAAGTTGATAGATAAAACTTGTTATGAACAAGAACTATTATTGGCTTGTCTAATTGGTTTTTAATTAAGTAATTGGTTTATTAGATGAAGTGATTATTTTCTTTGCAGCTTTTTATGGTGATGAAGAAAGATTATTAGAATTGATTAACAAGGCAAGGAATGCTAAAGAATTGGTAAACACTCCAGATAATGCTGGTTACACACCCTTGCACTATGCAGCACGCAAAGGTTATATCAACATTTGTAAAACATTATTGCAAAATGGAGCACAGATTGATGCGAAAACAAAAAACGGACTTGCTACACCTCTTCATAAAGCTGCTGCTGCTGGTAATTATAATTATACCTTGCTATTTCAAAATAATTGAAACACAATAAAGAAGAACTGCACCATGCCCAATATGTGAATATACCATGCTCTAGCTAGCCCAAGAATGTCCAGCCACACAGCATTTTTGGACTAGATCCCGAGACCTTGTGCATAGTTTGCATTGGTCTTTCCACTAGACTATACATGTTATTTTGAAGGCTTTCTAACTGTTGTGAACTATAGGTTTGGTCAGAACATAAATTATTGTACTATCATTCAACTATCTATGAGATAATAAAATTGCAACACAATTTAAAATTTCAGGTCAAATTGAAGTCATAAAATTCCTGACTCAGTCCAGAGCTCAAATTGACATGCAGGATGCTGATGGCCAGACAGTACTTCACAAAGCTGCTGAGAACAAACATCTGGACTTGGTCAACTATCTATTGGAAACATTCCATGAACTCGCTGCAATAAAGGACATGAAAGGTCAATGTGCGGCAGATTATATTGCAAATCAAAACAACTAAATGTATGCCCTTATAATTGATATAATTTATATACAGGGTTATTTTTAAAATACAACTGTGTTTTACAAATAACTCTGAAAATATATAAATTTTACTAACATTTTAATGACACAAATGACATTGTTTAATTCTATAGCAGAATATCCAATGCTGTATCTACACAAAGAGTTTTTATCCTTATTTTCTGTTTCATTCCATTTACTAATTTGCCATGGTTGCATGATAAAATTATTATGCAAACATGTTATAATAAGTTTCTAATAATTTTTTTATTATGCTTGTATAATATTTTAATAATGTTGTTTTATATAAATGTTTATTGTATGTTAGAAATATTTATGATTTGTTAAATTAAATTGCTTTATTATTGTTACTTTACAGCCATTAGAAAAGAGAATTATTTTGTAAAAATATGATTTTAGTTAAGTTATATATTATAAAAAATGTTAAAAAGTTTTGCCAGCCATGTCTAACCTATACAAAATAATATTTCGTAGTATCTACCATAACAATTACACATTTACTTCTTCACGTGTTTTCTGAATAAGGGGCGGAACATATCTGACGGAAGATCCGTCGAACGTATCTTCGGTCGCGTATATTCCGTCAAATGAGTCGGTACACATCTGACGGAAAATGCGTCGAGCGTATCTGCACACATTTGCTAAAAGCGTGGCTATTATGCACACATATAAGTTTGTTCGTGCAGGGCCGTACTCAGGGCAGCTCAATATTTTACTGTCATATTCTTTTACCTAATCATTTTTCGTGTTCCCTGATGTTATGTAGTCACTGAAGTCCGGTAGTTATTTATATTGTAATTCGAGTTTGACTATTAAAAATATGTCGGACTTAAGAGATTTTTATAGTAGCCAACAAGCGTTATTTGAATATATTTCCTGTATAGATATGGAGGTTCAAAATTAAAAGACGATGATACGATTTGGTTACGGTTTTTATGAAAATTTATACAAATAATATAGAAGGGGTTACAGTTGCAGCGCATGACACAAAATGTTTTCTATGTAGGTATTTTAATACATAAAGTTTGGAAATTAAAAGGCGTAGCCGTGAGATTTATTGCCTGTTCTTTCTCATGGTTCTAACTTCTACGCCTCGACGTCGCATTAACTGTAAATGTAGAATCTTTGGTAAAAGTGGATTTTGGTTACAAATCGTGTTCTTCATGTTTTATATTCTATTTTTTTTTGTTTAATAAGACAACTCCCGCACTAGGAATAAATCCTGTGTCGCGGGGAACTTTACGTACATGGAGTCCCATAGCAAAAGTCATCATGCCAATAAAATATTAATAATAATGGCATGATGGACCCTAGCTTTTAGGTATGACGTGCTTAATGTTACTTACTTTTCTTAAATTCTCAGTGCTGGTTTTTTAGTATTTTTTTGAAAATATTATTAAATCATAAATAATTCTGCCAGACTCATTACGACAGCAGTAATTCCCGTAGACCTTTAGATCCTCATATCTAAAAATTGGCCTACGATCCAGGCTAGCAAGTATGCGTACACTCATAGCACATACTAACACTACATTATTCTACACATTTCGTTTCTGAAAAAATAAGTAAGGTCTGGCGGCCCTGGAATCTTACTCTACTCCGCGTCACTCAAAATCACTGATCTGGGAATGACATGGATATGGCATGTCCAACACCTACGAATTTAGCGTGCATACCTACGTAATTAGCGTGCATACCTACGAAATGTTGGGCAATTTAAAATGGCTGCCATTTGGGTTGTACTCCAGAATATAATCGATATAGATATGGAGCCGGTCAGAGAAAATTAATACATTTTTGTAGTAAGTTACTTTAGTTAGTTTAAATCTTTTGCCAGATAAGTTTATTTCATAATGCAAATGTGGGCGAACATGGCAAAGCGAAGGACGACCCTTGAATCAAACATGTAACAAAATATTCTCTGAAAGCCAATATCGATACTGTGTCGCTGAGAAAGTACCGGACATGAATGGCACCATACATATGGTAATGAAACACACAGCCTGAAGCACTGATTCATCTGGTTTTTAGACATATTTATGCACAAAAACAAAATTATTATGTTCGATATACAACGATTTCACAGCAGATGTACCACAAACCTTCGCAAAAAATATGGCGACAGTGGCACGAATGACATTTGTAATAAAATATCGTCATGATTAACTTATTTAGTAAACTAGGGTTATCTCTTTTTTCTGACAGAGATATGCCTAAGTCAAAACGAGACGACACTATGTTTGGTGGCTTTATGTCGATTTCGTATATATGTGTATAAAAAAAAAACATGGTGAAATGTGGGTGTAATATTACACCTCTGCCCCCTCCGGGGATAGAGGCGTGAGTATATAAAAATAAAAAATATAAAAATATATGTGTAGGTATAATGTAATTATTCTATATGTACTATTTGCCCTCTCCATGTATATTCCTTACTCAATGGTCAAAATTCACGTGGTGCGTGGTGCGCGCGACGTCGACGGATAATCCGTCAGTACGCTCGACGTACTAACGGATCTTCGGTCAGGTGTGAAAGGTTGAACGTTTTTCTATACATTTGTATGTATTCTTCTTCTTTTCTTTTCGTGTGAGTGTGTGGCCAACTCTGGTGTCGGAGTTTTCAGACCGCCCGTAGGCCTCCGACATGGCCTAACGATCCTTATCCTTAGACAAGAACCGGGACCGACAGCTTTACGTGCCCTCCGAAGCACGGTAGCGCTCAGATGTAAATGCCACACACGGTCACCCATCCAAGTGGCGACCTGTGCAAGCGTTGCTTAACTTTGTCGATCTGTTACGAATGACAAGCTAAGTCTCGCTATGAGCGCTACAAATTTGTATGTATTGGCGTTACGCGACGGATAAAACGCGACGGATCTTCCGTCAGATATGTTCCGCCCCTAAAACTATACTAGTTATTATGTAGTGCATGTGTTTGATGATATAATTATACACGACTTTTTAAAATAAATACTTTTAACACTGATTGAACTTTGGTATTCATCACTTGGAATTTTATGGATGAAGATGGTGTTGAGAAAAAAAAACACTTATTTTCGTATGTATGTACATTATATTGACGTTATAGGTAGGTACATAATAATTTACTCACCCTGTATAAGTAGGCATAAAAGCAACATGATGTTGCTGTAATCGATGTGTTTTATCTTAACTGAATTCATATCATTTTATTATTTATAGTTAGTAAATGTATTATTAATACATGTATTAAATAAGTATTAAGACTAGATCCTTATACAATATTGGACATTTTACTGCAGAAATGACTCAGATAAGTAATTTTGGTACTCAAATTTTGCTTAGTATACATTTATTATATATAGAATTTAGTAACAGTATAAATACCCAATTTCATAAAATATACAAATGGAGTTATTGTACCTTTTATTATATTATTAATACTACAAGTCCACTAGAACACCTTATATTCGATAGTTAAAAGTGGAAACTATGTGTGCTTATTAACATATTATAATAACAAACAAATTTCGAACGCCTTTAGGTTTAAATGTTTTAATACTGTGTATTTCCAAGCATTTTAAAGTAAATAGGTTCTATATTAATTTTAATTAAAACTGTCCAATCAAAAATTACCACTCGATTTCTTGTAAACAAATAAGTTTATTGTGTCACTTATGCGTAGATATTTTACTATTCAACAAAATATTTTATATTTTCCCTAAGTACACCTTTGTACTAGTGTGTAATTTTTACTAAATAAAAATGCATATACCTAGTTATATTGTTTTATTCCTTATTCATTTAAATAAATAAGAACCAACTCTAAAGGCCGGCGCGCACTGACGTCGCGGCATGGCACGGCATGGCAAAGGATTTATTACTAGTCAAGTCATTTTTATTCTTATTTCTAGGAGTTTAGAATTCATATTACTTTATTTCGATACAATCGTACCGTGGCACGCGCGGCATACCACGGGACGTCGCGGCACACTTCGGGACGCCGCGGTATGCCACGGCGTCCTGCAGTGTGCCACTACGTAATCAGTAGGTAAATAAGTTCCTGAATTCACCGTTAGTAAATCTTGTTCTCCATAAATAATTTATCCAGAATTGTTTTCTCTTCGACATATCAGTTTGTATTTATCGTCACACAAATACAATCAAATAAAAAAAAAATGCTGAAGCAAGAAGTGCTATTGATACTAAATTCCAGTCAATTGGATGCCTCGGTATGACGCGGCATGCGGCGGCACGTCGCGGCAGTGTGCGTTCGCGCAGCGGAATGTTGTTGAATTTAAAGATTTTAATTATGCAGATATTTAGTGTATGACGTCGTATAATTGTGTATGGTAAAAAAAAATTTGTGCACGCAGCCATTGTAGAGAAATTCAGCAAAAACTGATTCCGCTGGGCGAACGTTGTCCTGGCGGAACTTTTTTTAATCCATTGACTTTAGAAAAAAAGAGATGTGTCCAAAAATTAGTGTGTATTTGTGTGTAATTGTGTATGTATGAATAAAATTAGTGCATGCATAAACTTCGGAGAAATTCAAGTTTCCGCTACGCGAACGTTTGGCCATTAGCTAGTTTTCATATAAAGCGCTTACATAGAGAGCTGTAGATTTTTACATACGTTGTTTTGAATTTGTTTATATTTGTTTAAAAAACAGATTTAGAAAAAATCGTAGGGCTTAAAAGATAAAATATAAACGTAAAATACGCTTATTAGGTCTTAGTTCTTAAAGTATGTACTTTGGGGTCTAGATTTTCACGTTTATACAAACCTTGTAAGTGTCTGCAACATGTTGCCAAGTATCAATGATGTTCCGTTAGTAATTAAAGAGTTATAGGACAATTTACCATGAATAGATCCTTGTTTACAAAGCAGGCAAATATCACGACGTTCTAAAGGAATTGCATGGTAAAATGTATGCCAATAATTAGTGTATTCATTCAACTATTCACATGCAAAATTTCATGTCATTAAATTCAGTAATTAAAGAAAAACAATTATAATACTGACGAAGCATCGAAAACCTACATAACCCGACCAAGTTCGGATGGCTACAAAAAAGCGGCCGTGCAATATATTTAGGTAACATCCCAAAATTTACAGTATAATACCGGTATTGAATTGGTATAGGTGATAACACAATTGTTGTTTCGATATAATTTATAGGTTATTTACTTTTGTACACCTACTTTTTTAAATGTATTTGACTATGACAGAAAGTAGGTACTATTTACGTAGGTACTTTATTTAAGTATGCGCTTGAGACTTGAGATATAATCTATATATATTATTAAAATTTAAGACAAATAAAATTCATACAGCTAATTTCTATTGAAGAGTTCACGGATCAGAATTCTAACTATAGACCTCTTAGGGAAATTAAATAATAACCACATGTAAATACTACTGTTTAGGTAAATATTTATCATATTGTAGCTTATTACACTATTTAACCAATGCACTAGGTATGCACGAGCGTTCCCCTTTGCAACTTTAGTGGATCAAACAATCTAGTAACTTAAAAAAAACTGCTTCTTGAATCGATTTTTTAATTTATGTACACCGTTGTACTGGTAGTGACTTATGTATGTGATGTTCCCCCGCACCCCACCAAAATATGCAGAATTATTTTGTTCAAAGCGGTACGCTAGTCATTTGGTTAAATAGTCTAAGGATTGTAGTTAGGAATTGATCAAAAATATTCTAGTGTGAAAAATAGACAACGCGCTGCGCGCAACGAGCGATAGGCGGCTTCCCGCTTGAAACGGTACTTCCATCCTTGAAGAAAAGAGAGGGCAATATGTTTATTAAACCTGTTTTAGTTAAAACACATTTAAGTCCATTGCTGTCGTTGCAAGCGTTTGTTAACGTTATTATAATTACATCATTATGTAATATGTAATTAAAAATATTTTTGTACTCATATTTAAATACTTGTTAATTGAAGATTTATTTTTATCGTAGATAGTGGCGTTATTATTTAAAAAATATTTTTAATTCCAGAAATGCAATTGTTTTATTTTTTCCTAACGCTTGTGTACGCAACTGTACCATATTAATAAATACTATATTGGATGGTTAAGAACGTTTCTTAGATATATGGCACGGCCGCTTTTTTGTAGCCATCCGAACTTGGTCGGATTATGTAGGTTTTCGATGCTTCGTCAGTATTATAATTGTTTTTCTTTAATTACTGAATTTAATGACATGAAATTTTGCATGTGAATAGTTGAATGAATACACTAATTATTGGCATACATTTTACCATGCAATTCCTTTAGAACGTCGTGATATTTGCCTGCTTTGTAAACAAGGATCTATTCATGGTAAATTGTCCTATAACTCTTTAATTACTAACGGAACATCATTGATACTTGGCAACATGTTGCAGACACTTACAAGGTTTGTATAAACGTGAAAATCTAGACCCCAAAGTGCATACTTTAAGAACTAAGACCTAATAAGCGTATTTTATGTTTATATTTTTATCTTTTAAGCCCTACGATTTTTTCTAAATCTGTTTTTTAAACAAATATAAACAAATTCAAAACAAAGTATGTAAAAATCTACAGCTCTCTATGTAAGCGCTTTATATGAAAACTAGCTAATGGCCAAACGTTCGCGTAGCGGAAACTTGAATTTCTTCGAAGTTTATGCATGCACTAATTTTATTCATACATACACAATTACACACAAATACACACTAATTTTTGGACACATCTCTTTTTTTCTAAAGTCAATGGATTAAAAAAAGTTCCGCCAGGACAACGTTCGCCCAGCGGAATCAGTTTTTGCTGAATTTCTCCACAATGGCTGCGTGCACAAATTTTTTTTTACCATACACAATTATACGACGTCATACACTAAATATCTGCATAATTAAAATCTTTAAATTCAACAACATTCCGCTGCGCGAACGCACACGTCGCGGCATGCCGCGTCATGCCGAAGCGTCCTTCGGGCTACCGGAACATGCCGTGCCGTCAGTCGGCGCCGGCCTTTATTGTAAATACTACAAACTATATAATTAATCACCTTCATCTTCCATCATGAGGAATCCTTGTAAGCTCTTTGGTAAAGGGAGGGAGGATATAAATCTAAATAACACAGTTCCTTGTCCAATACATCTAATTTTAATTCTACAAAGGTCAGATAGGGTGAGTGGTTGTTTGCATGCATTGTATAACCAACTTGCTGTGGTCCCTGGTTTAGGAGCGATTCCACCAGGATCAGGGATACTAACATAATGGCCTGCTTTCAATAACATGGAGGCTAAACTACGCGTTCGTCTTCTACTAGCTATAGACATGTTGTCTAGACCACAGGAGTGTAAATCACCAGTATTCACGTCTGCTCCGTACCGTATAAGCAGCACTGCGGCGTGGTCCCTGTAAGGAAATTGCAGAAAATTTAGTTGTCGATAAATGCAATACGTATTACGAATTATTGTTATCGGTTACGAATAGGTGGCAAAATAACCGTATAAACAGTAGCGTAAGCTTGCTATGGAAAGAAGCTATCGAGATCCAGGGAGAGGCTAGGGAGGTCAAGGATTTTTTTTTACCAAGGCAAATGCTTAGTGTTATCTTGGATTACCTTTCACCAGGCTTAAGACTCTCAAAAACCAAAATGAATTAAATGGATTGGTATATGGTTTAATGTGGAAAGTTCTTTGTTTTATACCCATTGTCTCCTAGGCGCGGCCTCTTTACAAAAGGAACAATTTGACGCAATAACGAACAGAAGATCTTTGCGATCACATTCACCCTCTCCTTTCCGCCCCTGTGGACCGCCCGCCGTGGCCTAAGGATAAGCGCTATCTCCGCTTCTGTAGGCAGCCGGCCTAAGGACAAGCTCTAAATATAGTGGTAGATTACCTATAATGCCACCTAGGCAAATGTCTTGAGGGTCCGTAGTACCCAAAAATAGGAGTGATTAATTGTCCACGGGAGGGTCAATCAATTTTGCTTAGGGCGTCGTCGGCCTTAAATCCGCAGGCTATGTATCTAAATTCCAATAACTATCTTTGTCGCCATCAAACGTAAAAGTTTAGATGTAAAAAAAATATGTCTTGTAATTTTTTTAGCACATAAAAACAAAAAAAAAATGTACCTACCTACTGGTACTAGCCACTATCAAAACAACTTACTTGTGTAACAATAATGCTCTGTTCAGCGCGGTATCTCCCGTGAGTGCAGTAGCGTTCATGTCTATGTTATATTCTAGTAAATATTGCAACAATTCCTCAAAATCCTCCGTCCCGTCAACACTTTCAACGGCAACGTGTAACGCATTCGCTCCCGTTATACTGTTACAAGCGTTCACATTCGCACCTGGAAAAATATTTTATTTGTTAGTCTAAGATCGGTTAAAAAATATGTCTCGAGTAGGTACCTTTTTTTTGGTGTCGTGTTGGAAAATCCTCATGGAGTCCCTCCGCCCTGGGGGGGAAGGGCAAAGGGGACTGTCAGACTCTTACTGACTAAAAACCAACCCGTGTTCCTCATGTACCCATGTGTCAGAGGGTATGGTTTCACCGAAGCATTCCTCGCTACCCCCCGACGGGTATTGGCCCGCCACATGGTCAGGCGGGCCCCGAATGAAACCCCCTTGGCGGCGGATGAAGGTGTTGGGCTCCGCCGCCAAAACACCCAGCGGCCGCAGCCGCAGAGGATAGGTAGGACGGCAACGCAACACCGCATCTCTTCCTCTGCGGCCCCACCGTGACGCAACGATGGTGCGCCCCCATTTGGTCGCGGGAGATAGAGCGTGCGGCAACGCAACACCGACACGCCTCTCCTCCCGCGACCGCACCCGAATGCGAGGGACAGACAGAACTGTCCCCTGCACCTGCACCTTGGGACGCATCCTACGCAGGCCTCACGCAAGCTCACGTGGAGCGTCCCCTCCCGGGATCCCGCCTAGCTTCACCGTGGGTGCTGTACCTCAAACCCACCGTTACTGAGCCCCCCACCACGACAAGGTGGAGATCCCACGAGGGGGGGTCTCTCGATAGTACCTAGGGTTAGCTAAAAATCCTGGTAAGACTCAGATAGGATTAATTCAAAAATTGAAGAGTGTACCTACGTTGTATATTCTATTTTTCTTATCTTGGGTTACGACAATAAAATTAAAAAAAAATGGTTAAATGGTAAAAATATTTATATCTGGTAGGTAGGTAAGTACTAGTTATTTTCACCCAAGTATTTTACAGTCAAATTTTATATAAAAATAGCGCTATTTTATGGCGAACAGGATGATAAAGAGATGTCTGCAAAAATGTTGGCATACATGACGGTTATTGAGCTTTTAGGGTGAGTTGATTTTTCGTTGATTCTGATGCGGGCGCCGCGCATTTTATTTTTGTATGTTATCGGTCGAAGTGGGTACGCGCGCTCCGCGCAAGCGGAGTATAGATCATTTCTGGACACGCCCTTAGATTTGCCAGGAATTTTTAGCCCATCCAATTGAGATACTTAATATATTTTTACATGATAAAATTATTTTTATCCATTAAAAAGATGGGCTAAAGTCCCTTTCTACAGATCTTCTACTTAATAGCATTGTGAATCAATAGGAGGACTTGGCCTTCTATACTATGGGTTGTTACAGGGTTTGATATAGTTTTCAGCCTCTTCCCAAAATATACTATTTGCTGATTTCTGTGTAGGTATATTCCTCACTGACCTCATACGGCACCCACGGAGTGTAGTAAAACTTTATATTCTTAATTCGTCACCACAGGTTAACTTTACATCAGATGTAATACAATGCATTCTGTATACTAGTAAAACTACGAAAAATCTTAATATATAAAATCCTTGCGTTACTGACTGACTGACAGACACGCTACAGCCGAAACTATTGGGCGCAGGAAGCTGAAATTTGGCATGTATGTTCCTTGGGGACCGTAGGGCACTAAGAAGGGATTTCCCGAAATTCCCACAGGATCGGCCAAAACGGGTAAATCTAAAAAAAATGCAGGCGTAGCTGCTGGCGTCCTCTAGTTTGATAATATATCAGTGGTTTACCTTTAGTAAGCAATATCTTAGCAATGGCAGGCTGTGACAATCTCGCCGCTAAGAGTAGTGGTGTATCGCCGTTGTCATTGTGTAGGTTTATGCCACCGCCGAAATTTGTAAGCATTTTAACTATTTCCTCCTAAGAACAGACAAGTAATTTGAGACAAAAATTCAGTAGAGAAAGTATAATACTTAGAAAAAAGTATGTAGCTAAATGAAACATACCTGTCTCTGTATAATAGCATTATGTAAGAGCCTATGGGAGTGTGTAATGCGAGCACCAGATGACAGCAATATTTCAACCACAGAAGCATATCTCTGCCAAACAGCTTCACAAAGTGGCGTGTATCCTGACAAATAATAAACATATTTAATATAAATGCTAAATAAATACTATATGACCTTTTAATGCAGAGTTACAATATTGTTCAGTAGGTACTTGAGCACATTAAGGAGGCATCTTGGGCCCTGAAAACATGGTTAGGTACTTCAAAAATCTTTATTAATTTATTATGCGTTTACCTATACTAATGTTTTGTTTTATTTTGTAAACCTGGACAGTCTAGATTTGACAAATAAATACACTGACGGACTCATAAACTGCATCAAAGTAATAGACGACTTTGAAATAAATATTTTAACCAAGTAAGTATGCAAACTTTCTATACAGATTTAAATTGAAACCTCTAGATTGGTTTGTGAACTTTAAAACAGCGTAGGGTCATATCCTTAAGTTTAAGTTTGTGTACTGGAAAGGACCTTAAGACTTTTTTGAAGAAAAAACAGACATTTAAGGAAAATTGGTTTAATAAAAAAATTGGTTTTAACAATAGACACAAACTTTATGCAAGGGTTTATTTATGTTTTAATAAGGTGTATTACCTCCACGTGCCCATATTACGGATTCTAATCGGTTCCGCATAGATTTTATTAGGCTTATTAAAAGATATTGCGGAATATTGTCCCATTCTTCTGAAAAAAGCTTAATATATTCTGTTAAAGCCAGAAGACTAACGTAACGACTCGAAAATACTAGGTATTTGTAGCAGGTAGAATGCGAAAATACCCTACATATAAAAAATCTGCATACCATGGATCTCTTCACCATTGACATTGGCTCCAGCGGCAATAAGATACTTTACTACATCTATGTGGCCTCTCCCAGCTGCTAAATATAAGGCTGTCCTTTCATTTGTATCTCTGGCTTCTAAATAAGCACCATTATTGACTAGAATCTTCACCTGAAATACAGTACATACTGTTTTTAATTTAACATCCTTTTGAGCTATAAAATCGTACAAATTATACTTAGCATTGAAATATATATGAAAGCTAATTTCAAACAAAATGCAATCTCTACTTGTCATTCTGTTAAATACACTGTTTCATAAATACTATGGGTTATTATAATGCAACCAAAGTGTGAAGAAGAAACGAATGAAAACATAATAACTTCTTAATAACTAATAAGCGTGGTTTCCACCAGAGATGTGTTTAAGTGCGTGTGTTTGACATCCACCATATTCATTGGCTCATCAGCTAAGCACTAGAGGAAACAGGTTCACTAAACAATTTTTTTATATAAAAGGATGTGCACTCTGGAGGCATGCTACAGATGGTTGTAAGTGGTGTAGCTAAGTGTTTCCCCTACTCTCGATATACTGCATAGCTCGAGCTGCGTATCTACCGCGCGCAGCTATGCCGCTACACCGCATCATCAAAACACATTTTAATTGACAATCGGGTAAGCAACTTAGGATCAGTAGAAACACATACATAATATGTATTTGCGTAACTTAGCTTTTACATCCTCCTAGCTAGTAGTAGTTACTACTTAGCACATCTCTGGTGCTTAAGCACCCTATGCCTACTCACCAAATCTAAGAATCCTCTTGAAGCAGCAAAATGCAGTGGAGTCATTTTCTCATGTGTTTTGTAGTTAACATGACTACCAGCCTTCAACAAAACTTTAACAATCTCTGTATGATTTTTTACAACTGCCACATGAAGTGATGTCAACCCATCTCCGGCTGTGATGTCCACCTTACACCCTAGAAAGGAAGCGAAAGGATATAAAATATGTAATAGAATATTATTAATTACGCCTTTACACCTTGCACCCTTTATCAACCTTTACAACTACCACCACTTTACCTACACTTACCCTTAGACCTACAACCTTTCCATAGCTCTCTAAGTAACATGTAGTCGGCGGACTAGCTTCATCATCAATAACGTACATCAAGATTGTCAGGACGCATTGAGAAAAAATATTTTTCAGGCATAGTGGCAATCACCCATAAAAATGCCCTTTTGCCAGCCAACCCAGCCAGTTCCAATGGGATGGCGGCATGGCATCAAATCTTAATGCCACACGATTTGTGATGACTGTCGAGCATAGCGTGAAACGAGCTTATAGAATAACCTCAGAAATGTGAATGGCCAATCGTTTTTGAAGACCGTTGTAGATATCTTCTTTCTAAAAAACAACGCCACTTCACCTCATTACCACAGACACATGTTCCATTCGTACAGAGTTGAATAACCTTCTAGGCTTCTTAAGGATGGGTTTCACTCAAATCTTAAAGAGTTCGGAGGCTACTCCGTATTTCCCGGAAGCTTTCCTACTATGAAGCCGTATGAGAGCCACAATGAGAGCCACACCGATTTCGTCCGTAGATCTTCCCTAAAGTGGGGCAAAAGTACGAGGCATATAGATTTTTGAAGACCATTTCGGGTCTTCAATTTCAGGAAGTATCTCTGAAACTGAGGTCACTGTATGAATATTCGAGATAGTATGCTTTCTAAGATCGTCTTCGTGAAGACTTTTGCTCCCAATTGCGCGCAATCGCCTCCTGTGTGGGGTTAATGACACACCAGTCTATAATCAAGGATCACACCTTTGCCTATACTCCTATAGTCACCAACCTGGGCAGGGGGGTTGGCAATCGCAATATGGTGATCCATATCTACACAAGGTAGCTCTGCTACCCACCCTCAGAAAATTCTTTACTCACTCCATATTTCATCCTACTGGAGGCAATAGGTTGGACTAGTTTTATAAATAATGCATTTTTATTGTTGTTTTCACACAAATATTCTGTAACCTCAGATAGGCATATGAGACATAAACTACCACCAACACAATATATATTACACAGCACTAATAATTTTTTTACAGTGGTAGTAGCTGATTTTTCATACCTGATGATGAAAAGTAAAATTATCTCAATGTGAGTGATAAAAGTTACGTAAAGAACTCATGTATAAAAAGAAAATATCATTTATGCCACATTCTTCATTAATTACCTGCTTCAATCAACAACTTGACAACTCCAAGGTGTCCTTGTTCAGCAGCATAGTGCAGAGCAGTTCTCATAAAGGCATCTTGTTGATCTATGCCATTGCTGACTACTGAAGCGGATGCTATGGCTGCCCCAGTAGACTCTAGTATAGCTGCGTACCATCTGAGAATTAATAGTAATTTAATATGAATGTCTGCACTTTCTGTTTATTTTAGTACATTAAAATATAATGAGAACCATTTACACATTAATATTTGCGTCAGGAGCAGATCCAGAGGATGAATCAAAAAGGCTGAAACCCTCAACAAGTATAATTTAATTTTGCTCCATAAACACCTAGAGCTGACACAAGTTGCCTCAAAATTTCAGTTGAGTTATCCCTCTAAACCACAATCCTGGATCCACCGCTGAATTGCATGTTATATGTACATATGTCAACATTTAGTAAATTAGGGCTGATAAGACAGTTTAGTCTTAGAAAAAAATACATCTTTAACATAATGTTCAATTTTTAAATAATATTTATTAGTTGAGGTACTCACTTGTACATTGAAGTCCAAGTCTCATCTTCACTTGTGGTTGGAGCAACATTTCCTATCTCCTCATCCCACTCTAAATCTGCTTGAGGTGAAGGTGTCAATGATGGAGAACTTATTGATGACTTCAAACTGCCAATTTTGCTTTCGTCACTACTTGATCCTTCACTATGTATAAAGACAAAGTAACCTTGATTTTTATCTGCCTTTGCACTATTATCTAAAATGCCAATAGTGTCAAATTGCCCAAAGCCATAATCTTTGAAGTTCCTATCATAAAGGTTTTTACACTTCACAACTGTTTCATCATGCGGTCCCTGATGTTTTAGTTTCCGTTTATGACATTTAATTTGTCTTTTTCTTGTAGATATATTGTAAGGGCATACTTTATGTGATGAACTTGATGGTTGACTAGCAGATATCAATAATTTTAATATTTCAATATTGCCTATATTTGCAGCCTCTCCAAGACATGTTTTTCCTTGACTAATAGTCTTATTTGGATTAGCACCTGTAAATTATTTAAGGATTATAATATAATTATTGTTAAAACATAAAATAATGATTTCAGGTAGCCTGCATGTTTGGGCCACATGTTTTTAGGTGCTCAAGCCCTATATCAATTCACATTGCCTTGGAAAAATGCAAAATAAATTATAATTTTAAAAGGAAAGAGACAAAGGGAAGATCCAACCTTATCAGAAATAGTATGGGACCCTGACTGTCTTATTGTTTCAAGTTCTAACATGATATATCATTCAGATGAAAGGTTTGTCTAGGAATATTATTTATTTGTTGAAAATATATTCTCATACTTAGTACCAGAGGATCTTACAAACCTTAAATATTTTATAAACTTGATTCTTGATGGCTTTTATTGGTATTGCTTTACATATTGAAATATAGAGCATCAAAATAGTTTTGGAAATTTAAATATTATGTCCAAGAGGGGGCGCAACAATCAGTAGTATGTTATATCATACAAAATAAATTAGCAGGTCTTAATCTGGTACAATTAATTTATTTAAGGTATAAATACCTATTTGTTTCCGACGTTTCGCTCGTCTTGCACCGAGCGTGGTCGCGGAGGAAACAAATAAGTATTTATACCTTAAATAAATTAATTGTATGTGATTAAGACCCGCTAATTTATTTTGTACTAGAGGACGGCAGCAGCTACACCTGCATTTTCTTTTAATTTACCCGTTTTGGGCGATCCCGTGGGAATTTCGGGAAATCCCTTCTTAGTGCACCCCTACGGTCCCCAAGGAACATACATGCCAAATTTCAGCTTCCTGCGCCCAATAGTTTCGGCTGTAGCGTGTCTGTCAGTCAGTCAGTAACGCAAGGATTTTATATATTTAGATGATGTATACAAATCGCGAAAGTTTAAAATCGATTAGTATGTTATAGTCAGCTTTAATTGCAAATAAATTCATTTTTACGCTAACGGAGCCAAAGCCACAATTTATCAGTAGAACCAGGAAAATGCCGAACATTGCATTACAAAGGGTAAATTCATAAGACTAAGACAAGTAAGCTAACTATCACTTACCATTTTTAAGGACCTGTATTACAGTACTATGATCTTCACCTAGTATTGCCTGATACAAACTATCCTCAAGTGAAACTTCCATAATTGATATCCCACATTCAATAATTTATATGAGATCACATTTCGAGGACCCTTTTAATTTAAAAACGAGACTACCATCCAATATTACAAAGGTAATTTATTCGCAGTGCATAGTGAGGCCGAGAATAGTGTCAATTATGACCTAGTTCATTGAATAACTCCCGTTCAACCTCATACGTATAACAAATTAACAGCATCTTTTCTGTTCTTCCAACAATTACAAAGTTATATTCATCTCCACTGCCCAAATCTGATCAATAATATTCAATAGATTATGCAAAAAGTCTACTACAGTTTGTTTACTGTGTTGCTGACATAAATGACATAATGTCAATATGTCAGACGTCCGTCAAAACTTCAAAAACATGATTCAAAGCAAGGAGCAAGTATACATGGAGTGATAGCTTTAAGCATAAACAAGAAACCTATCGTTATTTCTTTTTACTTGTATAAAATTTCATATGTGTAACCGAGACAGATGTATTGTATTTATTACCTCTTGAAATACTCATGTCGCAATTTTTTCAAAAGAAAAATGACTGTCAATAGTGATGTACTCATGCATTAATCTTTTATTGGTATTGGTATATAATTCGGTATGTAGAGACAAGATAAGCATTTGATAAAGTAATATACCAGTAGTATATTATTTTACGAGCTTTTATTTAGAGCATAGTACTTAGGTGCCTACAGAGAAACAAATACTGTAAAAAGAGAGGTAATAATAAGATATGATTGATCATATCTTATTATTACCTCTCTTTTTACAGTATTTAGGAAAGTAATTGAAAAAAAGGTCTAAATAGTCAAAATCATTTATTTATACCACAAAGTAATGCACACGATAACTGCCCGGCAGGTCTGATACTATATGTATTACCAAAATGGGATGAACATGGGCGGAAACAGTTAACATTTACGAACAATATTTTTATCCTCAGTTCCAGAAGTGCAAGCCATGTTCACTCTTGAATTTTGAAGCTTTATTATCGCTTCTAAAAATAAGGTTTCGTTATTTCGGATATTTCTGAAAATTACAACACAAATCTGTTTATGATATACCTACATATATGTATATATCGCACCTTTAGAATTGAAGTGGCTTAACTCAAAATTTTAGGAAAATGAGTTTAATACACCGAACGATTTGTAAACACGTATTCTATCGGTTTATTAAAATTAAACCGACGCTTTTGGGCCGGAAAAGGACAAACGTACTATTTCTGTCTCTTTTAAATCACGCCATACCCGCGCGTCCCTTAGTATTAAAGAACCCGTTTCAGTGTTGCGACGATAGTGCTAAACGTTGTGTGTCGCGCGAGCGCTCCGTAAGCGACGTAAACCGTATTCCGCCGTTTTAATTTAGAATTAAATGGTACGTTATTTGATCAGTATTTAATTTTGTAATGACATTTTATTGGTTTAGGGCGTTTCAATACTAAATAAGATAATATTGTGTTGACGTATTTGTACTGCTGTCATTTTTTTATTAAACATTGCATGAATTGTGGAGCCGAATTTTATATTATAGCATTACGTTACTAACAGATTTTGTGACTAAGGAGACTTTAACGTAAATATGTTTATTCTTTAATTAATTCTACCCCGCTTTGTGAGTTTATAATTATATTGTCTTTTTATTTCAGATCAAGTTAGAGGTTAAAAGAAGAGCAGATCACATTTTTCAATTATTGAATATCCGTAATGAAAATACTAGCCTTGGTTGGCAACCTGTCTAGGAGAAGGAAAACGCCGAAATTTAACCAAACGTTCGGGGGTTGGGTCTCGTTAGCCTTGGTTGGCAACCTGTCTAGGAGAAGGAAAACTTCGAAAGTAAACCAACTTTAAGGGAGCTTACGAGACACAAACCGTGTGAACCGCCTCGTGCCGAGGGATTTGTGGCAATAGGGCAAGATCGTAAACGGAGTAAAGGGCTCTGCGGGGAGAGACAGTCTAGATCCCTAAATCTCGTGGGAACGCTATGGGAACAAAAACTACTTCTCCATACGGCGGCAACGCGGTTTGTCGTTCCCCGCGAGGGCGGAAAGCGGCCTACGGAAAGCCGTTTTGCAACGTTGAATGTTGGAGGAGGGATGGACGATAAATTGGATGAAGTATATCAGATGATGGATGATAGAAAGATTGTTCTGTGTGTGAATGAAACAAAAAGGAAGGTTTGTGACACTACCAAGCACGGTGCATACACGGCGTATTGGTCTCGGGTAGACCCACACCAGACAGACACCAAAGCCTGCAAGGGAGTTGGTATAATACTGTCTGCGCGAATGAATGAGTGCGTAAAAGAGTTTGAATGTGTAATGCTAGGCTAATATGGATAAGAATGAAAATAGAACCTACTCGTGTCCTTAGAGGTTTACGCCCCGGTCAATATAGTAAAGGGCATGTGACAACAAGAACAAGACGAAAGGCAGGAGTTTTAGGAGAGTTTAAGAGAGATTTTGAGGAACTTTAAGGATAACGAAAGACTAATCTTGTTAGGCGATTTCAATGGATGGGTGGGAGTATAGCGAGATGGGTTTGAAAGGGTTTTAGGTGAATTCGGTGGTGAGAGCGTGAATGAAAATGGCAAAGTACTGCTCGAGGTTTGTTTGCAGTGGAGCCTGTGTGTGACAAGCACCATGTTTGATCACAAAAGGGCTACATATGTGTACACGTGAGGCGAAAAATGTTAGAAGAAGTATGATTGATTTTGTAATAGTAGATGACCAATTGAGAAAGAATGTGATAGATACGAGGGTGTACTGGGGGATTGGCATCCATACAGACCACTTTTTGGTGTTAAGCCGGATAAGTGGGCTCTTTAATCGATGGCGACACCGAAAATACAATCAAGAGAGTCTTGGAAAGAATAAAAGTTGAAAACCTACAAGAAAAAGATGTGAAAGATGAATATAAACGAAGATTGATAGCAAGATTTGAGAGGTTCGATTGCATCAATGATACGGAAGAATTATAGCAGCAGAAATATGTAGTGTGATCAAGAGAAAGAAAAAACGAATGACTATGAATACATGGTGGGACAAGGATGTGCAATCACCAAATCACCAGTGTCAGAGAAGAAGAAAGCTTGGTTAGATTGGTTGGCTGCTAGAGCAAATGAAAGAATGGGAAAAGCAACGAGTGAGGACATAGATGAAGCTAGAAAAGTGATTTTTAGATCAAAAAAATTGTAATAGAGATGGTTAAAAAGAAGAAAGAGGAAAGAAATATGATTTTTTCGAGGAAGAACACACTCTTCGGAATACACATCGATCAGAGACATGAATGGGAAGATACTGAATGGTTTATCGTGCGTGATGAAGAGATGGAAAGATTATTTTGAAGGATTATTTGAAAGAACGGCGATAGAGACTCCCACTACTGAAATGTATGGTAATGACAGCAATGGTGAAAGCGATACTGACATGGATGAGATTTTGAAGGCACTGAGAAGTATGGAATTAGGTAAGGCTGCAGGATATGATAAGATTACAGTCAAAATGCTGAAGGCTGGACAGACACTATCAAAAGCTTATTGTAATAAAATAGAGCTAGCAGAAATAAAAAAAAAATTGAATTACCCTATAGGAACTAAAGTAATTCCTAGTACATACGCCTGGTTTCATGACATGGTTTTGTAATTTGTTACTACCTATTATTCTATCTATTCTGTTATTTATTGTTATATATAGTTATTTATTTTGTAATAAGTATTAGTTAGGCTAAAATATATAATATTTTTTAGTAAAGATGATTACCTGATGTTGGTAGGTGTTGATTGTGGTGAGTGTGTAATGATGATGATGCAAAATATCAAAATAAACGATTATGAAAGCATGATATGTTTTTCACTTTCCTTTAATTTAGCAAATTATCAACAATTAAACTAGCATATTACTCAATTAGGCATATTGCATAAAACACAACTTTAGAAATTAATCGCCTCTCTTTTAAATGGTCTGTTTTTTATTGGTGTTCTTTAGAAATAAATAGACTTAAAGTAAAATAAGCCAAAACCAAATTAATAATTTTCGGTAAATAAGTGACACATTTTTTTTAATAATTAATTAACCATATGTTTAATTAATTATAGCTATTATTTAGCAAATAATCTTTAAAACAATTCCTACTCTAAGGTTTAAAAGTAAAATGATGACATCAAATTGGTTTCTGCAAGTATTATAATCCAATAACTAAAAAACGACCAATTCTTCGAATACATTTTTGGCGTTTACCAAAAAATACGAATTTCGAATTAGGTCAGTACAATTCTAAAGGTGCGATATGATTACTATAGCATTCAAAGCCTTGAAAGCACCGATCTGGGAATAACATGGATTGGACAAACCTACGAAATTAGCGTACATACCTACAAAACGCTGGGCGAATAAAATGGCTGCCGTTTGGGTTGTACTCCAGAATATAATGGATATCGACGTTGAGCTGGTTAGAGGTAAATAGGTAATAAATTATTGAAGATTTGGAAAAAAGAAATTGAATTCATATTTGTTGTAAGTTACTATAATTAGCTTAAATCTTTTACCAGATTAGTTTATTTCATAATGCAAATGCAGGCGAACATGGTTAAGCGAAAAACGTCACTTGTATCAAACATAACATAACTACATAACATACCTTCGCGCCTTTTATCCCCGAAGGGGTAAGGAGAGGTGTATTACACACCCACACTTCGCCAGTTATGTTTCGGTCCCAATGTAATAGGTGGCGGGCCTATTGCCATCTACCGGGCACATTGTTAAGCGAATACACACATAGCTTCGAAAAGTCATATGTGTGAGCCCGGGTTAACTGGGGATCAAACCCAAGACCATCGTCTCGGCAGCCCGTTACGTACACCACTGGGCTATCGCCACTGCTCAATATGTATCAAAGATGTAACAAAATATTCTCTGGTAGCCAATTAGTTCAAATTCAATTCAATTTATTTATCAAAAAACACAGATACTTTATATATTACTTTTATATAAAATCAAACTTAAGGCTAAGCGGTTTATTAATAAATTAGAAAGACCACCACTCCTGTACTAGTTAGAAAACTGTATCACAGTAAGTGGGTTCTCCCTTTACAAATTCTTAAAATTATTATATATTCTAACGAAAATAAAAAGGTAAAGCATTAAAATCAGTTTCTAATTTTACAGTCAATAGAGCCTGTGTTGTGTTTGCTTGGCTTTTGGTAGTGCAAGCAGGTAGCGCACGTTGGTTCGTCTACCTTTTTCGTGCATTCCTTTATTGGATATCCACGATCAGGTGTATGATGTCTCCAGGCTAGTCTTAGCTGCATGGCCATATTGCTGACACTTGAAACACCGAGTTACTAGGGTAAAGTCTCTAACAGGGCACGACGACCAGTTTACAAATACTCGATCTTATTTATGAGAGCTTTCTTTAACTCTGCAGAGACTTCCATGATATAGTTGCAGGTCTCACCGTCCTTCTTGCCCGACTTATGTCTTAATTTGATGGTATTAAGGAAAGTTTCAAGGTCGCAATCCGGCATCACATCGGCAACGTTTTGGTGATATGGGCAGGTAAAAACTTTCCTCTCTTGCATACATGTGGGCACACCTATATACCACCCTCGGTCGTCATTTATGAGGCTCATCTGTCTTAAGAGCTTTATTTTTTATTTTTTTTACGAGGTGGAGAATCCCTTCGGATCTCCGACTCTTGGGGAAATGAGAGCCGGAGTATGTGGTTTTACCACTAAAAACCACCTCGACTTTCTCATGTACCCGTGTGTCGGCGGATCGGGTATCGCCGAAGCATTCGTCGCAACCCCCCGACGGGTATTGGCCCGCCAGATGGTCAGGCGTGCCCCGAACAAAACTCCCTTGACGGCGGATGAAGGTGTCGGGCTCCGCCGCCTAAACACCCAGTGGCTGCAGAGGATAGGGAGGACGGCAACGCAACACCGCATCTCCTCTTCCTCTGCGGCTCCACCGCGACGCAACAATGGTGCGCCCCCATTTGGTCGCGGGAGATAGGGCGCGCGGCAACGCAACACCGACACGCCTCTCCTCCCGCGACCGCACCCGACTGCGAGGGACAGACAGAACTGACCCGCACACGCACTTTGGACGCAGGCCTCACCCAAGCCCACGTGGAGCGTCCCCTCCCGGGATCCCGCTTAGCTTCACCGTGGGTGTACCTCAAACCCACGGTTACTTAGCCCCCCCCACCACGACAAGGTGGAGATCCCACGGGGGATCTACCTTAAGACCTGAGCTCGTGAGCTGCACTGATTTCTTGAGCTTCTCAATGTCATCTCTAGAATCGGTAATAATTATAACACTGCCATTTTTTATCTTGTGTACGCCCTGTACGTGCAGTTCCATCTGCTCAGGACTGATAATCTTTTGGACAAGGGATTTTGTGTCCTCACTTGACTTTAATTTATCATTAAGATAAATGGCCACTGTGATCAATTTCATTGGCTGTATTGCCTTTTTTTACCATGTCCGCAAATGAGGTGGTCGCGGGTGGTTTTGCAGTTTCTTCAATGGTCCGTCTGAGATTCTGTAGCTGCTGTGATAGGTCTACCTGATCTTGAAGTGACTGCACAGATGTTTGGGCTTGGACGATTCTAATCTTCAGGGCCTGGTACCGTACTGCCATATGTGGCATTACCCACTGTACGGCACAGATCATAGGGGCGCAGTTTCTGCTCCGAGTTCATTTTGCTCTCAGATACGATAGCGCACACCCCATTTAGGCTATGTTCAATTAAAGTCATCCACGACTGTATATCCGGTGTTTGCATCACTTCGCAAGCATTTTTACCTTGGTTCGGTGCATTAGGTCTCGTTGCGGGTGTGGAGCGCGCGGTCCTGCTGCTCCGGTTGAAGGGGCTGGGGTCCATTTTGTGTGTTAATCTACTAATTCCTCTTACACACGATCTATATTCAAATTATAATTACACATGTAAGTTAGCAACCGATTGCCGGCCAAACAAGGTCACGACTCAGCACGTTATTTATTTTAATTGATTTTAGCACGTCTGTACGCAACGAAAGGCGGGCAATATCGATACTGTGTTAAAAGCCAATATCGATACTGTGTTGCTGAGAATGTACGGGACATGAATGGCGCCATACATACCGTAATAAAACACATAGTCACACTGAAATAATATGAGGGGATAAGAAAAATCAAAATTGATTGTTAATTTTGTTTATCTGTTTTTATTTATAAAGAATAGTATTTTCTTATACGTTTCATTGCTAGGAATTCTAGCAAAAAACAGGATGTTAGCAAAAAACATAATTTATTTTAACTGCCTCATTTTCTTCAACATACAGCAGGATGGCAGAGGTTTTGGGTTTTATGTAATCAAGGCAATTAAAGTAAGTTATGCAATTATGGCTTTTCCATAACTAGGTAAAGACAAAATTGATGGAATGTTTCATTTATATCCGTTTACAGACATGAGATATTTATCATATTTTAAACAATATTAAAGTTTGTGGAAATATTATGGATATATCGACATTAGCAGTAACATCACTACTAACCTCTGAAACGTAAATACTACGAAAATAACAACATTTTGGTCATAACGAGCTAAAAACTGTTAAATTAACAGACTATAAAACTAACCTCATAACAATATTTTGTACAAATACTAATCCAATTCAACAATATAAGTCAAAACTTGTTACTTACTCGTGAAGAGTAAATTTGTGTTGGTTATAGCTTTATCTTGCACTACACAGTTTAATTCAACACTTATAGTCTGTTCAAGATACGAAAAAATGAAATGTAAACAAACCATATATTGGTTCTTTTAATGTCGCCTTCGCAATAAAAGTAGATTTAAGTTAAATACTCCAAGTGAAAGATTCAGTTAGCTTTTAAAAAATGAGCCTGTCCCTTCAATTTATAAATGGTACAGCATATTTATTATTTTTCCTCTATTGTTCATAAGTATTATAACGAATATATTTTTAAATGTATTAGTTATGCTAATAAACTATTTTACATGATAAAGAACCTAAAAAGCCAATGATTCTAAAATGTCAATGTATTTGTTATCCTGTCAACTTATATTATACCCAAAGTAACCATTTCGCATGCAGGGGGCTATTTTTAATTAGGTCGGGTTATCCCGATCGGTTGTCGTGCTAACTTATTAAGTTTGAAAATCATTGGTTTCTTTGTTTACCTTTTATTTTTTCGTATCTTGAACAGACTTATAGGCATGATTTTACGATCCCTAGCAAAGCCTGAAGCACTGATTCATCTATTTTTTTAGGCATATTTATGCACAAAACAAAATTATTATGTTCGATACACAACGATTTGACAGCAGATGTACCACAAAACTTGGCGAAAAATGTGGTCTGGCACGCACGATTGATATCTATATATATAAAAATGAATTTCTGTTCGTTAGTCTCGCTAAAACTCGAGAACCGCTGAACGGATTTATCTTATCTTGGTTTTCAAATGTTCGTAGAGGTCTAGGGAAGGTTTAAAAGTTGAGAAAAATTCGAATAATAGGCTAGTTGACGAAAAAAAATTTATAAGTCCGTACTTTAGATTATTCGAAAATAAACGATATGTATTTTTTTATTTGTAAATTAAACCAAAAATGACCAAGATATAGCTCATTAAAGTTACGTATAACGTCACGCCGTGCTGCATTTTTTCGCACTAAGATGACGTCACACGTAACTTTAATGGGCTATATCTTTGTTATTTTTTAATAAATCGAAAAAAGAAAAATACTTATCCAATATTTTTTATAATCTAAAAGACGGATTAAATAAAATGTAATTATTTTGACCCTGGAAACTAACCTATTGCCGGGAAAACCCTCAAAACAGCCCTTTTCTATTTCCTATATAAACATTTTCTAAATAAAATGGAGAGTCAATTTGTAATTTATTACCGCTGCATAAAGTGCAAATTCGCGTGCGCGTTTATATACTTCTTTGTTTGATGGCAGTTTTGACAGGTTTCCGGACCTAAAGTCTCAGTGCTGCCGCTCAGCGGGCTTCATGTCAGGAGAAACCCATTGATAATCCATTCCAATGATAATCCAATCCATTGATAATGTATTTTGCGTGTTCACGCTAAAACGGCTGAACCAATGTTGTTGAATTTTAATATAGAGATACATATATTGGACCATAGAGACGGACATAGCCTACCATAAGTTGTAAAAATTAAACTGGGAAGGATTGTAGGGAGGGTATAAGTTTGTACGGCACAAATTTACCTCTTGGAAGTAAGAACGCATGCGCTCATAATTGAGTGCTGCGCATGTGCTATCGCATATCTGTCAGTACTGTCACGTCATACAGAATGTCATATTGTGCACGTTGATTATATTGTTTGCATATCTATACTAATATAATAAAGCGGCTGAGTTTGTTTGTTTGAACGCGCTGGGTTGGGTCAAAGGCAAAAAAAGGCTAAACAAATAGGATACAATCTCTATGGGTATCGTTTTCGAGATTTTCGGGACGCTGATTAATAAGTAATATGAAATTTATTTAGTGATCCAAGATGATGGACGGGAAATTAAAGATGGCGGATGGGAAAATTTAAAAAATCAATATGGGTATCGCCTTCGACATTTTATGGGGTGGGGAATCGAAATACAACATCTATTTCTCTGTCTCTGTCTAGACGCACCTAGTAATTCCTTTGTTTTGTTGGATACGGATGAGCAAGAAATTGATAATCTTATCATTAATTTAAAAAGTAACTGTGCCGCTGGTGATGATGGCATTACTTCCAACGTACTCAAAATTATAAAAAATCATATCACATCACCACTAACCCATATATTCAACATGTGCTTAAATAAGGGAGTGTTTCCGAATTCTCTAAAGAGATCAATAGTTCATCCCATCTTCAAGGGTGGTGATAGAAACCGCGTCACCAATTATAGACCTATATCGATTTTGACATCCTTATCTAAAATCCTGGAAAGAATTATAAATTCAAGACTCACCAAATATTTAGAAAAGTACAAGTTACTTTCTGATGCCCAATTCGGTTTTAGAGCTGGAAAGTCATCAGAAAATCAGAATTTAACATATAGTTAGAACGTTAGATGGAAAAAAGAAATGCCTTACCATTTTCTTGGATTTGGCAAAAGCTTTTGACACGGTTTCTATTCCCACACTTGAAGACAAATTACACCGACTAGGCATACGCGGAAATCAACTAAAGCTATTCCAAGATTATCTGAAAGGGAGAAGCCAAAAAGTAAAAATTGGTGATTATGTAAGTGATAACATGTCCATCTCCCGTGGTGTGCCTCAGGGTAGTATCTTAGGACCAACGCTATTTCTAGCATATATTAATGAACTCACATATCTTAGTATAAGTAATTGTAAAATCGTCTCATATGCCGACGATACTACTCTGACATTCCATGGCGACTCTTGGCACGACGTATATCAAAGAGCACAAACTGGCTTCAACACAGTTACTCAATGCTTATATATCAGTGGAAAAACGTTTGTAGCAGTGTATGTTCTAAAAACAAAACAAACAATATCAAACTTTGTAAGTGCCTACCTGTTACAAAGTGATGATAAAACTGTTTATCTGGACTCAAAACTGTGAGTAATAACTGTGTACTGAACTTTCACACATAAAGCTGGGTGATCTCACGTGAAAACAACAATTTACACATTTTAGACACAAAACTTTTTAATAAAACCGTTATGAAAAAATTCTATTCGTATTTCAAAGCAAGATGACTAATTTGACATTTGTGTGAAAACAGCTAGTGATGCACCTAGACGGAAGCACTGTGTTGCTATGAAAACGAGCAGTTTTATGTTTTCTCTTCATTTTATAAAGTAACAATGGAAAAGGAGTTAAGTAATATAACAGTAAGAAGAGGAAACAGAAGACACAGTATGGAGTCAATCGATGAATCATTTACATCCCTACAATCAGACACAAAAGCCAAAAGTTTACCTGATTTATCAACCGATAATAATGAAACATATGCACTTTATGAAGAAATAAGGGTCCTCAAAATGCACTTAGAAAGTGCACACAGAGAGATAGAAGAATTATGCTTAAAAAATATAGAACTACAAACGCATCTGACGGAGAAAGAAAATACTGTGACACAGCTAAAGAAAATCTGCAAAGGGAGTATTAATAGTGGTAGAAAAATGTCTCAGAAGAAAAAGTACACAAAACATCAGGGACCAGAAATATTAAATACAAGTGTCGCAGATCTAGGGTTATCGGAAGATAAGCAACCATTAGAGTCTAACCGAGCTACAAATACTCTAAAAATGGGGACCAATTCTACAAAAAACAGCGGTAACGAAAAGAAACCTGCTTCGAAAAATAGTAGGAGTACATTAAATCCAAGAAATGGAAATTGTAAACAAACTCTTCAAGTGGCCAGGCCACGTATACAAATTCTTGCCAGTCAACAACTTACTGGACTTGCGAGCAAATTAACAGAAATGCGTCAGGCTAATAAGGGTTTTGAAAAATATGAGGTTTCTGCTTTGATTAAACCATATGCTTTGACGGAAGAGATACTCAAACCCTGTTATCTACTAGAATTTCATAGTAATGATTATGTCATATTATGTGTAGAGGAAAATGACTCGAATCCAACACGACTGCTTTACGAACTTTCAGGGGCATTGAAATGTTTCGAAAAATGTAATTTAATTGTAGTAAATGTTAACAAAAATATTTTTTTAAACGAATATAATCTTAATAATTGCTTTAAAACATTATGTAGTCAATTAACTAATTGTACATTTTTAAACATATCTCAATCACATTATTTTACTCGTACACAATACCTAAATTATTCATGTGAAAGAATAAACTGCATAATAGACTCACAATACTACAATAAAATATTTATCAATTTAAAAAATCGTAATAATGTATCTAATAATTATAATGTACACAACAGCGTACGAAATAATGATAACTCAATATGTAATAAAGGATCCATATTATATTATTTCAAAAAAATAGAAAAGAAACAGTCTATTCCAAAGTCAGACTTTAGAGAAATGTCACAGGCGAAAAGGGGAACAATACCCTACTACTTTTCAACGATCAAAATTGGAAACCAGATTTCTGTTCAAGAAAACACTTCGTTTTTTCGTTAACGACAACATAATATCTGAAACTGTAACTGTTTTCCATCAAAATATAGCTGGGTTATTAAATAAATTGGACGTATTGGAAATATGTATTGACGATTTTTTCAAAACCATAACGAATTAGATATTATATGTCTAACAGAAACCTTCGTGAAATCAGGTAGTCAAGCCAATATATATCTTAAAGGGTTTGTGTTAGCTAGTTCTTTTTCAAGAGCCAAAGAAAAACGTGGAGGCGTATGTATCCTTGTAAAGAAAACAATTGATTTCCAGGTATTAGACGTTTGTAATACTTACTCAATAGAAAAACTTTTTGAAGTTTGTGGTATATGGATTCCTTCAGTTAATTGCATTGTGTTTATACAGAACCCCAAATAGTGACGTAAATATATTTTTAAATAAATTTGACATATTATTGCATAGGATTTTAAATAAAAAAGCAAGACAATCATTATTGCTGGTGATTTGAATATTGATAGCTTAAAGGCGGGATTTGCAACCACTCGACTCAAGGACTTAATTTTAAATTATGGGCTGACATTACATATTACTGAACCTACCAGACAAAAAAGCTGCATTAATCACATAGCTAGTAATTTTGATGATGTAATAGGCTCTGTTCATTCCATGTACCTTTCAGACCACAATACCAGTCAAACAATAACATTTCCAGTCTCTAAAAAACAGAAACGCTTAGAATACTGGTACATTAAAAAAAGGTACTTTAGTCAAGCTAATATTCTAAGATTTAAGAAATGTCTTTCAGCTTTGTCATGTTCCGATGTCTTCAATAAAAATAATTTAGATACAGCTTTTAACGAGTTTCATGATATCTTTAGTGTATTGTACAATTTATGCTTTCCAGTCGAAAAAAAGAAAGTTTGTAGTAATTCAGGCCCAGCGAAATGGATAACAAAGGGTATTAAACAATCAACAAAAACAAAAAGATTGTTACGTTACCGTTGCTATAAGCATAAAACGATAGAAAATAAACTGAAATATCAAAAATATAGTGCAGTGTTAAAAAAATGTATTAATAAAATGAAGACTAATATTAATTATAAAATTATCAGTAAGGCAAAAAATAAATGTAAAGCAACATGGGATGTCATCAAAAACAAGGTTGACTGCGAGACATATCATGATAATATAGATGCAATCGAAAACAACGGTCGAATAGTTAAAGATCCGCAAGATATAGCCAATACTTTTAACAACTTCTTTATAGACTCAACAAATAAAAATCAGATACAGTCAAATAGCAATAACTATGTTATAAATCAAAACATTAGCTGTAGTTTGTTTTTAACACCGGTGACAGACATGGAAGTGATACAAATTGTTTTGTCTCTGAACAATACAAAATCTACTGGTTTTGATGGTGTTTCAACGCTTGTATTAAAACAGTGCATACCCATTATTGCTCCTGTACTAAGATATCTTCTAAACCTGTCGCTTACCGAAGGAGTTTATCTGAGTAGACTTAAATTGTCTTTAGTTAAACCGTTACACAAAAAGAAAAGTAAACTTGATGTGAATAACTATAGGCCCATCACACTTATCCCAATATTTGGTAAAATATTTGAGAAAACTATGCATAAACGAATTAGCGATTTTTTGGAAAAATTCAACTTAATTAAAGAAGAACAAAACGGTTTTTTAAAGAAAAAGTCCACTACCTTGGCGGCTTTTAAACTTGTTCAAAACGTGTTAGATTTTATTGATAAACGGGTGCCTGTAACTGTGGTATTTTTCGATATGACCAAAGCCTTTGATTTTGTGGACCATAAGTTGCTTTAAAAAAAATGTGAAACATACGGAATCAGAGGTCCAGCCTTAAATTGGTTAGAAAGTTATTTAGAAAATCGAAAGCAGTATGTTGAAATCAAAAGCTTAAATGATGCACTTGAATGTACCACTTATAAATCCAATTGTCGATTTAATAAGTTCGGCGTTCCTCAAGGTAGCATATTGGGACCATTACTTTTTTTACTATATATTAACGATTTGCCATCCATTACTACGCATCAATGCGTCTTGTTTGCTGATGATATCTCACTCATAATAGCACACGAAGATAAAAAGAAGAATTACGAGGATATACTTAATAATGAAATTGAATCAGTACTACAATGGCTAGAAAATAATAATCTATATGCAAATATATCAAACACAAAGTATATTACATTTGCTAATTACAATAATAAAAATAATATTAGTTATAAACTGACATGTCGAAATGAAATTATAGAATCTGTAAGTGATACAATATTTTTAGGCATTACTATTGATAACCATTGTAGTTGGAAAGCACATATCGATAAAATATGTAAAAAATTAAATCAGTTTGTTTTTGCTATAAAAAGGTTAAGATATACATCAGGATAAGAGACAGCTATGACAGCATATCATGGTTATGTGGCCTCTGTTTTGAGGTATGGGCTACTTCTATGGGGTAACTCTACCGATGTAAATAGAGCATTTATTGTAAAAAAAAAATGCTTACGAGCAATCTGTGGAGTAGGTCCGCTCACATCATGTAAACCTCTGTTTAAAAGACTTAATATATTAACCCTGACGTCTATGTACATTTTTCAAGCTGGTTGTTTTGTTAAGGAACATGGTCCATTATTTAAAACATTTAATGACAAATTTAACTCTAAAATAAAAAACAGAGATCCAACAAGATTAATAATACCTAGCCGAAAAACTGCTCTCTGTCATAAAAATTGTTACATTATGACAGTAAAAATTTATAATAATCTGCATAGAAGTGTAAGAGAGTTACCGTTAAGACAGTTTAAGACAAAACTTTATAAGTGGCTGGTAGATAAGTGTTTTTATAATATGAATGAATTCTTTATGACATGAATGTATTCTTTATGACATTAATGTATTCTTTATGAAATGAATGTGTAATTATTGGTAATGTTTGGTAAAATTAATAATGAAAATTCTATAAATTAAGCATGAATTGTCTTCAATATTACATGTAATAAATATTTTGCATGTCGGACACCTTTTCCGACGCAGTATGTGATGTGCTAACCGTAATACATAACAACTGTAATGTACCATACAGCAAGCGAAATAAACATTTCATTTCATTTCATTTCAATGGCTTAAGCTTCATCATCTAACGCTTAATATAGATAAAACAAAATATATCCCTTTCTCCATTCGAAACCTTGCTCAGCCCTTAGATAACACATACCATATAGCTGCTCATACTTGTCTTATAGACGATGACCGTTGCTGCTGTCCTAGAATATCTTCAGCAGATTCTATTAAATATTTAGGTGTTATATTTGACAAAAACATGAAATTTAAAAAGCATATAGAAAATGTTTCAAGTAGGATTAGGAAACTTATATATATATATATATATATATATATATATATATATATATATATATATATATATATATATTTAAACAACTTAGACACTGTGCAAATTCCGTCGTTATGAAAACAATATACTATGCCTTGTGTCAATCAGTGATAACATATTGTATTTCTTGCTGGAGGAGCTGCAAAAACTTACAATATAATTGCGGAAAGAGCTCAAAGGGCATTATTAAAAATCTCTCTCCTATTTTAAATCTAAATACACGGCAACTACAGAATTATATAGAGAATGTGGAGTATTAACAGTGCGTCAGCTATTCCTATTATCTATTATTATTAAAACACATAATATGGTCAGTAAACAGCAACAAATATGCACCGTGCCTGGTAGTAGTAAGAGAAGACGCCACGACCAACAAAGGTCAGCGATGTGAAGGACGTCTTTTGCCCAAAGATTTAATTTATTTCTTGGGCCCAGAATATATAACATAGCTGACAAAAAGTTTAAAATATCTAATATGACTTTGAAAGAATGTAAGCAAATCCTAATAAACTGGCTCCTATCTTTGACTTACGATGATACTGAAAATTTATTAACAATCCCATGATAGTACACACACACACACACACGCACGCACACGTACATGCACGCACACACATACGCACACACACGCACACACACGCACACACACATGCACACACACACACACACACACACACACACACACACACGCGCGCGCGCACACACACACACACACACACACACACACACACACACACACACACACACACACACACACACACATGCACACATGCACGCATTCACGCACTCTTACTAATTAACTAAAATTGTTACACTTAATTGTAAATTTATTATCAATATTTGTTACAAAAGGCTACATGTTTCTTTGAGGGAGGGCGCTGATGCCTATAATACAAGGTATTTATTTATCTTAGCATAGGTATTAGTTGTTACTCGAAATGTTTATACACTGTTAACCTTAAGCCTACTTTTATGTAAGACATGTAATCACAATCAAAGATGGCAGATGGGAACAAATTAAAAAATCAATATGGGTATCGTCTCTGATGATTTAAGGGATGGCCCAGTTTCACAGATCAGAGATCACGAAATAGATGTTGTATTTGGATTCTATGGAGAATCCAAATACAACATCTATTTCGTGATCAAAGATGGCGGATAGGAAATCAAAGATGGCGGATGGGATTTTTTTTTAAAGTCGATATGGGTATCGTCTCCGATATTTTAAGGAATGGGGACTTCAATATTATATAAAAATTTATGTTTGTATGTTCATCATTTATAGACTCTGAAATGATAAGAGAGTAAGCGCTAAGTCAATGATAACTTTGGAAAAGGGGCTTGGAAAAAAGGGAATTAAATAAAAACTCTTAAAAAGGCGATACGGAGTTCGCTGGGTCAGCTAGTTTTTAATAAAATATCGTCATGATGAATGTATTCAGTAAACTATGGCTATCTCTTTTTTCTGACAGAGATATCCCTAAGACAAACGAGGCAACCCTATGTTTGGTGGCTTTATGACAACGACAACCCAACCTACTAGACGGCACACGTAAGGCGATCACTTTCAAACAACACATTAGACTTATACGTCTTATATAAGACCAATCCCAACACTATATGATAGATATGAATTATGACGTTCCGGAAATTTGAACCGGTAATTTGTAGCCCCCCCTTGCCCCGCATACCTCACCGCTTTGACAGAATTTTTTGTTTGTAGAAATGAAAACATTAGGTGTCTAGTAGGCTGTGTTGTCGTTGCTTTATGACGATTTCGTATAAATTTGTATAATGTAATTTTTCTATATGTAGTATGTACTAATTGCCCTCTCCATATAGTCTCTTAACTCGTTGATTGAAAGCATGGAGCTATAAAAATTCAAAGTCTAATAATGTTGTTTATAGTATCATCGCTTTATGGTCAGATAACATTTAATTCTCTGTTAAAAATATATAAAAGGCGAAGCCGCGGGTGACGGCTAGAGTCGTCGGCATCTTCGCCTGTTCTAAACTTTCGAATTTATAATTTTACCACCCCCTTAGTAGGCAGGTTACTGTAAAATAACAGTGAAAATAATAGATCAAAGTGATCATTAATACAGTTAATACTGATTTTAATAATTTTGACGCAGCTCATTAATTTAATTCGCCGTTCAACTAATAGCCTCTTTACTAGACGCTGCTGTTTAACTCAGACTTAATTATCTAGTTCTGAGTCAAAGTAACCATTACATCAATAAATTAGACTATTTAAAAAATCTGGCAATTCTGACCTATAAACTTTTTATTGTCAAACGGTCCATGAACTAGAGAGAACATGCTCGCCATATTTCCATAAACCGAACGTGCAACATGTAATGTCAGTTGGTCTTAGTTGGTTAATCATAACGTCAAATTACGCGTCTCATTTAAAGAGGCATAGACTCCTTACAGACTCATATCTTTGACTGCATTCTCTAAATAGCCGTGCTGTAAATCCCATCATTAAGGAGTGATGGGATTTGACAGTGAAAGGAGATATCGATGTTTTTTCAATGAGGGATAAATACGGAAACAAAGTATCGGATATGAATGTAAAACTGAATCGTACCCGAAAGGGTATTCTCTCGTTTTCCATAAATTAATTTGCACTAATATTGTTTGCCATAATCATCCCTGATCATAATATTTACTTGCACTATTATCATTTATACTAATAACGTTTGCCTTAACAACTCAACAGTGATAACTTTTATTTACCATAAAATGACTTTCTATAACAACATATATCATAATAGTTAGTTTCCATAAGTAACACATCTCATAATCGACTCTTAGTCTTGACATAGTCAAAATTTGATATAATTATGAAAATAATACATAATATTGTTAGGTCGAAATTAATTATCGTTACCCCGACTCAGTGCAATCTGACTCGGATAGGTTAGGTTAGAAGACTAAGGCGGGAGCTCCGCTTCGCTTCGCTCCCGCCTTAGTATTCGTGGTTTTTTTTAGACTACCCTGATGTAGGAGCCCCGCGAAGCGGGGCTCTGTCGAGCTTAGTTAGTAGACGCCATATGATGTTTAGTTTTAGGTTTAATTGTGAATAAAAAATCTGGGGTTGGGTTTTGAAACGAGTCGCCCGAATTTGATGGTATTGGTGGTGTAAGGGGCTTAAAGGAGTTAGTTTTAATCCCCTAAAAGTAATTTTGGCTGCCGGAGTTGCGTCTAAATATTTTTAAACAATTTCCAAAAATTCTTCATTCAAATATGCAAAACGGAACGTAATTTTAGGTTTTATGTGAAAGTAACTAAATAGTATTCTTTACTTGTCTCTGTAAATAGGTTGTGTTAGATTCTCTTTTGACCTTAAACCCAAAAATAGGAGCCCTGCGAAGCAGGGCTCCGTCAACCTCAGTTTATACTAGTGGAATCAATAAAAGCGATATTTAAGTTTTATGTGAAAAAGGTGAAACGAAACGCAACCGCCATCTTGTATGAATGATATAGACAGCTAATGTCAAATTTGTGCGTCATTGCTTTCGAGTACCTAGGGTTAGGTGCGACTGTAATAAGTAACTAAATAGGTTATGTTAGGTTCTCTTTTGAACCTTAATCCGAAAATAGGAGCTGTGCAAAGCAGGGCTCCGTCAACCTTAGTTTATTACTAGTGTGAAAAATGTGGAAGTTGGCAGTGCCATACACACCGATGTTATTAACATAAAAATTGCAGGCGCTTGTACTAAATTATCTTTATTTATATTATGGTGAATAAAAGTTATGGAAAATGGCATTATTGAAAACGAAAATTATAGCAAATACATTTATGGATTTAAATTATTATGACACATGATCGATTATGACCAACGGAATTAGTGAAAGACATGTTATGTCCTTTCCTCGATTATGGCAACTGAAGCGTTATTTCTAATGAAATTATGGCAAATACCAGTATGGCATATGAAATTATGGCATTTTAAATTATGGCAAACATTAGCAAACCACCCGCAATCTTCGGCGTGGCAGTCGGTTGCACTCACCAACTGGGTTGTCAAAGTAGTTCACTGCTGTACTAATATTTACATAAAGGCGAATCATTTGTGTTGGCGGATCACAAATCGGATTACCTACAACTCTAAAAAAATCGAGCAGTGTCCAACGTAAGCGATAGCAAGCAACGTGATATGATGCGACGCACACAAATTGCCAAAGCCTGCGGCATTAGCCAATCTGGTATAATTCGTACAATACATAATCTAAGTGACAGTTTCTTAGCATCTCATCGCAACGCATCGCTCATTAGTTTATGAATACTTTTTGTCAATAGATTTTATGGCTAAAACGAACAATTAAACACGTGAATTTTTTTAGTACTGTCTGTCTGGCAAGTCTTTGCAAAGCACTGTCCGGCGTCGACAGCAAAAACTACAATTTCAATATTTTAGTTGTTTACTTCTACGGCTTAAATATATCGACACATACTAAAGTTAGACATTTGAACAAAAATATTTATCGATAAATCATCACTGTTACGAACAACACTCGGTTTCCTAACTCTATGTTTTGTCTACTGTTTGGCTACCACGACGCTGCTATAAGAGCGTGCTGCTAAACCTATCGACAGCTCTTTCTATCATACTGCATGTGCCATTAGAAAGAAGATATCAAACATAGCAACCGTTGTTGTTATTTAGTGTTACTTCTATGACTTCAGGTTATATTTCTTTCAGGTTATATTAAAAATATATAAAAGGCGAAGCCGCGGGTGACGGCTAGAGTCGTCGGCATCTTCGCCTGTTCTAAACTTTCGAATTTATAATTTTACCACCCCCTTAGTAGGCAGGTTACTGTAAAATAACAGTGAAAATAATAGATCAAAGTGATCATTAATACAGTTAATACTAATTTTAATAATTTTGACGCAGCTCATTAATTTAATTCGCCGTTCAACTAATAGCCTCTTTACTAGACGCTGCTGTTTAACTCAGACTTAATTATCTAGTTCTGAGTCAAAGTAACCATTACATCAATAAATTAGACTATTTAAAAAATCTGGCAATTCTGACTTATAAACTTTTGATTGTCAAACAGCCCATGAAAGCACGCTTTTCAGTTTTGACGCTTGCTCGCCGCCGTTATTCATCGAATAAATGACATTGTAAAGTGTTTTCTAATTGTATTTAATATACGCAAGTATTTATTAAGCCGATTATTAATTTTAAGGAGAAAAAGCATATTTTCAGTCCAAAATGTCTAGCACATCACAAAAACATAGAAACTTCGTGGCTGAGCCCATGGGAGAAAAACCAGTAACCGATTTAGCGGGAGTTGGTGAAGTATTGGGCAAGAGACTGGAAGCCGCAGGATTCGATAAAGTAAGTTCTTGCATTGTATATTTCAACCGAAATACAATTGAAACTGAGGAGTGTTTATAAATGAAGTGCCTTCTATTTGTAGGTATGTTCTTACTAGATTTTGGGTAAATTGTACTAAACAGTATATTTGCTGTTACACATACTAATTTGAGCCTCTAATGGGCTTAACTGAATTCTTGTTGAAATTATACTGTCTTATTATCCTTTAAATCGTATGTATATGTTTATTCCAATGGACATCTTATGTTAAATTTAATATTGTTAGGTGGTGTTTGTAAAAGCTCTTAACTCAATGTGCCATTTGTTTGTCATCTTAGACCAATTCCAATAGATAAGACAAATATATTATAGTTCAGTTTGTGTACTTGAACACAAAATACTGCTTAATTCATCATCTTCTTGCCCTGGTCAAAATCTATTTGGGGTTGGCGCAGTACTTCCTTTGCTTCCATTCCATTCCATTTACCCCTTTCTCTTTCATATCCATCCTCACACAGTCCATCCATCTTTTCCTTGGCTTCCCTCTCTCTTTCCTTCCCTTTACCTTCATATTCATCACTTGCTTACCTATGTACATATCTTCTCTTTGCATAATATGTCCAATGTCCATACCAAGCCAAACAACTTCTTTTCACTTTCTCGTCTATAGGCGCCACTTTCAGACTACCTCTCACATATTCATTCCTAATCTTACCTATTCTGGTAACTTCACACATCCATCGCAACATTCTCATCTCTGCCATATGTAATTGTTTTTCATCTATCTTCTTAGTAGCCCAACACTAAAATACTGCTTAATTATTAGTGTTTAAAACTTATATATTCCATAGATTATAATTATAATCAATTCATGTTGTAAGACATAAAATGTGTAAATTATTATTTCAGGCTTACACAGTATTGGGTCAGTTCCTGGTGCTGAAAAAGGAGAAGGAACTATTTCAAGAATGGTTGAAGGACACATGCAACGCTAATTCAAAGCAATCTGCAGATTGTTACCAATGTCTGAAGGATTGGTGTGATGAATTTTTGTAATATTTCAGAAAATATTGTAATAAATACGTACATAAGATAATGTAAATAATATATCTATTAATTTGTAATTACACATAAGCAATAGGTATTACCTATATTTTTTATGTAATTTTTGATTTATTAAAATTCTTACTAAGATTCAATAATTTTGTTTTAATAAACTTAAAACTAAGGTGTGCTACAATGGCTTGCTTACATGTAGAGTTAATTTGTACTGGGAAAGATTTACATAGATATGAATTACAGTTTATAAACAAAATAAATGCTTTAGAGAACTACCTATAATTTGTATTATTTTCCATGGCAGAGGAAGTAGTTAGGTACTTACATTACAACAAGCCACTTAAATCAACTTTCATAGGCCAAGGCCAAAGCTTATATTTCATACAACCAAGTTACAGACTTTTCTATATTTTACAAGCAGTTCCAGAGGATTACACAGTATTAGTAGTATATTTGAAAGGAATTTTCACAAAGCTGGTAATTGAATAGTGGCATTGTATCTGAAGTCTGGACAAATGTTTCTTTATCAATTATTGCAAATATAGTAAGGTTTATATCAATTTGAAAACAATTCTGCTCAGGCCATTGAACAGCCTTTCTTCAATTTATTCATAAAATATATTTGGTCATTACTCAGATTTAAAAATAGCGACGCACAATGCCATCATTCTCACGATATCACGATCAGTCAGTAGGTATATCTACATGCTATGCCGTACCTACAGTCCATTCACAGTTATTTTACCTCTGACAGATGTCGGTGTTTATTTTCTTTATGTTGGAATTGTACTCTGTGATGACAGGAATGTAAAATAGGGTTACCCGTGCATAACATTTTACCCAATATTAGTGGAAATGCTTCAAAAATTCAAATGCTTGAAGCTCATGGCCGCAACGTGGTTAGATTACCGCCAAACCACTGCGAGCAAAACGCAATTGAACTTATGTGGAGTCTCATTAAAAGGCGAGTCACAAGCAAAAATTTAGGACAAAACGCAACCAACATTGTGAATTTAGCTGAAGAAGCTTTTCAATCTATCACTGCAGAAGACTGACAAAAACAATGCAAACATGAGCGCCACATTGAAGACAAGCTTCGTGAAACAGATGGGTCTACGGATGCTGAAATGGACAGGTTCATAATAGAATTAAATTCTGAGTCTGATACAGAATATGACAGCGGTTACGAATCATCATAACATTGGTAGTCCACATGGATCATTCTTATAGACTCACGCCTGTTTCCATGCTGGGGTAGGCAGAGGTGTAATATTACACCCGCATCATTCTTATTAAAAATAAATATGAAAATTAAATTTGCAGTTTTTGTATTTGATAATTAGAACCTCACGTTGGCGTAATTATGATGCGTTTACCTTTATATATTAAATAGACCACATTTTTATTATAACTACTTATCTTCATAGGAAATTATAGTTATTTCGTAAGAAAATAAATGTACATGCATATAGCCATGCCAATATCAAGAGGTTTTGTTACAAACATTACTTCCAAATATTTAATACGATCGCTTAGGCAATAAAAAAAATAAGTACATTTTTAGCAATAATGTATATTTAAAATGGGAGTATTATATACCAAATATAGCAACACAACGCCCAGGTTGGCCAATCTAACAGCTAGAGGTAAAATAACTGTGAACGGACTATACCTAAACTATTGCGCGTTTGCAGTTGACAGTACCGAAAATAAGTCACGTTTGATAGTTGCCTACTTTACTTTGTCGACTGGTCATCATTTTCCTAGATGGTAGGATAGAAAGGTAGGTACTGGGTAATGACTTGCAGGGTAACTGGCAGAGTAACGAGGTACTTGTTCAGACTGACGAGTTGGCCAGTATAATAAAACTAGGTATTATTTATAGGTACGAAGTAAGCAGGTGATATCGGTAAAATAATTTATTCAATATAAATGGCAAGCTATATACAAAAATAAACATACAGAAACGTTAAGGCCTTGCCACGCGGCACAATTTTACCACTGATCAAATTTTAATCGAATTGGCTTTGCCCGTCTACACTACACAATCAAATCACTGAGTTTCATTCCGTCCACCCGATTGGTTAAAATCTGGTGGGACCGCCCACCCGATGAACTTGAGTTGGACGACTGGCGTCTACACGTCACGATTTCATCAAGTGATTTTGGACGTAAAATTGTGTCGTGTAGCAAGGCCTTTACAGGTGGCAATGCAATATCGATAGGTATTGACCAATAATAAGAGGCAACCATCGCTTAGCGTTTTCCCAGTTCCATTCAAGACTCGCTTCGGAGCTCGCGGGGCCCGGCTATGCCATCTAGCCGTGCTCCCTAGTTTCACCCACAGAGCAGATTCACCCGCTACTTACAGCTGGCGGATTAAACCGTCGCCGTCGTAGACACGTAGGCAAACCTCGCATTAGATCGTCTCTGCCTGTGTCTGTATTAACTCCTGGCTCAAGAAACATGACAAAATAAAGTTTGGAATTTGTAACCTTGGTGAATTTGGGCGTCCTACCCGAGTTCTTTTTTTTTATTTGTTTAACCACGTTAACTAATGTAAGGTAGGTACCTACTACCTAGTTATCTACTCTCTTTTCCCCGACACGCTTCGACCGGCTTACTTGTTCGTGGTCACAGACGGATGTAGAGAGGACCTCTCTCTACATCCGTCCACATCTGTATATGAGTATGGTATGTCTAAGCTAAATGTGCGGTTAGCCGCAATGCGGCCAGCCGTGCGGATGACCGCAATGAAGAATTTCTATGAGAAAGTAGGGCCGACCTCTTCGTTTGTTCTGAGCGCTGCGGGCAGCCGGACGGTGGCTATACAGAATAGGCAGATAGTGCCCGCCATTGATGGTAAACATTTTACTGATAATAAGCACCTACGCACTATGCGGTCAGCCGTCTGCCGTCCAGCTAACCGCAGCAGGACGCAGTTGCGCTTGCGGTTAGCCGGACGGCTGACCGCATTGGCCTTAGAATTCAACTTTCCACACGTAGGCAATGCCATTATTAATTATTTTAAACAACATCTTTGTTCACTGTACCTACAACTGCATCTGTGACATCACCGCACTCAGGTTTTATCTTGTCGTTGTATGTTGGTATTAAATTGTTATTCATCATCACTTGCTAAACGGAGAAGAAAGTGATCGCTAAAAAACCCACATGCCTGAACGTTACTCGAAATATCCGTTAATCTCAAAGACCGTACAGACTCACGTCGAGATATCTTGGCATGGAGGCTCGGCAAGACCTATGTCTTACCTTACCGAGCCTCCATGCCAAGAAATCTCTAGCTATGCTATCATAGGTGCAGTGATGAGTGGTCACACTCACAGAGGGTCAGTCAGGTCACGTTCGTTACTACGTACATACCCCACGTGTCTCAGAGTAAGCCCGTCACCAAGTAATATACTATACCTACATATAAATAACATTGGAGAGTCTGTTTGTTATATTAAAATAACCGCTTTTTACTAAATGCATAGGGATGTATACACGGTAGGTACATAACGTATGTTCGGGGTATTGCGGGTATGTGAGTTATTCCCTGTATTTTACTTTTCGGTTCTAAAATAAGAAATTCTGATGAAATATTTTAAAACTAAACATTATTGTGTATTCTCTACACCTTAACCTATCAAGAAAACAACATTCCTACACTTTCGCGGCAAAACGGAAAGCAACACAACGTTCGAAACGTTTAGTCGCCCACAAACAGCTGTGGGAGCAGCCCGGTCTTACTGAGAACGCAAGGTCTTGCTCGACATTTCCTAAGGGTAGGACCCTTAGGAAATGTCACACCCAACACACAGGTAAGTCTATGTATGTAGATCTTATTAAGGTAATTCTATTCTGTATTTCGTCATTATTCATTTGGTATCAAGTTCAGGTAGTTTTCTAGTAAGTATAGATTTCGTAAAAATAACAAAATTACGATACACGGAATACCCAGCATATTATTTTTCTTTTGTTGACTATTCCGTGTAAGTCCCGGATTAGCAATATTTTACTAATAGGTTCATAGCTCATTTATTATTTAGGTAAACGTTGGATAATAAACCTAACCTGAAAATTCTGTTGTGTAATAGTTAATTGTTCGTATGAGGTAAATACGGTATATCATTTTGGGAACAGATTTATCACAATACGACCTTGAACTTCCCTTAATTTGAACTTTCAAGGTAAATTCGTCGTACGATCTATGTTATCATAAGATCCTTTCAATAAAGTCTTCATATGGTTGAAAATGAATCTACGTTTCTTTTTATGAAAAAATTCGGACTGATCATGTTATTTTAAAATAAACCAGTCAAAGGTACGTAATTTAAAAAATCCAGATTTTTATTAACCGATAATAATAATAATAAAAAACATTTATTATTGTTTTTTGTCTACTTATTTATAAAACGACACCCCTTTATATAATTATTTATAAAGATTTTTCAAAATTAATACAGAGAATCAACTTTTAAAACACGATCGCAAAATAGCCAACATGAGTTCACGAAATTGGCAGCAAGGCAAATTTTACACACGCAATAGCATGCAAATGAAGGGTCTACATAAAAATTTATAAAAAAAAACCGAGAGCAGGCTTATTGATCAAAAAAATTACACTAGTCTTTTCTCAAAGAACTGTTCTTTCTTAAATAAAAGTTTTCATTCCGATTCCGTTCCCTGAAATAGGACAAATTCATCTGAAAGTTGCAAGACCCTTAACATGCCGGAAATACCCACACTTACCTTATACCGAAAAGATTTTTTTTAATTTTGTCTGTCTATCTGTTTGTTTTCGCTAATCGAGTCTGGGTGTTCTTTGTGTCCGTTGATTGAATGTTTGTAAAGTCCCCCGCGATACAGGAATTTCTTCCAAGTGCGGGAGTTGTCTTTTTTAACAAAAAAATTAAAATCTCTGGAACGGCTCGGCTGGACTGATTTTGACGGGACGTTCACTGGCGGATAGCTGATGTACCTACCAAGGAGTAACTTAGGCTATAAATTAACGGTCGGGTATGGGAAGTAGTTCTCTCAGGACGCGGGTGAAACCACGGGAGTGAAACAACTGAGTCTTAAGACATCGAATAAAAAAAATCAAGTTTATGATATTTTTAAATTACTTGTACGTTAGTACAATATAGTCTGTGATTACTTGTCTAGGAAAGTAGGTAAGTAGGTGAATAGTTAAATGTGATAGATCCAAATTATTTGCCTAGCTGCTTAGACAAATGATTGGTATCGCTTCGCTATACTAGACACACACTACAGATTACTGAATTATCCAGATGGAGTGATCTGTCATATTTGTTCGACGCGGAGTGTAGGCGGTCAAATGTCATTGGGTATGCAGACGTCACTTCCTCACACTCGCCAGTGTTGCCACCTCAAGAACAGTTCACCTGCTTTGCGGGAAAATTATGAAACGTAAAGCGTGTTACCCTATTAAGCTATTGTTTATTTTTGAATCACAGAATGGAATAGATAATGAATAATTTATTTTGACAAGTATAATACATACTTGTCACACAGGTTGGTGATTATATCATATCTGATTTAAATATTTACTTAAAGTATGTTTGTAAACGTAATTTGCACTAAGTACCTTTGTATACTTTTATAGACGTTGAATGACGTAACGCTCGGCAGTTTTAAGAGTCTTAGTCATTAGAGATGTCGGAACTCGGAAGTGAACAAAAATATCTATATTAAATTTCGATGTAACGATTAATTAAAATATCAATATCGGCATCGATGCCTCCAGAAAAAAAATAGATCGATATATCTGTGATATTTTAAGACACTTGCCTATTTTACTGGCTTGGTCAATAACATCAAAAGGTAATTTTTATACAAAAAATGCCGGCTGCAACCATATGAATTATAGCTACATCTAAAGCTGCGTATTCATTATGCGCTCCTGGCGCGCGTGCCATGAACGCCCGCGTCGAGAGTGCGTTCACGGAACGCGCTTCAAATATTTAAATGATATCACATCCGAATTAATTAATCAACAGGAACAAATTATATATATATATATGTTAGGTACATATGAAGGTATTTGGGATATATATAAATTACGCTACTACTAATACAATTAAATTAAATTACCCAAATCGCACAATATAATGACGAGAATAATATATGAAATAAAATAGGTAACTTTTTTATGATCCATACTCATTATGGGGTAATCGTTCGAGAACACACTGACAACACAGAACACTCACAAAATGGCGAAGCAATGTTATAATCATTGAATTATTACCTACAGAAACCAAGTACGCGCACGCAATACGCGCCGTTCATTTGGGTCAGAATCTGACCCAATCGGCGGCCGCGTTTTCTGTGGTCCGAGTCGCACGGTAGCGTAAGCATCTCCCGCAAAATAATCGAAATTATGACATATTGTACAGTGTTTTGTGCCACAATGCTTCAGAAAAAGATTATAAGGTTGCTGGAGTATCATTCCACCGGTCAGACATAAATTTTATTACGTAGATTGTCTAATAATACAAATACAGTGAATCATAATAAGTACGAGCGGAGTGTTGCCAGTTGGGTGTGAAATTGTCCCAGTTTAATTTACACATGCCTTACCAAAATTTATTCTATTGACAGTAATAATAAAAAAGGAATTAGGTAGTTACATATATAAACTTAACCTTTCAAACACCGCTGGCTGGTACATACCAATTGGTTACGACAAATTTGTCACGTCAAGCTCTAGCCGAGCTCAGCTAAGACGACATTGTCTCAAAGCACTCGATTTTTCCGTTTTTGTATTGAAAGGCTAGTATCTAAAGTCTAGTATTGTCTTGTAATGTAGGTACGCGTAACTAACTTCGTTGTTGAACGAATGACGTTACGAATTATATTAGAATTTTTAAACTTGTCGCCTTATTTGGTCACCATAGCGCAACGGCGCGCACATAGTACTCGCTGTTGATTTTTGATAATTTTTCTCACAAATATACATAAATACTTTTTTATGTAGGTAGGTACTATAAAGAGCATTTAACTAGGAAATCACTCGGCACTTGTTAGGGCTCACGTTTGAGTAAGTTTCGTCAAGATTGATTTAGCCATCGTTAGTCAGTTGTAAAAACTTAAAAAGCAGACAGTGTGACTTTAGAATTTATAATATACAATTACCTACTTATTTCATGCAAAAATTATGAATTTACCCTATTTTTAGGGGAAAGACGTTGTAACTGGCAACTCTATAATGGTGTCTGTGTGCGTGATGCAGCAAGTAAACACAGCACAGTTCCGCACACATAGCGAATTTTCGGCTTAACTTCTGAGCTCGCGTTGTTTGAATACTGACTTTCTGTAGGTAATAATTCAATGGTTATAATTTTTTTGACAATAATTATGAAATATTTTATTAATCAATTATTGAAAATTCTATTTACACATAAAATGAGATCGAATCTTTTTTAATATGGTTATATTTGGCAGAATTTTACATTTATAAAATTTACACGATGGCTTAATAAAATTAAAAGTATGTACCTAAGCGTAATGTGATGTTTTGAATGACGTAACGCCCGGTACGCTCATTTTGAGCGGAGTCGTTTGGCTTCACTTTGATAAGCGATCGCTCTTTCTGTATAATTCAATTCTGTGACTAGACACCGCACTGCCTAAGAAAAATAGGTCCTTAAATGACCTTAAATGACCTCATTTTGACAGTTTGTGACAAACAAAAGCAACAAGACGCATGCGTGAAGAACTGTGTTGTCAGATTCTCAACAGTTACCCGAGTAAATGGGAAAATATTTTATCCTGTGGTCTAGTGGATAAGTTATTGGTCTCTGAAACAATTTAGAAAATTCTTAAAAAAATACAATTCATTAAAATCATCAATATATTTGTGTATGGGTTAGGCGTACCACGTAAGTTCCTTTATGAGAAAAATGGTGGGTATATTATCCATTGATTAAGTCTCATTTTATTATGATGTTTTGTTTTATGTACTTATTTATAGTATTTTGCAAATTATTATTAGAAACTGCCACGTTGGTCTCGCGGCATAAATGAGCGCGTGGGATTGGGAGGTCTCGGGTTCGATTCCCGGGTCGGGCAAAGTGTTATAGGGTCTTTCCGTTAGGAAATTCTCAGTAGCAGCACGGAGTCTGGTAATGTGCCCGGTACGGCAATAGGCTCGCCCCCAATTATTACGTGGGACCTAACAATTCATGGCGAAATGTGGGTGTAATATTACTCCTCTGCCTACCCCTTCGAGGATACAGGCGTGAGTCTATAAAAATAAAAATAAAATATTAGAAATAACCATAGAGAAAATAAGGTGTTTTCAAAACAGTGCTTTCTATTTCCATGCTACTAGTCCATATAAATTTAGTTAAGCATTATTAATTTAACATGAATAGTCGTGAAAACTACTTTGAATAAAACAATTACACATATAATTAGGTAAATCGTGTTTCTTGGGAAAGGTGTTCAGTTTCTAACAACTAACATTTTTCACCTTATTTGTAAAGGTATAAACATAAAATAATATAGAAAAAGGTAAATTAAATAATAAATAGGTTAGATAAAAGAAATTGAAAAATATAACGAAATACAATAACTATAGATTCACATAATAAAAATCTCTGAAAATTAATATCTCTATCTCAACTGTGGGGAAGTTGATTCTTGTACTAGTAGCAACACTGAATGGCGTTTTCGGTTTTCTGTAATTTTATGTTAAAATTTCAAAATTATTCTTATTTTACAGATAGTATGTGATACCAGAGACCTAATTATTTTTTGCTGAGTTATTTTTACTCAGGATAAAAGCGCAAATTTACATTGTACAGCGAATTATTTCCGTAATTAATTTGGTGGATATCAAGGAGCATTGGTGGATATAAGCACCTGACACACGGCTGTCAGTGTGACATCATGACATGCTCAACCATGCCAGCTGGCATGGTTTTTTCTGCCTTATTTTACAAGTATGAGGGCTCCGTCTAGTAGAGCAGAGCAAGACCAATCATTAGTCTATGCCTAGCTGTTTGATTGAAAACCTCCGCTTTTCAACAACCAACCATTTTAAATTTGGATCATAGTAACCGACGTTTACAAAATCCCATGCAGTCCGAAAATAATCAATTGCCTATTATTTTATCAAAGAAATATAACCTTATTAGTCTAAACGTAATCCAACCTCACTGTATTTTATTCGCCGTCAACTGTCAAGTGTCGTCTTATCTATTATCTGCATTTTGTGTTAGTCTGTGGTCTATTTATTTTTGGAACTGGAAGTCCGTGAAAAATCGAGGATTTTACGTTTTTGTACGTTGATTTACATGCTATAATACTAAAGTCTCGTTGTTTTTACGTACATATTGTTGTGTGTAGTGTTGTTATAAAATCATATACATGCAGCTGCAAAATTTCAGAGCTGTAATCGAATTCGTTTGATCTGACACCAAGACTTCCTGTTATTCTTTAGAAGTATGAGCTGTCCAAAAAATATTTCATATAATACATATTTATTCCATTTCGCATTTCGTTATTTGTGATTTAATTTGATTGATTACACGTATACTAGATTTCTAGATTGGTTACATATTTCTGGTGCTCATTACAATATTTTATCCTTCTAGAAGTCATACCATGGTTCCAGAAAGGAATTAAAATGTCAACTGAAAATTGCTTGGTGAAAGCAATATATTCTTTTAAGGGTAAAAACAATGACGAGCTATGTTTCAAAAAGGGTGATGTTATTACTGTTACCCAGAAAGAGGAAGGTGGATGGTGGGAGGGAACCTTAGGAGAGACCACAGGCTGGTTCCCTAGTAACTATGTGACTGAATATAAAGGTATGCACATTTTTGTACTAATAATAAGTATGCCAGAGATATACCAGTTCTTTAGGCTTAGTTTCTTGTTTAGATTTATATCTAGACAAAAAAATGCTACAATATAACATGCAGTGGATTTGATTTTAATACTGTGTTTTTTAAGCTATAGTAGTCTATTCTAAGCTTTGGCTATGTAACCTTGAATACTAATCAACTATGGATTTATTTCAGTGGTATAAAATGTCCTTTCTAAGTCATAACTTTGCTTTACAATTTTATTATGTAAACAGTTTTCAACAAACATCAGTAAGGTTGGGTCGCCTAAGATCGGATGTGACATAAGACCGGAAGCATAGAATTTACCGCGAATAAAGCAACATTTTTTATGAATAGCAACATATTTGCCTGCGCCTTTCAATTTAGCCCCTCTCTTTATACCGCGGTACGGCCTGCGATGAGCAGGACGTGTGTACTGGTGCTTTGAAATAACTGTGTCAATTTTGTAACATTTTTTGCGATCCGATCTTTCCTCCAAAAGTTTGTTGTGAAATATTGGCAAGTTTTCATCATTTTACTGCTTTCTAAGTTGATTTTTGTGGGGGAATTAGCAAATGCTCTCTAGAATTGTATCCTTTGTTTGGGCCTAAGATGTCTGTAGGCATAGATCCGGACTTTCCTCCTATTGCCTAAATTCGGACAAAAAAATCCGATCTTAGGATTCATAAAAAAATACAATGGTTCTCAATCTTATTCATATCAATTCCTGAATAATTTATTAAATTTAAGACGCCTGATTGCTATTTGTCAGAGGTCAAAGGCCAGACCGGAGGTCTGTTATGTCACTGATGTTATTTTTGTTAATCTACATGTAATATAGTAGTACTGGTATAGTTGGTATAGTCGGTATTTAATCCAGTAGAGTAATTTGACTGGTGAAAATGTCTACAGATTGATCATGCCTATGAAATACCAAAGACATTCACTTCAAACGACCACCTATAACGAAAATGACTTGGAAGAAGCTGTTAAGAAAGTAAAAGATAAAGAGTTATCTAATTATGCTGCCTCAGAAATCTACGAGATACACTCAATGATCGAGTTTTGGGAAAAACTGGTACTAAAAGTCTCTTCATGCAAGCAATATATCAGAATTTCAAATACCCACTTTTTAGTTATATCTTAAAGGTAAATTAGAACCAGCAAACTCAATTAAATATTTGCATAAAGCTTACCGAATGTTTCGTCGAGTTTCTGGTTATGTGTTATCTGGTTCTAATTTAACTTTAAGATACTACTTACCAAAAATGTGGGTATTTAAAATTCTTATATGATGCTAGCATGAAGAGACTTTTAATAAGAAGAAGACTGTCTATGCCATAGAATAAGTACATTACATGCTAATCAAACATAAGACTGTAACAAATTATATGCCTGTATTAGGTTAAGAGTAAAACACAGAGTACATTGGTATATACCTACGGGAAAGTAAGAGTACAATAAAAAATTATTGATTCAGTTTAATAATACAAAAATGTTTATTTAATGATCAAAAAATCTTCTAAAAAATAATGATAGTAATATTATTTGGCGTGAAGCCAAATAATATAACTATCATTATTTTTACACATCCGATCTTACCTAACTATTCTAAAGTACCCTTTCTGCAGAGTCGATAAAGTTTGACAAACTCAGTCACGCTTTTATTGGCCGTAGGAGGGAAGATCGGACTAAAAAAATAACAAAATTTTTTAAATGAATGTTCTCAGTGTAAATCGTGCAGAATTTCAAATCGGTTTGTATTAAAGTATTGTCAACTATAGGCCGGATATTTCTCTATTATGCATTCTAATGCCATAGCTACAGAGTTGAAATTAGACAATAGTCCGAACTTTGGCTTCATTGAATTTTTTTGAAGGACGATCAGATAAAATGTAATATCACTTTGACGGCGTTTTTTACACTGACCGTAGTGTTAACGAAAATAAAAAAAAAGATGTCCGTAGTATACTTTATTGTTGATAATTTACATCCAAGTCCACTGAGAAAATAACATTTAGAAATGAGAAAAAAAATTGTTTGCAACTTGCTCCTAATTCATAGAAAAAGCGTCCGATCTTAGGCGACCCTACCTTACCTAAAATTGAAATGTGCTGTGTTCTTAGTATATTTTTAAATAGTATTTTGTAATTTAAAATGAATGTCTTAAGCCAAATATTGTTAAATAAAACAAAGCACATTATTTAAATTACTATTAATTGTCATATTACATGATGTTTCTTTGATATTCTTAGATCCATCAGGCTCTGTAACAACATCACCGATAAGGGCAGCTTCAGAAATACAGGCATTCAGAAATGTGGTGCTAAAAGATATAATAGATTCTGAAAAAGCTCATGTAGCTGAAATGCAAGGCCTTGTAAGCAACTTCTTACAGCCTTTGGAGAAAAGTGAAATGTGAGTACAGACTTAGTTTCAAATAGACTCTCATAAACTATCTATTCAATGTACTTGGCAAATATAATAACAAAATGGAGTTTAATCACTTCCCTGGGGTCCTAAATATTTTAATGTCTCAAAACTCTTTAGTAACAAACCTTACAGTTTATATTTAGATTTGATAACTGCTTATTTTCAAGAACTTTATTGGTAGTAATTAATTTCTTTTCTACCTCCTATATTGTTTTCAAAGTATTCATCATTAGCCTTGTTTATAATCTGTCCTACTGCCGGGTATTCATTATGAACAAGATTAGGCCATTTAGACTCTTATTGACATCCAAATATAAAACAAATCTTTAAAATGTTTCTTGATTTTAGGCTTAGCAGGGATGAATTCAGGCAGTTGACTGGTAATATAAATGAGGTGCTACAAGTTCATGAACAGTTTCTTGCACTGCTAGATGAATGTGCAACTAAAACTGGGCCCGACCAACGAGTGGGAGGTCTCTTTTTACAATGGGCTCCTAAGATCAAAGCTGTTCATCAGACATATTGTGCTGGCCACCCTAAAGCTGTCTGCATTCTTGATAAGTACAAGTAAGCATAAAAATTATGTATGTTTTAATACTTTTTAATAGCATTCAAATAACATAACTGCATGCCTTTTATCCCCGAAAGGGTAGGCAGAGGTGTATTACACACCCACACTTCGCCAGTTATATTTCGGTCCCAATGTAAAAGGAGGTGAGCCTATTGCTATCTACCGGGCACATTATTAAGCAAGCGATAATTAACATTTTTAATACACATAACTTCGACAAGTCAGAGGTGTGTGTTCGGGGTACCTGGGGATCGAACCCAAGACCATCATCTCTGTAGTCCGTTAGGTACGCCACTGGGCTATCACCACAGCATTCAAATAATTTATAGTATTTATTTCAACAATGCAAAGATTTGTTATTCTTAATAAAAAGAGTATTTGTCTTTCATAAAGTCTAAAAACATTCATATAATTTTTGGGTATAATGATAAGGAAGTTCAGAAATTAATATCAGTAATATAATATATCAGTTACAGAATTAATATGTAACAAGTTAACTCAATATTTCATTAATTAACATAATAACTTGTTTTTTAGGGAAGAGCTGAACACATGGATGGAGGAAGCAGGTGCTGTTTGTCCCGGGGTGCTAGTATTAACTGCAGGGTTGTCTAAGCCCTTTAGGAGGTTAGGGAAATATCCTGCCATGCTGCAAGAGCTAGCTAGGCATGTGCACGAGGCACATCCAGACAGAGGTGACACACATAGAGCATCTGTAGTCTATAAGGATATTGCTGTGAGTATTGTTACAACAATTAATCATAAAATTACTAAAGGAATTGTAGTATCTCCTAATACAGCCATTTTGTCGTAGAAGGGGTGTTCCAATGTTAATTAGTATACAAGCTGTAATTTTGTGATAATTTTCAGAGTGGTTGTGCAGCACTAAGACGCCAAAAGGAACTGGAGCTTCAAGTAGTGACAGGTGAAGTGCGCGGCTGGCCGGGAGGTGAACTAGCCTCTCTCGGCGACGTCTTACACATGGGTAGTGTGGCTGTAGGTCCCTCACACCAAGACCGTTACCTAGTGCTGTTTCCTTCCGCTCTACTCCTCTTATCTGTAAGCAAAAGAGTCTCTGCTTTTGTTTACGAGGTAAGCCTGATGACTATTTTGGAAAATATTCTACTACTATGAATGCTGTTGCCTTAATAATAATTGTTTTTCTAGGGCTGTCTTCCATTGACTGGCATCACAGTTTGTAAATTAGATGATACAGATACCCGAAAGAATGCATTTGAAATAAGTGGACCAATGATAGATACAATAGTCGCTGTGTGTCAGACAAGAGCTGAGGCCGACAATTGGGTGAGCCTTCTGCAGAAGCACTCCAATACCAGCAGTCCAGCTCATGAGCCTGGGCAACCACAATCTTTGCCTCATGTGAGTATTTTTGAGATTTATTTACATTTAAGAGATGATCCTTCGAAGAGTATGCTCCATTATGTTACCTTTAATGGTATGACTTGTGAATTATGCAATATTTGAATACATGTTCTAACTATGAGTCACACTTCATTAAATTTGTTTGTGGTATAAAAATAGAACTGTGACACTCTTTGGTGGATCATTTCATTGGAAGTTTATATTTTCACCTCAAGTAAATTTTGATTATAAGAAACCTACCTTTATTATACTCGAAACTAAGGTATTTTTGTAATTTTTGGTTGTATAGTTGACCCGCTCTCCTTCTGAAGGGGCGTTGTCTAGCATCAACACTAGTCGCCGCAGCCTTTATCACGTGACACTACCACCGCCTAGCTACCCTTCTGCCTCTCCTTATTATTCATTGACGAAATATTTCGCCAGACTCGTTAAAAAAAAAGTTATCACGAGACAAATGCTTCGCAAACTTTTACACGAAAGGACGTGGGCTAAGGCTTTCGAACTAACAGGGATTCCCGTGAGAAGGAGGCACAAAAATCATATTCATCTCAGAGTAGAGAGTGATGGCGTGATAGGCGCTGATACAGAATATTCTGACAGTGACGACAGCGATCGGGAAACTGACGGAACCGAGTCGTATACGAGTTCAAGTTGCACTGACGCAGAAGCTGCTAGCAACAGGATATTGAGACAAAATGCTCTTGATAGTCCCAGGACGATATCTTCATGTAGCAGTTGGGGTAGTAATTTTGGTTACGTTCGATATTTTGAAAACAATACTGATGCACATTTGGAAGAAAATGATCCAATGTTCGAAGCAGATTGTACAAGAGAGATATTTCAAAGTATATCTGGTAGCAACAGTGTACATAACACGATTAGAACCATCGACGGTGGTCAACAATACGGTAACAATACTCGAATTGGTTTAAACAATTTAAATCCATTTGCCTTACATTCCGAAAGTACTGATAATTCCAGTTTCGAAATTAGGCCTTGCATGGCTTGCGAAGATCTAGTTAATATGGATCAAAATACACAAATTGAAACACTTGGTAATGATGAACAAGAAGATTTTGTACCTACAAGACGTAGTTTCCCAAATCTAAGCGCTAAAAATGAAGGAGTAACTAAACTTTGGAAATCCAATGAAGAAAATTATACGCGTGAGGACGATAACGCTGATGAAACTTTATCAGCAAATGTACTGCAAAACCTTGATCCACCATCACCAAAGCAAAGTTACACTCCTATAGAATCCATTATAATAGATCCACCACCTATGTTCCGGAATGACGAGGATAATATGAAAATAATTAACGTAAGCCTCAATAAGGAAGGTATTCCCTTCCGAAAGCATTCACTGAATTCAGATAAAAAGATCCGTCGGTCTATGTCAAGGTCTATGGTAGAAACTGAGAATTTTCACCGTCAAGATGATGGTAGAATGAATAGAATGAGCTCGCAGTCAGAGAAACAAAAAGTACATAAAAAGTGCGAGTGCTGCAACAGATCATTGTGTCCTAGTCCTCGTTCATCTGACTCAGGCGTAGTGGGCAGTTGTAATTTAGCATCGCCTGAATTAAACATGCACGAATACTCGAGTTCGGGAACAACGGGTAACGAATCAGACTCGCACGACAAGAGTTCAGACCACTTAAAGGATTCTTTAACAAATTTGTCTCAAGGAAGTTTCGATGGAGAACGTAGAAAGAAAGTTACGCTGTCTGAAATAGAGGCGGCTGCATTTGAAGACCAGTGTAGGTGTACATCTCCATTCGGATCAACAGCCAGAACGTCCTGCGTGACAAGTGTCACTTCTGAAAATAGCCTCGACGTCATGGATTCGTCGAACGCAAATGTTACATCTACTTTTGTAGCGGCTCCAACCATATGCACACCCCAAATGAAACGTACTTCCATTAGGAGGAACATAGAAAGTTACGTGCCTGAAATCAGGTTGAAGCCTGATCCGCCACCAAGGATTAAGCCTGAACCTCCGCCTAGGATATATAGGAAACCAAGTACCCACATAGAGATGCCCAAAAATGTGCGCCAGCCATTACCTTGTCAGTGGAGTACTTTGAACATAACAGAAAGGACGAAACCCAGTCTACACTACCATATGCGTATCTATCGCGACCCAGCTGAAGGTAAAACTGTTGACAGGCAATCTCGAGGCAATGCACCTCGCAATCGTGATATCTTTGGCAAAGAGAATAAGCAAGGCATGGACGCAAATTATGCAGAGTTGCGTAAAACAAGGTCTCGAAGCGAGGACTTATCAAAGGTGCAGAAGGGTTTTGCTGAAGCTCAATCCGGTTTCGTGGTGTATCGTTCAGATTTATACGCGCACTGGTGGATGAAAGCAAAGTTACCCATAACCGTGGTCACCGACTCAGGCAAGGATTATTCTTTTGTAAAGAGCTACTGATTTGTGTCACTGGTTTGAAGATAATAATATTGCCTTGAGGTTTTGTTACCATTAGATTAATACTGTCATTAGAGTTCCCCAGTGTTGCAGTGCTTTACTTGATCATCCTTGCCTGTGTTTATTCATCTTACTAACTACAAAAATCACTGCAAGTAGATATCATATAATTGTACTAACCAATTAAGACGACCATTATGCATGGTAAGGCTTATATACCTGTTCTTTCCAACAATAAATACAATTAATTTGTCCTTTGTGGAAACCCATTTGACTGGGGCTTTGCGCGTTCGATCGCTGTGGATGATCCGATGGAGACTCAGAATACAATATGAAAATTACGGTATAGAAAGCAAAGTGCTACAGAAGTATGGTATTCAACGAATGTTCGCTACATGTCCCTGCTTATATAATATTTATAATATATGTGTGACCAAGAGCTGCTGCTGACAAAATGTGGTTTTATGAAAACTTGTTGCACAGATGTTTCTCTATTTGCTAACTTTAAACATGAGGCTTGTTCTCAAACTGTACCAGCTGACGACTTTAGTGTAATAAACGTTAATTTTTTTACAGATGGCCATGAGCGACAGCAATAATTCAGATTTATCTTCGGGCCTAACAAACCACAAAAGATCACATTCATTCAACAATCATCAAAGCTACACACAACACACGCAACAAACGCAAAAAAATAAACAAAAGAATCAGTCGGCGCGGTGGCTCCTGAACTCATGCGACTCTCTCGACCAGTCTCCCGCCAAGTCAAATAAAACCCCCATCGGCAAGAAATTCTCATCTGTAGACTTTATCGACACGGCCGGCTCCAATTACAGCAACAAAGGTAATCGATTATCAACATCTTTTCTTTATTCTAAATTTTTAACGTAAAGTTGTAACTATTTGGCGCCCACTATATGTACATATAAAGACAATATAGTACAAAGCAGAGACTCAGCTCTTTTAATTTGATGGACTAGTACATGTATGTAGTTAGTGAAAGTTGTTTGTATGTGCACGCAGGGTGGAGCATAACATGTTTACGGCCGGCGCCGCCACTCAGGCCTCAATCATTCACGGTCGGCTCGGACGAAAACATTGGCCCCACGCACCCTTACGCGCCGCATCAACGCAAGTCCAATTCTTATGAAGAAGACGCCCTCATATTGAAAGTTATAGAAGCGTATTGCACTTCAGCGCGCTGCAGAAATGCTGTAAGTTCTGGTGAGTATCTCACGTTTACTTGAATGCTAGAGGGAATTTGAGGTGTTGGCTAGCTAGATACGCTATAGAAATAAACCTATTATGAGAAAATTTAACGATCTACTTTTTGTTACCTACGGCGGGATGACTATTGTATCATAGCTAAATATATCCACTAACCGCGTTCCCAGTAACATTGCAAGTAAAAAGTAAACTGACATTATTAAAATAATGGATTTCATCTGTTTAAACATTGCGTAATGTAGATGTGTACATGGATAGAATGCAATTACTATTGAGGTATGCTAAAGCAGAAGGTATCCACTAACACAGCGTGTTTATTATGCAGTACCCAATATTCCACTGGAGATATTCGAGTCGACAAGGAGGAGACATGCGAAGTCAAGAAACCGTATTATCAGTTGGTTTTTAGAATAAAATAACTGTATACCTGAAACCAATTATTTCGCTAGTCATAAACGTAGCGCTTGAAAATAATATATGTTCAAGTTTGCTGTTGTTGGTGTAATGACGATAAGTGATAAGTAAGCACTTGGTGTATTAATTCCAATACTCAGTTTACTGCTCAGTATGTATATGTCGGTACTATACAGGCACTCGTCTCTAAGTGCATGTGCAGCATGCTTGATAATATAATCTCTTCACTGTATTAGTTCTTGTAGATCTGATATCGTTAGTATTTATTGTTACATTCAGATATACCTACGATAGTAATTTTTAGTAAGTTTATTTATTATACATTTAGTTCGAGTAAGTACAAAGTAGCTAGTCGCTGTAGAGATTACTCTTATTTATTTGATATCATTGTCGGTGATACGGTATGTTTGAACTGCCAACGATCTTAACTTCAAGGACAAATATTTATTGCATTTTGTTTAACTATCATCACAAAAATATTATATATAATCTTGTCACTAACAAATGCAACAACGCTCTCTTCAATCTGCTTGATGTGTTACACGAGCCGGTGACGGCGTGTCCGCGCCGGAGACTTCGTCACAATCGATCCTACTTGATCTGGTGGTCTGAATCTTTCTATTTTGTTACATGCGGCTGCCTTTATATCGCACCTGCAGTGGACTGCGGCCACTTGTCTCTCGGTAAAGTACAATATCACGCACCCGCTACTAACATACCTCACTATAACTACACTAAACTTCCGACCGTCCAGCGAAGTAACACGCCCGATTACGCCGTTTGTAACAAATCGACGAAAGTGAAACGTAACAAAAGCTCGTCTGCGGCGGACTCGTACGTGTACCGGGGGCCGGACACGAGGAGGCTCCTGTCGGAGCGGAAATTGGACATGAATCGTTCCAACCCTAATCTGTGGGAGTGTTCGGAGGAGCGCAGACAGAAGCTAGCGTGCGGGCGCGAGCGGCGCAGCGGGTCCCACCCGAGCCTGGCGGCGCCGCTGCGCGCCGTGCTGGCCGTGCCCTCGCCCTCCACCACGGCCACCTCCCGGTCCGCGCGCTCCTCCACCTGGTGCTGCGGCACCTTCGTCAAACATCTCACTAAATCACACCACTTTGATTGACATAAGTAGAACATTCGTTTTATGCTCAATTGTTGTTCCTACATATCATTCGTTTCGCTGCTCGCTCGGAGTTCCGAACTCGTGCCCCGTGCCGTATTATCTCATTACCATGAGTGACTGTTAAGGTTCCGTATTCGAAATTTTACATTTAACCAAAGCTGATCCCATTGACTAATTTTTTTATGTTTTTATTTTTTCATATTTTATTAATCCGCATCCTCATTTTTCATTATAGTTGAGTAGTTAAGGTTTTTAAATTATTATAACTATATAACGTGTAGGTATGCTAAAATAGAATGGAGGTGTATTTGCTTTGACTTCAGATAGTGCAAGTGCCATGGATAGCCTTTATAATGTTCTATCAAGCGTGTTATCTATGTTTACATAGATTTTTCATATAATGCATGTGTGCAGTATTATTTAGTAATTAGAGAAAAATAATTTTAAATATTGCTTGTATATTTTATAAATATGAATATTTGTGGTGCATTAAATTATAGCATATTATTAAATTTGTATGTGCATGTACGCTTTTAGCGAAAAGTAGTTTGTATGAATAAATTATGAATAAGTATGTGTGTGTCTGAACGTAATTTGGATAGTTATGAATACCTTATGAATTGACGATTTCACGTGCCCCGCGATGGACACATGCCAGGGACGAATAATATTTTTCTGACGTTCGTTCTATCTATGTTGGGAACTCATTAAATGCCAAATGGTGCTTTTTATACGCAGACGTTTACTAAAAGTCATTACAATTAATCATTTCAATCAATATTTTTAAGTAGTTTTACTTTGTATACGAACGAAATAATGTTGGCGTCAATATTATTTATTCGTATAAATAAATAGTGTTTTACGTATGCCTATTTTCTTTTTGGTGTTTTCGATTTATATAATGGTATTGATAATAAGAATGTTTTATGTCTGTGAGAAATACTATAAGTAGGTACCTACAAAGTTAATAGTTTACTGACGTATGCATTATTGTTTGTACAGATTACAGTTTATTTTGTCAAATAACGCAGTGATAACATGAATAGGTAATAGTTATATATTTACAAACTTATGATAATATGTAGTATAATAAATAAAATTAATAAACGTTCGGATTGCATTCAGATTCGTGATCTTTTTAGTAGGCCGGATTTTGTTGTTAACTGGGAATTACTTCAGAATAAATTGGCATATTTACCTTAGCCTTAAACATGCTTGTACTCATGGATATGAAACCAGTGTTTCTGGGGCAATATTAAATATTTACGATATCAACGCTGTTTCTTATTAGTAATCATTGAGATAACATAACTACTAGAGTAACAAACTCCTCAATTGACGTTCGAAATAGCATGGCAACCAGCCGAGATAGACGACGGAGCTTTGAAACCAATATGCACCTTAGAAAAATCCTATATTCATCTCTTTCACTTATTCAAAAATTACGTTCCAAAACGTAAATTTGAATGAGACAACAACTGAATGTCAATCTTGAAATGCGGTGTTCTCCAGTTGTAAAAATGTTTTCCCCGAAAACATAACGGAAAAAAGAAGCACCCATACATACATTGTTAAATAAATGCACCCTAAAAATATAACACACCTTTTTTTAACAGTCGTGTAAAAATTGGTACCGAATTGTGTAGGAATTTAAATGAACAAAATAAATGTTCTAGATAAAAATATTTTAGGGCATTTTGTTGTTGATTGTATTTCGTCGTTTTCTCTTTAAAAATAAAGGAATTAAATCTATAAGAAAAAAACGGAAACGAAAAAATTAAAATAATAATCTACTGCATCGTATTATAGAAGGGAAAAGTCTTAGTAGGAAGCAAGGAATGAGTCCTATAATTCCGATACCAAATGACAACGCTCATCAAGTTACGAAACTCCCGTAAAAATGGGAAATTCAAAATTTTATTTATTGACAACATCGTGAAGTTCAATGATTTTTTGCGATTTTTATTGTATTTACAACAAAATGTCGTGATAAACAATTAGCATGAGCGTGAAATAAAATATCCTGCCTCTTCATCAACGTAATTTGCAATATTTCACTACGTATCTTATCTACCCTTTTTACGATCGTTGTCTTTTCGTGTCGACAAATTTGACACTTGAAGACAATGAGACAGTATTAGGTCCACGGACCCATAACACATGGCAACAAATATATTTATAATTTTTTTTATAGACTCGCGCCTGTGTCCCCGAAGGGGAAGGCAGAGGTGTAATATTACACCCACATTTCGCCATGAATTTTTAGGTCCCACGTAATAGGGGGCGAGCCTATTGCCGTACCGGGCACATTACCAGACTCCGTGCTGCTACTGAGAATTTCCTAACGGAAAAACCCAATAACACTTTGCCCGATCCGGGAATCGAACCCGAGACCTCCCAATCCCACGTGCACATTTATGCCGCGAAACCAACGAGGCAGTCAAATATATGCGCTCTTTGCTAATCTAGTTCTTATATAGATCAATGTTACGTGTTAGTAATACAAAATACTTGTACCTGAAGACCCCTGTTTAGCACTTAGCCGAGCTACGAGAAAAGCAGCTATTCAGAACTCTTAATTAAATCATGAACACCGTTCCGAGATCATATAAATTGGAAAACTTAATCGTCGTTTTATTAGATTATCCGATGAAATGGTCGTTGACATTTAGCAGTACGTATAATAAAACAAGTAGGGTCGATCATCGATTGAGGCAGGAGGGTCGTGCGGTGTTCCTTCGCGTAAGCGCTCTGCACATTGCCGCGGAAAACGCCAGTTCAAGTGTTTAGTGTGGATACGTGCTCTATGCACAGTTATCGTTGTGTCGAGTTTTAACTTGATGCCTCTATTTTTGTTTTTAAATCGATGAAACAGTCTAAAAATACGTATCATACTAGTTTTGTTTAGTTTTTGTACTCGCATAAATTGGCTGTTGTTTCATTATCATCTCAAACTAGGAACGTTCACTAATGGATATAGGACTCTTCAAACGCTCTCCATACGATCTCGAGCCGGCCGCAACCAACAAGCGGCTGACATTTGCCAATGAACACTTATTAGAATACAAAGCTACCTCAGTCGTATCCTTTTACCATCATATTAACCTTTCGACGACCGAGGACATGAATTCATGTCCTACAAAAAAGTCCCCTTGTTTACCGACGACATGAATTCATGTTCAGATTCCGTTCTTCAATCTATGACGTTTTTTACACTGGCCTAGTACATTTTATCAATTATTTCAAATGGCATTGCATTTTTACGAATCATAGACAGCTATGAAACCTTCTTCTAATCCAATTTGATGTCAAATTTAAAAGTAAAAGGACATTTCATTGCAATGCGCGTGAAACTGTGAATTTTAGCAAATGTTTGCTATTGAAAAGGGGGAATTATTATAATGGATACATGCATATTTTTAGTTTTAATTGGAAAACCTATATTATACAGAATATAAAAATACAAAAATAAACAAAAAAATATTTTATTTTTGATTATAATACGCTACAATTGTCGATAGAACCGGTATTCTAAGATCCGTTCAAAACAGAGAGCTATACAAAACTAAATATACACTGAAATGTTATTATTATATTTTTTTAATATTGGCTATATAAGTGGGTTTCAAGAAATTATAACTCGAACTCTTGAAAACATAAACAAAGACCTCTCAGAGCGATAACATTCAATGTCTAGTAACGCGCGCGCGATGATGTCGTACGGCGCGGTCGTATAGCCAAATTGACGTTTTAGAGGGCGCGGTACTTGAAAGGTTAATTATCACAGTGACCTTTTCAGTGTCTAACTAGCCCTTATAAATGAACATCCCCATAAGCTCGTTGCCATTCTTTATTGCAAAGAGTTCGACTAGGTTTGTGTGTTGTTTCGAATCCTTAGTATTTATTAGCCATTCTATCGATCCATTGTAGTGAAAATGAAGTTCCATGCGAGTCGACTGTAGCCATCAAAAGTAGTGTCTCTTATAAAAGTAGCAAACAACTTCATAGTTTGCGGAAGATGTTTTTGCGGACAGCAATGGGTTATCTGGATTAATTTTTATTTGTTTTGAACTTTTGAATGATATTTAGCACTGGATAGGCCAATGATACGTTTCTCTTCCTAGAGACAAAAGATTTTGCGTCTTGAATTAGTGTGCCTTCTAACTGCAATATTTTAACGAGTCTATTTCTGAATGCAATGTTTCACTGGATAGCACTAACAGACATTTATGAGACAAAGTTAACGCGTAGATATTTTCAACGCTCGATATTCAGTTCATAGACTGTATACATATATACATTCTTAGAATTATAAATATGTATACAGGGAGAGTCATATCGTCGTTAATACGTAACGTACATTTGCGAATGATAGCTAAAAGTGTATTCACGTATACGTCGGCGATTCCTAGAAATTGTTATTTGCTTGTTTACGTAGTTCGTTAGTGAAAGCATCAACGACATAGGCATGTCATTTTTGTGACTCATGAAAACGGAATCACAAATGTGTTGGCTTGTTATGAATAAGCTATATAAATACATTATGAAAGCAGAATTACAGCACTAAACTTTTCAGCGCCACTGTCATGTTTGGAGAGAATTGTGACAAACCAAATTTAGCTAACACATAGTGTGCTAAGTTTATTTTCTTGTCACCTTTTCGTACCTGACTGTGACTGTCAAAAGGTTAACAAAAATTCATAAAATAATGCCCTTACTTCAGTAACCTTGAAAAATAGCCTTAAATACCTGATTTGATCTTATCACTATATGACGGAAATTCAACAAAAAAATCTAAGATCGAAACGAGAATTCTGTCTGACAGTGCCAATTCGACAAATCCGTAAACCCAGCTCAATCTCAGTGAAGCGGTAGGACGTCGATATTACAAGGAACACACAATGGCAAAGCCGCTGTCTGATAAAGGGAATATTCAATATTATATTACAAACGACGAACAGTCTGATGTTGTTGACAACTCACGTCGCGAATCTTGTTATTGAACCAAACAACTACCTGAATATTTATTTGTGTTCTTAAATCGTTACAGTTGTTGAAATTCTTAGTGAGTTTCATATTTTGATATTCACGGGGATTATTCACAACGATGTTATTTTTCTTTTAAGTTATAAAGTCAACTAGGTTTCAAAGAAACTTATTCAATATTAAATCTCCGTCAGTTCCTAACGCATGTCATACATCTCTAAGTACTGTGTGTTACTGTGTAGTTTGGAGATTATAAATGTTGGTGTATTTATTGCACCCGCTAGTGTACGCCGGAACAATGTTTTAAGACTCATAAGTAGGTGTTCAATCCTGTGCAGCAGCATTCTATGGCGAGCCCGAAACTAGCACTTTATAACTGTTGTATCCATTTGAAAGTTTTACATTCACTCTACGTAATGTACCGCCGATAACAGTTTCTAATAGGTACACTGCACTCCCGATAATTCGAAATTCAGGGGACTTTCAGATTTCGGATTACAAAGATTTCGAAATGCTGAGTGGCTTGGTTTCCGGGAAGTACTAAAAGGCAAATAAAAAGTTCGAATTACACATTGCGAAAAAGCTCGTTTTATTCAGGAACACTGAAAATGCTCTACATTTGTGTGTATGTAGAGTGCACATAGGAGATGGCAGGCGTTGTTGAAAGATTTGTTTTGTTTACATATTAAACAATGATGACAGCAATGTGCATCTAGAACGTTTGTATGTGTATGTAAATTTCAATTTCTTAATATTAAGATTTATTGAGAGTTTAGCTGGAATAATTTGGAAATCGCGCATGGTATTTTTAATTTAAGGATTATCGAACGGCTGAGTGTAGAAAGAGACATTGAATTTATTTGCTTTATTGAGAGTTCGCCTAGAAAAATTAATTAGAATTTTAGGCAGGTTAGAATTAATGTAATTTTAATGGTGAATTATGAATAGTCGTCTCAGTTAATAAAATCTCATGATGATGGGGCTTAAAATATTATTTACAGTAAATATCAGCGTAAAAGTAACGTGATAATTAAAAGTAATAGCGTCAGAAATATTGACAGTTTTGTCTACAGATAACGATGACCTGATTGCAGTTCGAACTTTAAATTAAAGAAAACGGTTGCACCGATGATTCAAAATACAACGATTAAACTAGTCTCGAAATACCAAAAAGTTAACGTTTGTAGGGAAGGGAGGGAGCACAGTTAATGGAAACAAGTGAGGCAAGTTATTAGATACTGTGGCGGGTAATGATAATGACAGCGGGCAGTGGGCGGCGCGTGCCGGTCGGCACTCGCCGCTCGTCGCCCCTCGACGCGTGCCGTTCATTTAATATTGAACAGCACAGCGCACTGCACTGCATGCAGCATTTAGGTGCATACGAACCTTACTGTACCAGTGCCAACAACATATTCTGCCTTCGCTCTCACTTGTGTCCTCCATTATATCACTTTACTAAAACGTGTCCTTCAGCATGTCTCGTTTCGGAAAGTTATTCCTTCTCAGTTGGGAAAATAAAAATAAGTTCATTAAAATTTTCTCATTTGCAATTAACCCTATTGCATTACGTATAAATATTCTGCGTTACCAAGAGTAATTATACAAGCGGTACCGCAAGTCGGTGTTCCCTCATCCCATTAGTTAAAAAGAGTTAAAAATAGTGAAACTTGTCAAGCATATTATACTGCCACTGATTAATTGAAGTGGAAACTGAAAAATATGACTTCAGTCGCTCGCACACTTCGTCATTTTTACTGATTAAGTTTTTATATCGTGGAAATTATTGCATGGGATATACCGTAAAATAGTATCGTTGAGTAATTATTTAAATCGATTCGATTAATAAACTAAAAAGAGCAGCTAGAACTTTTCAGTTTCAGTTGACTAACTAACCTATTTCTCTAGCAACGATGTATTTAACTTCATGAATTCAATTCACTCCCGCAAAACCAATTATTTTATGTATTCCTAAATCAAACGAGCGGCGTGCCAGATCTATATATCAAACAATAAACTTGTATTTTGACAGAGTTTCCGCTTTGCGAGTACATTGACGTGCGGCTATCGATTGTTTCATGTACGTAGCGCAAAATATAATATGCGAAGCTTCGTGAGCTTATAATGTATGAGTCGATTAGTACGTTTTCAATCTGTCTTCATACAGTGCATTTTATTTCAGGAAAGTTTGTTTTAATTGACACAATATATTTTCTCTTATGTAAAATGTAAAAGTCGTTGACTTACCTAAACCTTCTTAGTAAGGATGTGATAAAAGTATCGATAATTTAACTTCTTGTTGGTTGTACATATATTTAAATACTAATTGACTACTACAATCTCATTGATGAATCTATATACCTGCGTATATTTATGTTATAAGGATGTTCGATTAGTTATTTGTAGTTTATTAACGTTAGTATAGAACTAATGTTTATTCGTGTACCTTTGTTTAAATTAACCATCGATGGCTATAGAAATTATACATGGATCTAATCCATTAATTTATTATATAAAAATACTTACATAATGTTTGTGACGTCTAATATTTTATGTATCGCTATATTATAAAAATATAATTATGTATTACATGTTTATATTATATATGCCCGTGAAATTTTATACGTAATAATTATGTGTTGATAGTACCTATATATTTTTTAAATTGTGTTTTCGCTTTTCGGCCCATTTGAAGGGGTATAAGTATTTAGCATATTTAACAGAATTGAGTTTGAATTACATCCTATATGTTGTGTAAACGTGATAGGGATCATTTTTATTGTACAACTTGTTCCTCGTCTAGTTTTAAAAGTTTACAAAAAGATGCTGATGGACTCGAACATTCACTTGTAATAGAGTATCGAGCATTTTTAAATCTGTTTAACTGAACGAGGAACAGAGCCAATCATCGCCAGGAACATTTTCACAATGTTTCTAGCCAATACTCTAATCGACAGAACGCTGTCATTTATTTTTCACCTCAGCAGCTCAAATATGCCCCTTTTGCTGCGAGACAACAGTGAACAAAACGTGATTTTGATTCGAGCGTGGGTCAATGTAGCTTTTTAGCTTTTCAGTCTTCAGTGCCACAAATTGACATTGTTCAGCCATAAATTTGAAACATTCGAATTTTACTGTGCTCTGTCTCTTTCACATGCATATAAAAAAGCGACTGAAAAAACAAACCCCTGCGAAATTCGATTTTGGAATTCGACCTCCAAGAAAACACGTTCGGAAACGGGTAATACTCTAAAAGTTACTTTTTACATGTTTAATTTATTATTGGATTTTAATAAAAATAAGTCTAATTAATAGTATAAAATTGGTATTTAACCAATACATTTTTATTTGGAATTTCAACAATAATACATTTGAAAAAAATTAACATCAGGGACGCGGTATCAAAACGCGATTTAAAAATAGCGGGAATAAAAATTTCGCTGATGCTGATAGCGTATAGCGTAACGTGTTAAACGTTATTTCAATCTATTCCTATTCATTTCTATGTCTCCTAAGTATATGTGTTCTCACTGCTGAGGTGAAAAGTTATGTGTGCTACACGAGAGCAAAGTTTTTTGCATCTCGTGCTGTCGAGGTCCTCACTACGCTCAGGATTCTAACTTTGCATCACTCGCTACGCTCGTGAATCAATCATAGAATCCTTCGCTTGCTCGGGACTCAAAATCAGCACTCGAAACAAAAAACAACTTTGCTCTCTTGTTGCACAAATAACTATTTCTATAATGTAACATTCGCAATAATGCTCATTACAAGTGAATGCTCAAGTTTATCAGCGCCGTAATATTTTGTTCGTTTAAACGAACATTTCACATGTTGAATATCGCTGCTATATTTATAATGCTCGGATGAGGTATAAGTTATTCGAACATGTTTGTTTTACTTATATGTATTCAAGCTAATATTCTATTAATCTTTATACGATAATGAAATTGTGTGTTACTATATTATATTTATTTTTCTATGGAATTGTAGTTATCATTAACACTCGACACAACATCTTTCACTTACCTATATGTTTGCCACTAGTAGTTCTAATATAGCCAAAGATGTAGGTAGTACCATAGATGGCATAAGTTTGCCAATATTTAACTATCCAATAAGCTTCTCGAACTACTGCAAACGCAGTCGTGCCGCTTCTGTAAGTATATTATTGTTAGCGTAGAGAACAAACCTTTATACTTATCGGCACGATGGTCGTTTATACAAATTTAAATAATCCTATTTCCCGCTGCTACCATTCTGCTTGATAACGACTGCTAAATGTACAAATGCAATATATATTCCCTTCATAAAGTAAACCAACTTACAATAGCACCTTACTATGTAAAATTAGGCTAAAATAAATACCCATTGCTAGAGGCAACATATACACTGTATGATCTGCTTAAATGTAATAAATATGTGAATGCTCGACTGATATATCACAAGCACCTAATAGATGCTTAACTATGATTACACAAGTTAGAAAACTTTTTCACCTGGCAGTAACTACTATTTAGGATTTTTACGACTAGGTAGATATTAAACGTAGTTAATTTATTGATTATACATTTTAAGAAGTAAATAAAAACGAGGAAACAAAGGTGGGTATCACACAAAGTATCCATCAACAGTTAATAATACAATAGCACATTTTATATTTCCGTACAATTGTACTTTCAGAATGCGACGATGAGACTCCCGCGATAGAGGCTTTGGTAAGATCACCGTCCTTGCCCATACATTCTACTTCGGCGCAGGGATCTCCGAGCTTGTGGACAATAGTCATGCGGCTACAGAACGAAGTGAAAACATTGAAAATGGAGGTCAAGAACTTGCAACTACAGTTGAACGAAGAAAAACACGACCGAACTCTTGCCATTGCAGCTTTACAGTCTAAAAATATATTACTAGATGCTAAAGAAAGTAAATGTTAATTTTATAACGAGTATTAAACTTTTGATATAAGAATTTAGGATTTTATTTAGTATTCCTTGGAACAAATATCTATACAAAGTGTAAAGAAGGCTGGTCACACAAACTTTTTATTAAACAACATAAACATAGTTATAACAAATATTACGTATCTACATATTATATGTTTGTGTCGTTTAATGTAGAAAATAATCATTTTCTCCGACATATAAAGACGTCTCACAAAGTCTCATTAATATTATATTTTTATTATATTTGAACAACACTAGCAGCTTATTAAGCTGATGCGTGTGTGTTTTGAGACTTGGAGATTTTGTCGAGTCTATTCTATTCTAATATTAATAATTTCTATTAATAATTTCTATTCTAAGGGTTCAATGTGGGTGCCATAACAACATTTTCTTGGAGCTTGTTCCACTCCTTGACAACCCGGTTAGGTAGAAAGTGTTTCAAAGGGTTCAGTTTCGACTGAGTCTGGCGTAACTTTAACGAATGCCCTCTGAGATGTTTATTTTCATTTGCTACATAAAGTTCTTTAATCCTGTCATTATCATAGTAGCCATTCAGTATCTTATACGTCTCGATGAGACTTCCTCTCTGTCTGCGGTTCTCAAGAGTCATGAGGCCAAGTTCCTTTCAACGCTGATCATAGGTTTTGTTTTTATAGTTGGTGGACCATTTTGGTAGCTCTTCTCTGTACATTTTCTAACAGAATCACGTCTTTCTTAAGATAAGGGTCCCACACAACATACGCATACTCGAGGAGAGGTCTTATATAAGTTTTATAGAGCACACAAAATGTTTTGGGATTGAGACATCTGAACGGTTTTCTTAATAGATACAACATGGAGTTAGCTCTTTTCACAATTTTCACAATATGGGTTTCCCATTTCAAATATTTGCTTATTGTGACGCCCAAATCTCTCTGCGTACTTACTGGTGTCAATTGATGCTTTTAATATGCGCAAACTTTAAATCTACGAGTTTATAACAACAGTTTAAAGTTTTTGGCAAGATATTCACAGCAAAATTGAATGTCTAAAATATTCCTTACAAAAATCTTTTAGAAAAGGTCCCCTGAATTGCCACTTGATTTGCGGGATTTAGGTACCTTATTTATGGGGAGGAGTACCATGCAACCTTTAAATATCACAATCCTTTAAAACTTAAGATTCGTTATTATTTTGACCACTAAACAGAGAAGTGACATAGACGTAGGAAACCATGTAAAACGACTACAAGATTTTTGCATAACTCTGTACCCAAGAGATTTGTGTTCACAAGTGATGAACGTTTTCAGATTTTCTAAAAGGCTAAAATTCGATACACTTAGTTTATCTCTCGAGCACGGGTTGCTTCTCACTGTGAGAAGAGGCAAGGATGTCAATCACGCTCGCCAAGTGTTCTTTGCAGACTTCACATGTCTTTCGAAAACATTTGTTAGAAGTCTGGAAGAATTAATTAGCTAATATTGTTGGTGACCATACTCCTCTTTTGTTGGCTACAGAAGGTTTAAAAAGAGATACAATGACCATATAGAAAGCATTATACATGATTCATAAGTCGTCATCACTGCAGTTAAACAAGAGAGCCATGACAAGTAGGTATTAGGTATGCCTAATAATGAGGACAGTTGTTTTCAATTGAATGTAGACAAGTAGATATTATTATACTTATTTGCTATTTTTAGAAAAACAATGTTAACAATGTTTTGTTTATTTTAATCAATTTGGCGTTATATTGTGTGTGTTCATTTGGACGGTATTTTTCTTTTATAGACTAGTATGAATCATCATTAGAATGAAATCATCATTATCCACTATAAGATCTATATTGAGTTCGTGCTATACGACATCAGATCACTTTGTTTGTTATGAAACGATTGCCGGTCTGACCCCTGTATCTCAAAAGGGTAATGGTATTCCAAGGTTATTGATGGAATCGAATCTTTATACCGACTGTCGTGGATATTTATGACGGCTATTAGCAATGTAGCCGTGGAGAGACATCCGTAGGAATTCTGCAGAGAACTAAGGAGTGTGGAGTATGGTGATGGTAAATATGTATGTAGGTATATGTGACACTGCCGATGCATGTTTTATATCTTGACAGAATTTCTAATGCGCCGCGAGAGTTGAGAGTTCAATTCCTACACGAGACAAAAGGTTTTTGTATACCTAATTGTTCGGGGTCTGAAAGTTCTTTGTGCCCGTTGTATATTCCCCTGCGAGACCCGAGACTAGTTTGATAAAAAAGACGAAAAGAAATAATGTTTTGCCAGCATCTAATTTGCACCTTTATTTGAACTTGTTTTTGGGTTCTACAGTTTTCTATTTTATGTTATTGAATTTATTTTTATATAGTTAAATTATTGGACCTGATTAGGTCGGGTTTAACCACCCACTACTTGTGGGTCTGAAATACGCAAACTGGATTAACGACTGGGACGTCTTATACTATAATGTTGAGAAGTATATGACTCACGTGTACATAAAGTGAAAGAAGGAAGGAGGTTGAACATAGCATTTTTAGGATCCCGTGCCCGAAGGTTACAAGTGCCATCGAGCCTTATTACTAAGACTTCAATGTCCATCCATTCGCATGCCTTCCAGCAGGCCGTTTTTCATTAATTCTTAAGGTAAGGAGGTTAATTATTCACAGGTATATGTCTATTGCCCAGTAGCACGAGGTAAAGTGATGATCGTCATAGACTTATTTATAAGTGGGTTATTGGTCACAAATAGTCACACCGTTGTGCCCAACTGTCAAGTTAAAATTTTCTTATTGTTATCAAAGTAACCCACAGCTGTTTACATTAAGTCTTCTAAAATACGGAGGTCTGGCTACCCAAGATGAACTGCCAGCTTGAAAACTTTGCCCTGAACTCAAACGTCGCATGTACCTACTTAGTGTGGCCAACCGGCCACTCTTCTTACGGCTTTGTATTCTTTCAGAGATAGATTAGATACTTCCTGGTTCATACTGACCCATTCATATTAATCTTTCTACTACTACTAAAACCTTTAAAAGACTGGCCTTAGTATTATCTTAACTAATCTAAAGTAATCTTAACGTCTATCACAATAACGATATAAAAGAAGATAAATGAGTTGCACATCCTTTGAGCAGTTCAGTTGGTAAGTAAATGATCACATTCGCCGTGCACACCGCGGTCTCAATGGCATGACAATGTATCACGTCACGAGCGTACCTATATAAAATGAACTGATTCTGTTCCATGATTTATTTCTTTTGCTTTTATTATCCTATTCTGTTACAGCGGTTCCACGCGTTCCTTTACAGTACGTTAACAACAAGTTTCTACTGCAAGATTTCTTTAGCGAACTTTATCGCTGAGAGGGTGACTTTTAGAGAGCTAACTTTCTAACACTACATACTTTTTTAAAGTTTGTTTCTTATTCCTTTGACTTTAAACTACTGATATAATTAAAGTCATCTTCTCATAATGGTCATACTCTGCTATATTACGTAAAACAGCGCAAAGAATTAGCTATGCAAATAATGCCACGGCCATAATATGGGAGAAATTATTTTTTATCAATAAAATACCTTCTACTAAGTATATATATATATATATATATATATATATATATATATATATATATATACACCGCTATTTTTTTTTTAATTAGTACAAAAACTTTAAGGACAGATTAGCGAAGATATTATAATCATATATGTGACGTAAGAATTTCATAATATCAATAAAGAGTAAAGTTATTATCATTTGTTTATTGTAGAAAATCTCACTTAAATCATAGTCATATTTTACAATCCATTCACTAATTCATTGATAATATTCCATCCTGCTCATTCGCATTCTCTCTGTCGCACTTATGATGTAGGTAGCAATAGAAAATAAAATGAAGAAAAATAATAAATGTAGGTAGTTATTTTTTAATTTTGTTAGTTCTACCCTCTCCTTCATACTTCATTCGGGCGTAGGACCGGTAAAATTTATCGTTTAACAAGTAATTAAATACGGAGGTATGTAATTAGAAAGCAAACAGTAATTTTGGCGTATTTATGAAGTTAGAATCATCTGCTATTTACAAATTATTTGATCGTCATCATGTCAGCCTAGAGACGTCCACTGTTGGACATAGGCCTTCCTCAAGGTGTGTGGAGAACACAGACCGATTTTGAGGCGCCTGCATCAAATTATTATTTACTTAAGTACGTATTATTTACTAAACTTACAAGTATTTCCATTGTCCTTCGAAATGTCCACCACCATTGTCAAAAGCATCCAATATGCACTGTTTTAATTGTTTGACACTGACCCGGTCACTTTTGTACACTCACAATACGATGTCCATGGGTACACAGCTGCACTCGCGATTTTTCCACTCAAAAAGTACGCACGAAGCATAGCTACATACTCCCGTGATATGAACTGATATGATAGGCCATCGCGTCGGGCAAACGTAGACAAACAATTAAGTTTTGTAACGAAATTAGATACGCTGACTTTCGCTAGTAATTTAGTACTGTTTATCGCATCGTCGGGGCGTGGCGCAGGCGCAGAGGGGCGGGGGGGGGGGTGTAATTTATCAATGGTATGATAGTACACGGGTCGGTCATAGTATTAGTATTGCATTTACCAATTATCACGTTTTTTTGTGGACAGTTTTGAGACAGTTTTGGGACTTGGTGTTTTTATTTTTCAACTACATAATTATGATCAGTTAAAGATACTTAGTGCCCTGTTAAATTTTTTGTACTAATTAAAAAATAGCGGTGTATATATATATATATATATATATATAACTACTAATATAACCACAACAGATATATTAATTCGGTGCATTCGACACAATACTCGTAAAGAGTTTTCATTCCTCGGTATGTAAGATGTAAGACAGATATCCATGTGCGATGTCGTTTCTGTGGATATCTAAGTAGGTATGAACTTAAGTTTAGGCAGGTACCTATATCTAGTTACCTGCGGCAATAGATAATAATTATTAGGTTTGATAAAAATATGGAGTTTATAACTAAATCTTGTACTTCTTGTAGATCTTCCGCCCATTTTTACCCCTCCTACGATTGCCCTTTTTCTTCTAGTTTTGTACCTAAGTTGTTTTTTTATTGCTCGGATGTGTAATAGGTATTTTTATTTAGTGTTGTGGGTGCAATCTCCATATCGGACTACACTTAGTGTGATCCATATTTTTTATTTTGAGTCTACGTATTCTTTGTAGTTTGTTGCCGTTTGATTTTTTTAGTCTTACGATACCGGATACACTCCTAAATCTTATTTGCTTGGATAATATAAGATGACAAAGGATGGAAATATATACTGTAATTGCCTACCTACAGGGTGTCACAAAACCCATCACCAAGCCGAACTCTACTCGTCTTGAAAATCATGCCAAGTAATACTAAGCAAAAATAATACCTGGGAAACGATTTTTTTTTAATTAGACACATTTTTTGAACTGCAATTAAAGTGTGCGCGTGCAATGCTCGAAATACCTACTTATCCATGGGGGTCATTGGACATCTATAGAACATATTGGCGGGGTAAATACATCGATCTAATTTCCCAGGTATGGTGCCTAAGTAAAAAAAAATCGTTATGATTGGTAGGTACAATATGGGATTTCAGTTTTCGTTAAGGGTCTTTTTACACTCTGTATTTTTATTATTATTATTTTTTGTTACACCCTGGCCACATTATTCTCCGTCGACATAAAAACTTCCTGTCCATAAGCCCATCCAATGCTGACCAGATCAGGCAGGTACCAAATATCTAAGGTACCTACTTAATTTAAAATGTTACCCACGCTCGTAACTGTTTGTTAGTTGCCGTTTACCAATATTGCAGAAAGTAGGTAGGTAACGATGTACATTCAAAGTCGTAAAATCTTTAAAACTGTGTAACTTTTGAGAGAGTGGGTATGTAGCTACCTACCTACACCTAACTACATATGTATGTAGGATGTACAGTATTGTAGCTCTACGCTTAAGGCGCTGTTATACCTCAGAAGCCGTGAAACACCTAATTTTTCGTCGCGCATCTAGTCATAACGGTACATATTACAAACTAGCAAAAAATAGAGCTTAAAGTCAAAAGTCTAAACAAAAGACTTTTGAAAGAATTTTTCATGTATGTAAAATAGAATCACGGTAAAAAAATCACAAAACCGAGGCAGAAAATAATCTTTCGTCTCACTGTTTGCAATATTTTGATCGTAAGCTGTCATATTTTATTTGATAATATTGTAGGAAATCTAATGAACTAACGAATTACCCTATTTATTTTCATATTATACGTGTATATTTTGTAAAATTAAATAAAATCTGCCAAACGTCTATGATTTTGACGCTCGGTAGATCCCATCAATATCAAACGCTTCAGCAATTTAAACCTTATTAGCATAAGCGGTGTACTGAGTGTCAGTTGCTACTGTTACGATCTGGGGTTCGACGATAAATTATAACTCACTATGCCACTTAAACTGAACTTTATTTATACACAAACACTAGATACACACACTTAATTTTCACTTCACTAATAAAACACACTATTCACACCACTAGAACAACACTAAACACTTCCGAATTACTTCCTTCGCTTCTTGTTTATCGCTCCTCTATTCAATTGTTACTGTCCGTTCCGTTCGGTCGCGCTCTATTTATACTGGCCGGATAACATCACTAGCGCATTCTAGATGCTTCTACAAAACTGTCGAAATAATCTCGAACAGTCGATTACTCCATACAGCAACGCCATCTAGTACAGAGTAGCTGAATTACCTTTAAACCACCGATACATTCAATCTCTTCTAGTACCCCCATTCACCGATAGATGGCGTAACACTGCCCCCCTCTTAAACGTGTTCGTCTCGAACATCGTTGGACCCATGGTAACGAGCCAACCGGTCCACATGAACTATATTCGGTGCACCTCGCGACCCCTTCTGGATTCGATAGGTGACGTCGTTCATCCTGGTAATTATGCGATATGGCCCGTCCCATCTGGCTTGTTACTTAGGCGTTTTGCCTTTGCTTCGTACTGGGTTATGAAGCCACACCAATGATCCCTCATCGAAGCCTTTGTTGTTTGCCTTTCGGTCGTAGCGAGTCTTCATCTTTTCAGACATCTGTTTTCCTGACTCCCTGATGTGCTCGTATACGTCGTTCATCTTGTTGCGTAGCTCGGTCGCGTAATCCGTTTTATTGCGTGGAGATTCTGGCGGAATACCGGTGATTAAGTCTGCTGGTAAACGTAATTCTCTGCCGAAATTGGCAAAAGCTGGTGTTACTCCTGTGGTTTCGTGGACCGCACTGCGATATGACAGAAGGAATGGTTGGATGTGCTTGTCCCAATCTCTTTGTTTGCTCTCCACGACCTTCGCCAGGTACCTTTCCTGTGATTGGTTAAATCGTTGAACCATGCCATCTGATTGCGGGTGATAAGCCGTGGTCCTGGTTTTATGTGCACCCATCACGCGACAAGTCTCCTTGAACACCTCGGATTCGAAGTTCCGGCCTTGATCGCTGTGGATTTCCAAGGGTACCCCGAATCGACAAAAGACTTCATGCACCAGCTTGTCGGCCACTGTGGTAGCTTCTTGATTTGGGATTGCAAACACTTCAGGCCACTTCGTGAAGTAATCCATCACAACCAAGAAGTATTTGTTTCCATCCTGGCTCTCGGGAAACGTCCAAGCGACATCCAAGGCTATGCGCTCCCATGGGGCTCCCACGTTGTACACCTTTAATGCACCTCTGCTTCGAGTATGTGGCCCCTTGACAGCCGCACAACTTGTGCATTTGCGGCACCAATCCTCGACGTCATCCCGACAGTGGAGCCAATAAAACCGCTCCCGGATCTTAGTAAGGGTCTTCTTAACTCCCATGTGACCTCCCGAAGCACCATTGTGATAGAGCTGCAAGACTTCCGGCACCTTAGTTTTGGGCACTACCATTTGCAAATGGCACTGGTTACCGCGAGCGTTTTCCCATTTGCGGCACAGAACTCCATCCTGGACTACCAAGCTTTCCCACTGTGCCCAATAACTCTTGGTGATAGGGCTCATTGCTGCGATATCACTCCATTTGGGCCTAGGAGCGCCTGATTTCTTCCATTCAAGAATCGGCTGTACATCCTTGTCATCTTGCTGAGCACTCTGCAAAGCTTCTCTCCATTCGTCGCTTAGATCCGTCTTTAACATCCTCACTAGCGCTGCCTGCTTTGCTTCCTGTTGGCTACAGTGCTTGCACTGGTCGGGACACGGCCTACGCGATAGGTCATCTGCGTTACCATGGGACTTGCCGCTGCGATGTTGTATTACAAAATCAAACTCTTGCAGTAGTTCAATCCATCTAGCTACTTGTCCTTCTGGGTCCGTAAATTGAAGTAGCCATTTCAGCGCTGCATGGTCGGTTCGCAGGTGGAATTTACGGCCCAACAAGTATTTGTTGAAATGCTGCAACGTCTTTACTACAGCCAAGAGTTCCCGCCTGGTGACGCAGTAGTTTCTTTCGGGTTTGGATAAGGTCTTGCTGAAGTATGCTATAACAACTTCTTGATCACCCTTCTTCTGTGACAGCACGCCGCCAATTCCGGTGTTACTGGCATCTGTGTCAACTATGAATTCATGCTCATTGTCAGGGTAGCCTAGAATAGGTGCAGTACACAGATGTTCCTTAAGCTTCTGGAATGCAACGTCACATCTCTCATTCCAACAGAACTGCACTCTGTCTTCGGTGAGCTTATGAAGAGGTCGAGCAATGTCAGCAAAGTTCTTCACAAACCATCGATAGTAGGAGCATAATCCGAGGAATGCTCTGACCTGCGTTTTGTTCTCTGGAACTGGCCATTCCTTCACGGCAATGATCTTATCCGGGTCAGTTTGAATACCGTTCTCCGAGACCACATGTCCTAGAAAGTTCACTTGCCGTCTGAATAACGCGCATTTCTTCGGACTCAGCTTCAAATTAGCTCCTCGTATCTTTGACAGCACTTGCTCCAAGTTTCGAAGGTGATCCTGGAAGGTGCGCCCCACGATGATGATGTCATCCAGGTAGACCAGGCAGGCGTCTCCAATCAGTCCCATAAGCACTCGCTCTATCAGTCTCTCAAAAGTAGCCGGAGCGTTGCACAATCCAAAGGGCATGACGTTAAATTGCCACAGTCCTTTGCCTGTGGAGAACGCCGTCTTCTCTTTGTCTCGAGGATCTATTTCCACCTGCCAGTAGCCACTTTTTAGGTCTAAGGTAGAAAACCACTTCATCCCCGTCAGCGTATCCAGTGTGTCATCGATCCTTGGCAGCGGGTAGCTGTCCTTCTTCGTGATGTCATTCAATCGGCGGTAGTCTACACTGAAGCGCATGCTGCCATCCTTCTTCTTAACTAACACCACCGGAGAGCACCACGGGCTGGAGGAAGGCTCGATTACGCCTTCTTTCACCATACCGTCGATCATAGCTTCCACTTCACGTTCCCGTGCCACTGGCACACGTCTTGGTCGTTGGCGAATCGGTGCTTCACTTCCTGTGTTTATTTTGTGCTGGACTAGTGCTGTCTTCCCTATGTCGGCATCATTGGTCGAGAAAATATCGGCGAACCGGTTTAACATCTTCTTAGCCTTGGTCTTCTCTTCTTCTGACAGGGTACTTTGGTAGTCCTCCAAAAGTGAAGGCACGTCGAATCGTGCACCCTGAACCTTGGCGCTGGTAGGTTGCTCTTGACATCTACGCATCCAAGCCGCTCCTTAATAGGTGCCCAATTCCGTCCCTTTCTTGAGCGACACTTCCTTGTCACTTGCATTCAGTGCGCGTACTGATGAAACTTTGGTACCCCTTACCAAGGTTCGTGCAATCTTCCACGAGGCCTCTTTCTCTAGGCCTTCGATTAGTACGCAGCGGTTCCCTCGACCAGAATTCCCTGGTAGACAAACTGGTACAACCGTTTCCGACCGCGGGTGAAGAATGACATTCTTCAGGCAGTACACTTTTCCTGAAGTTGCACCTTCCATGAAGACTTCTTCCGAGCCACACTTCAAGACTCCCTGGTTAACATCGATCTCGCAGCGATACTTCCGCATGAAGTCTAGGCCCAAGATGCAGTCGTCCACTATATCGGCCACGATGACTTTGTGACGGTAAATTTTGTTGCCTACCTTCAGATCCACCTCCATTTCACCTCGGACGGTTATGTGCTGACCGGTAGCTGTTCTCAGATTCACACATTCATTGTTCCTGAAGCAGCCCCGAAGAACCCGTCTTGCCAGATGGAAACCGATGACTGTCCGAGAAGCACCCGTGTCCAATGTCAGCTTGCATGGTGTTCTGTTAATTTCGCCTTCGATGATCAGGCTGTTCCCGTCGCATGATTGCGAGATCGAGATACTTGGGGCTCTTCCATTACCAGCCAGCACCCGCTCCGCAGTCCTGGCTTCTACTCGTTTCCCTGCTCTCGCTGCCTGGCAGGCACATCAGGTGACCCCTTTGGTGGAGACAGGGTGTCACCAGGCTGCCTACGCTTTGGGCAGCTCAAGCGGATATGGCCTCTTTTTCCGCAGTTGTAGCACCGAGGTGACGACAAAACTTCCCTGATGCGGTGACCTCGGTCGTCGCGTCGCACTGCTTCCACCTCCAGAGCGTGGGCTAAGGCGTCCTTGAGGTCCTTGAAGTGCCCAAGCCTCACTGCTGCTCTTACCTCCAGGTCCCGGATCCCCTCCGTAAACGCCTGTACGAGGTTCCCGTCAATAAGCGCAGGAGACGACTGGTATGCCTTCCTGACCAGCTTTTCCACCTCTAGAGCCCACTGCTGCAGAGTTTCTCCGGTGCGTTGCGTCCTGTCCTCAGCTGAGCACGATACACATGTTCGAGGTGCGCGTCTCCGTACCTCGCCTCCAGCGCCTCCAGAAGCTTCTCGTAGGTGACGTCTTGTCCGAGTGCCTCCAACGCTGTCAAGGCCCGGTCGCGAAGGCCCAAGGTTAGGGCGGTTAAGGCCTGTTCTTTATTCCACCCATTTGATCGCATCACAGCCTCGAACTGGATCTTGTATGCCGACCATGATGACGAGCCATCAAATGGTGGAACCTTAAATCCACGAGGTGAGGGCGCTACAGCCGCTGGTGTCACTTCGAGCCCACGCAACTTCTTCTCCACTTCAGCAACACAGGTCTCGTGGTGGTCGTGTACACGCTTCTCTATAAAGGCGACGCGAGTCTCAAGCTTGTCGTGTATGAGCATCTCTACGTCGCTGATACGGGCCTCGTGCTGCTGAAGTTCTTCCTTGACCGCCTTCAAGTCTTTCCCTACAGCGGCGCTGAGGTCCTTCATAAGCACCACCTGTTCCTCTAGGCGGCGCGCGTGCTCCTCCTTGTCGCGCTGGAGCTGTTATTCTAGGTGGCGCGCGTGCTCCTCTTGACGGCGAGCCTGCTCCTCCTTGTCGCGCTGAAGCTGTTCCTCCAGGCGGCGCGCGTGCTCCTCTTGACGGCGAGCCTGCTCCTCCTTGTCGCGCTGTAGCTGTTCCTCCAGGCGGCGCGCGTGCTCCTCTTGACGGCGAGCTTGCTCCTCCTGACGGCGAGCCTGCTCCTCCTGACGGCGGGCCTGCTCCTGCATGAACGCCATCAGAGCCGCGATGTCGGGCACCGTCACGGCGTGTGTGGCGCTTGCAGGCTCCACTGCAGCCGCGGAGTCGCCTGGTCCACCAGGCGATGGAGAAGGAACGTCTACGAAGCGTCTCTGGTCCAGGTCTTGCTGGCGCTGGTTCCTGGTACGCACACCTTCAGTTTCTTCCTTCGGCATAGCCGGCATAATTTATCCCTTTCTTCTGACACCAATTTGTTACGAGCTGGGGTTCGACGATAAATTATAACTCACTATGCCACTTAAACTGAACTTTATTTATACACAAACACTAGATACACACACTTAACACTTCCGACTTATTTCCTTCGCTTCTTGTTGATCGCTTCGATCTTCAATTGTTACTGAGTCCGTTCCGTTCGGTCGCGCTCTATTTATACTGGCCGGATAACATCACTAGCGCATTCTAGATGCTTCTACAAAACTGTCGAAATAATCTCGAACAGTCGGTTACTCCATACAGCAACGCCATCTAGTACAGAGTAGCTGAATTACCTTTAGACCACCGATACATTCAATCTCTTCTAGTATATCCCCCATTCACCAATAGATGGCGTAACACTACTTTACGCCCCGCCCAGACCTCATCATTCGGCTATGAGCCCTGTGAGAGATAGGTCATGTCGCTTGCGACATGACCTATTCTGCACGAAATTTTACGTAAACCTGTTTGTTATTATAATACGCCGATTTGAGTTCGTAATTTCATGTTTTATGTTATAGACTGAATACTTTGAATCAAATAGGCTTTTCATGTAACTATGGGCACATATAATTAGGACCTAAGTTTATACTCTTGTTGCGTTTAATGTGTTATTGTTTCTGTGCTTATAATCTTATAAATATATAATTAGAAGAATAAAATATGGATAACTAGAGAAATGAAGTTCTACGAAGGATTTGTACAAGAAAGCGTCGTTATAAAATAGAAATTCATCCATGGCCAAGTGATTATGAAATATGTAACATTTTTACACAAATTATTTTCATAAGAGTCTTTTATGACTAACTATGTTACTTATATATTATCGATTATGCATAATATAATTATATAAATTATTCTCACAATACATAGCTGCCACAGTTTTCAATTTTTGAAAGAGTAATAACATAAAATCGAATCATTTTATGTACCTATATTTCAAATGTATTAGCTTGTCAGAGCGCCTGGAGCGCTAAGATGCCGCCACGGCGAACAATAAACAGCGCTAATATGGCGCTCCGCAATCTGCACACAAGCGGTAACGAATGTTGTATTATTGTGTTGTGAACATAAACCTTATTAGGTACATCGGGTAAAACTTTGATTATACATAAACTATTAGGTATGTCTCAGTACATCTATATCTTTTTAATTTCTAAAATCAATCATTTATAAGTAAGAAGGTGACTTCGCTGTTTGCTATAACACAAGATATAGTATTTTTTTAATAATAAAGTACGTAACTAATTATCGGTATTGTAATTACAGTGATGTTAAAGATAACAGTTCTGTAACGTCTTACACACATTTGACTGCAGTCATTCCTAACACGATCTGTTCAAGAGCTAGGCAAGAAATGCCAAACAATTTTTTTAACAAATGTGACTCAAATTCCGTAGTGATAAGCAAAAATTACAAGAGGGATAGCAGTGACTGGTTCGAATTGCGTAAGAATATGTTGACAGATTGAAATTTTGGTATAGTGGTAAAAAGAAGAGATAACAGCAGTAAAGCCAACTTAGTAAAAAATATTTTGTACAAATAAAATATTTGCAATGTAAAATCAGTTGCGCATGGAATCTAAAATGAACAACTGGCTTTGCAACAACTGGCGAAGCAAGAAAATGTAACAAACGAGCCTTGTGGATTATCCGATTATTGGTGCTACGCCAGATGGATTAATAGGTCCAAACACGATTGTGGAAATTTAATGTTCTATAGTTGCCTATAAGAATGGCCTGGAGAATAGTATAAGAGCAAATAAAATACAAATATGGAAACATGATAAAAAAGTGAACCGACTAGTCTAAACAAATATTGTAATTGTTATTACCAAATTCAGGGGCAACGCCACGTTACACGCAAACAAAAGTGTTTATTTGCTGTGTGGAGTGGCAAAAGTATACCACTAAAAATAGAAATTATAGAAAGAGATGATGTTTTTTGGGAGAAGAAAAGCTTGTGGCGTTTGAAATGAAATTGTTGATTCTTGTCAAGCTCAAGGGATGGCATTGCGAGATCACGGAGAGGAAAATGTTTCATCAGTGCTTGAAATTTCTACAATACCAAGCCGTAAAAGGAAAGTAAATGAAACTGTGCCTCGTGAACAACAGCAAATAATAAGTATTGAAGCCTTATCACCTCACACACTGCCTTTAACATTCGATGAGAATAAAGAAAACCTGCCGGGTTGTAGCAGACAGCTAACTTTTGATGAGCTGTAAACTCTGTTTTTCGATAATAAATGGTAAATGAATATAAATAAATATCTTTTAATATTTATTTTCTTTGAAGCAACACATATTTGAAGCGAAAGATTTTTTTTATATTTTTCCATACAAACATGTATGAGGAGGGCTAACGAAAAAGCAGTAACTCAAATTCTAATTCTATAATTTTCTAAGCGACATAGCAGTATCTCATGAATAAGGTATATCCACATATATTTTTGATGTTTTATCTATTTTGAAAAATAATAATGGGTTGGGTTTCGAAACGAGTCGCCTGTATTTGAGGGTATTGGTAGTGTAGGGGGCTTAAGGTAGTTCGTTTTAATCCCCTAAAAGTAATTTTGGCTGCCGGAGTTGCGTCTAAATATTTTTAAACAATTTCCAAAATCATAAATACTTCGGCAATTATGCAAAACGGAACATAGTTTTTATACTTTAGTTTTACAAATGTCATTTTTAAGTTTTATGTGAAAAACGTGAAACGAAACGCAAAACTGCTATCTTGGAATGATCATATTGACAGCTAATGTCAATTTTGTGCGTCATTGCTTTCGAGTGCCTTGGGTTAGGTGCGACTGTAATAAGTAAATAAATAGGTTATGTTAGGTTCTCTTTTGACCCTTAATCCGAAAATAGGAGCCCTTCGCAGGGCTCCGACAACCTTAGTTTATTAAACTAGTGTGATGAATGTGGAAGTTGGCAGTGCCATACACATCGATGATTGGAGATTTTTTTTTTCAGAGGAAACCAAGTATTTCCGGCAAGTGAAAATGGTGAGGGGGGTTTCAAGACCTCCCCTCCTCCCTCTCCAATCACTCACAACCCCTAAAAACGGCGACGTATTTCGAAACCTTTACCATAATAATTATACCTATAATAACAATAAACATCCATAAATAAATAAAAGAAATCAACTTTTCTAAACTTCAATTATCTCGTAACTCGCTTTAGTTGAGATACGGCTTTTGCGCTTAGTAGAGCAGTATTGTGTTTTTTAGGGTACCGTAGCCAAAAATTGTAAAAACGGAACCCTTATAGATTCGCAATGTCTGTCTGCCCGCCCGTATGTCACAGCCAATTTATTGCAAAACAGATTTGAAAACTGGCAGGAATGGAATTAGATGTAGGTATTCTATGAACTGCTTCACTATTTTTATACAAAAACAAAACAAACATAATAATGGCCTCTCCATACAAGGAACTGACTTAATTATTTTTATCATCTTACGGCACGTAGGTATTTACCTACTTTCGTCAACAATTAATACCTATAACGTCTAATGTAAACCAGTTTTGCTCATGGCTGCACTGAGAACAAAAATTGCGCTATGCCTATATTGTACAAACAGATTGATGTATGTAATATAAATTTTAATATCAGTATCTCAATTCAATATGCTAAAACGTTTTGCTTGCGATTTTGAAATATTGGAATACGGATGTCGCCAGAATACGGCCGCACGCGACGAGAATGAAGGGGGCCGCCCCGCAGTAGACGCAGCTAAGCTCCCTTCACCTCCCCTGCTTCACCCCCTCATTTACCAAAACAGTCGCTTAGGACAGCGCCTTAATAATAATAACTCATTTTCACGGTATAGTAGACACGCGTAATTGTTCAAGCTGCATTTCAAGATCTTCGAATAGGTACTAGGTAGCATTTACAAAGTGTAACTCCCTCACTGATTCTCTTAGGTACTGCCACTCTACTCTTCATGACATCCAGAGTTGATGGCTGAACTTACCATGGCAAATGTGCATCCTGGAAGCCTTAGTAGCAGTCTACAGGTAGTAGAGCCATGCTGATTTCAGTTTGAATAGGTTGGCTCCAGCGGGGAAGTACTTGTTAAGAAGTACGGGAAAGTCGTTTCTTTTCCTTCGGTGGGTGAGAGTGCTGTAGGCACCATCCTTTGGTTATCCTCAAAATTCATAAAAATTACATTTACACGAAACATTAATGATCACACTAAAATAATAAACAAAAAAGTAAGCCTATCGTTTGTCTGAGACAGTTTCACGTCTAAATTAATGAACAAATTCCGAAGTTTGAACTGGAAGAAAGTACATTAGGTACATAACCTATCTAGATGTCTTCCATAAAATTTTATCTCGTAAGTGCAAAATTTTTCATACGGGCAAAGCCACAGGTTGAACTAGTGTCGTTACATCATCTGTAGGTACTAGGGTGTAACTATTCTAAACTAGATAGGTTAGTGTGGTGACAGGTGATTCGGTTCAACGAGTACTCATCGAGCTGAGTCGCTATCGTAGGCGTAAAGCAAACGGGCACAAAGCAATGCTGATATAAAAACATCTACTCTTTAAACAACGATTCTCTTTTAGTTCACTGCACCCTAATAATAGTTTCAAGAGGGGAACTGGCGCTACGGAGCTTACTCGTTCTGAGATCCACTATAAGATACCTCGTTACATCTAAAATGTAGCGATCGAATTCATTTTAAACTGACTTTACTTGACTTTGCCTTTCTAACCTATTATTTAAATAGACCAAAGTATGTAAATAAATAAGTATTTACCGAATTTCATAATACCTAAGTATGTTTTTAGAAAATCGACCGATCGCTGAAATGAATGGTACCTATTGATAGCAATGATGAAAGCGTTATTGGCTTGGATGAGATCGTGAAGGCACTGGGAAGTATGAAAGTAGGGCTGCAGGATATGATAGGATTTGAATGGACAGTTGTTTGCAAGATCTAAAAGATGGTGACTCGGATTAAGAATGAATGGGTTACTTGTCAAATGCCTCTTTTATGCTGATGATCAGGTAATACCTACTTGCGTCTTCAGCGAAGGAGTTGCAGGAGATGGCAACAATCATGCATGGTGCGTTAGAGAGGAAAGGAATGAAAGTGAATGTAAGTAAAACGAAAGTTATGGTTTTTGAAAAGGAGGAACGCGTTATGGCTTGTAATGGTTTGATCGATGGACAACGAGTGGAGCAAGTGAATGAGTTTGTATACTAAGGTAAGTTGTTTACAAAAGATGGTAAGAATGAAGAAGATATTGAAAGAAGAGTTAATGCAGGTGATAAGAGTGAATGGAGCTCTGAAGGCGTTTATGAACAGCCAAAACGTGACCAAAAAGGCACGTTTGGCTGTGCATAGAGGGGTATTAGTGCCTACCCTTATGTATGGTAGTGAAAGTTAGGTATGGCAGAAGAGTCATGAAAGTAGAATAAATGCTGCAGAAATGAGAGCCCTGAGAAGTATGTGTGGTGTATCTTTGACCGACAGAGTAAAGAATTGTGTGATAAGAGAGTGTTGGGGGGTAAAAGAAGATGTAGTGACAAGCATCGAGAAAGGCATGTTAAGACGGTTTGGGCACATGGAGAGGATGGATGACGAAAGACTGAAAGAAGGAATGTAAAGCAAGTGTGAATGGGACAGGATGAAGAGGAAGACCTAGACGGACGTTGATTGGAGACATCCTAAAAAGGGACAGGTCAGAAGTACCCTAAACAGAAGACCATGCTTGAGAAACTTGATGGGAGTGAATGAAGCAAGGGAGGTATGTCAGGATCGTTGCAAATGGCGTTCCGTAGTCTATGTATCTATGTAAGAAAATCGGTAGGTACTTAGATAGGTTCCCACTTAGCTATGTAGCTTTTATTTTGTAACTTATCATGGTAGAGGTATGCTTATGTACCTACTATAAACTTAATTAGCTTGTCTATTGAAACAATATGTGTTTTGTTTCTGTATCCCCGTTATATATGCTTTATTTGCGCATCTATTTGTGCCTACAATCGTTAGTAGAGTTTCCTATTTAAGTACCTTGTTAAGATAAGAAATAAGTTTAAAAATTCTACCCTCCTTAATTGAATGACATTTTAAGCCGCATCTAAGTACTAACTGTCTGTACATATTTCAAGAGAGAGATTAAAGACATCGATCCAATTACTCTGCCATTTCTGCAGTACGAACAGACTGATAAATTGGCGGCATGTTTTTATTTCTTCCCTACCAACTGAAAATTTGGAGTGGCCGTCACCGCTTCGGTAACTCGGCATGACCAAGAACAAACGGTGCCGTTTTTAATTTCATTTTCAATTTTCTGTCGGAGGCGGCACCTTCCCACTTCTCTTCATGCCTACCTTTCCGTAGGTACATAAATAACGACGCGTTTGAAGTTGGAATTAAAACTTCATCTTATTTGAAACGTCTGTTTGTTCTGAACGGGCGCTTGATCCCTAATGAGAAAGCTACGTAATACAGCAAGTCATCGACAATGTATTAATAATGTTTATCGATGATGTTTATTAATACTTACCTACTGATTTATTACGTGACATAATCGCATCATATTTGCTTAAAGACACAGAAAACGAATAACATAATTAGAGAAGCTTCTTGATCTTGGGTAAATTGCCGGTGACCAGAAAAGTCGTGTTATTGCTATCTTTGGTTGACATATTTTAAAGGCTTTGACACTTGCTTTATTATATAGCACATTGATAACGACGCGCATCCAGTTCTTTAGCCTTTATGCTTACATGTTGTTATTGAAATAGCTATGTTGCATCGAGTTGATGTAAATTCCTCTATGGATTTAAATATTTGCAGTACCTACCTCTACCTATATGTATAGGTAGGTAGCTTTGTGGGCCCTGTAGACGTAACTATTTAATAATAACTTTCTAATGGGGATGATCATCATTATTTTTAGGGTTCCGTACCTCGAAATGAAAAAACGGAACCCTTATAGGATCACTTTGTTGTCCGTCTGTCTGTCAAGACCCTTTTTCTCAGAAACGCGTGAAGGTATCAAACTGAAATTTATATCAAATTGTCAAGTCTACTGTCCCGTGAAGCTGTGAAAAAAATCAAACTTCTAAACCAACGCAATCAAAAGATACAGCCGTTTATGCTACAAATTTCCGCAATTTTCGAAACTCGCAAGGGAATCAAAACCTACAGGGTACTTCTCGTGAACTCATAATCTTGAAAGGACAATGGCAGATCTCCATACATCCAAATGTCTGAAATTAAATTGAAACGTACAGTAATAAAAAATATATAGAAAAATTCGGTGTAAGTAACAGAGTCTATAAATGATTTTATTTTCACTCGGGAAAAACGGAAAAAGAAGATATCGGTGTTTGAATTTTTAGTTAAGAGTAAATGATGTAGGTACGCTTGAATTATCAAATGACATATGTCAGATTGACGTCAAAACGCAGAAGTATTCTGTAGCATCTAACTGTCACAGCCAAAGACAAAAGCAGAGCTGCACACTTTAAATCGATTTTATGTGAAATCGATACAACATTAAAACGATGCTGTGACGTCTTTATTTGAATTAAAAGTGGTTTTGCTTCAAAAATATTAGCTTATTGATAAAATGTGGATTAAAGATTAAATAACTGCATTTTAATAATTATATTTTAAACCAAATCAACCCTGTAAAGGTGGATCGTATCGATTACTTATTTAATAATCGATACGGATATTCATCCGTATCGATTCAAACGTCTATTCCTGTCACACCATTGTCTATGGCAACAATCAAATATTAAAGTAGGTAGCTAGTTCGTAATCAATTGGGATGCTTTTTATCATCATAAAATACTCCGGCATTAACGAGGCAAAGTGAAAATATAAAAAATCGTAGAAAAAGAAACCATTTGGTTTGGTCATATGAAGTTTAAAGTCGCCACAACAAACCCAGACCAAATTCTGCCATTGTTCTATGGTACGAAGCAATGTCTTATAACACAGATTATTATATATCATAGCACAGAAAATTGTGAAAACCGTAAATTTTTTGTAACATATCATAAAAATATTTTTAGTAATTTTAAAGTTATTACCATTTTCTCATAAACGCGTAGATGTATTAAATTGAAATTCATATCAAATACTCAGATGTATACCTTTAAGCTGTAACAAAATCCAACTTCTATGTCAACGCAATAAAAAGAAACAGCAATTTAAGCCGCATATTTTCTCGCAACTACTCGCAAAGGAATCAAAACCTACAGGGTACTTCCCGTGAACTCAGAATCTTGAAATTTGGTACGAAGCAATGTCTTATAGCACAGATAAAGGTAAAATTGCGAAATCAGTAAATTTTTAGTAACATCATATAAAAAATGTAGGTATGTATTAATTTTAAAGGTACTTACTACTCCGTTCTTCATGAACCCGTAGAGATATATCATTGAAATTCATATCAAATACTTGGATCTGTAATACCTTTAAGCTGTTATAAAATCAAACTTCTATCTCAACGCAATCAAAAGAAACAGCAATTTTAGCATATTTTCAAACACGCAACTACTGGCAAGGGAATCAAAACCTACAGGATACTTCCCGTAAACTCACATTCTTGAAACTTGGTACGGATACGTCTTATAGCAGAGATAAAGGAAAAATTGCGAAAAGCGCAAATTTTTTGTTACATCATATTTATAATAAAAATAAAAATTTTAAAGTTACGAGCCCTTTCCTTATATACGCATAAAGGTATTAAATTGAAATTCATATCAAATACTTGGGTCTATAATATCTTTAAGCTGTAACAAAATCAAACTTCTAAGCGAACGCAATCAAAAGATACAGCTGTTTATGCCACAAATTCTAGCAATTTTTTTAAACTCACAAGGGAATCAAAACCTACAGGGTACTTCTCGTGAACTTAGAATCTTGAAATTTAGTACGAGGCAACTTCTTATTGCACAGATTAAGGAAAAATTTCTAAAATGTAATGTTATAGTTACATCATACATATAAACGTTTTAGTAAAACGAATACATACGAATACATATAATAAAAAGACATACTGCACACCATCTGCTGTCGAATATGGGTCACTGGGGTTTGGCTAAGCGACTGGGCACACTCTATATTCATCCCACTACATCAAAAAGGATCAACAAAAAAGTGTAGTAACTATAGACTAGTTCCACTTATATCCCACGCCAGTAAGATCATGCTGCATATTATTAACATGAGGCTACAATCTTACCTCTCCCGAGAGATCGCCCCCTAGCAGGCTGGTTTCGTCAAGGGTTGAGGTACAAGATAACATCTACTCATAATGCGACAAATTGTGGAAAAGGCTATAGAGTTCAACATCACCTCTCACCTCTCACCATCTCTATATATGCTTCGTGGACTTCAGGAAAGCTTTCGATACCGTCAAGTGGTGGAAACTGTGGCTGGTTCTGGACGAAATTGGTGTACCACACCACCTCGTGCACCTCATTAGACGTCTGTACGAAGATGGCACAGCCACGGTCCGTGTTGACGGTATCGACTCCGAACGCTTTAGGACCCAAGCTGGCGTTAGACAGGGCTGCATACTATCTCCCCTTCTGTTTTACATCTACAGAGTACATCATACGGATGGTTCTTGAAGATTGAGACAAGGGAATATCTGTGGGAGGTCGGAAAATATCTAATCTTAGATACGCTGATGATACCACACTCCTAGCATCAACCAAGGACGAAATCGAGACTCTTCTTCAACGACTAGAGACCACAGCATTGGATTTTGGACTTACAATCAATCGGGACAAAACTAAAATGATGATTGTAGATCGTGCCGACAAAAACCAACCGGACGTCCAAATAATAACAGGATGCGACGTAGTCAAGTGCTACGTCTATCTAGGCTCTACTATCACCAACGCTGGAGTCTGCGAAGATGAAATTCGGAGACGTTGCGCGGTGACAAGATCCTCAGTGGAAGAACTCACAAAGATTTGGAAAGACCGCAGAATAACCAGAAACACAATGGTTCGACTGATGAGGTACCTGGTCTTACCAATCTTTCTATAGGAGCTGAGACGTGGACGCTGAGGACGCAGGATCGCCGCAAAATTGACGCTCTGGAAATGTGGTGCTGGAGATGCATGCTCAGAATCCCATGGACCGCACATCGAACCAATGTTTCCATCCTGAAGGAACTCAACATGAAAGAGAGATTATCGTAGACTGTGCAAATATGAATCCTCAAGTTCTTTGGCCATGTCACCCGTAACGAGGACTCAATGGAACGATTGGTCGTGCAAGGGAAAGTTGAGGGCAAGAGATCTCGTGGGCGCTCTCCAACACGATGGACTGACCTCATTAAATCTGTGGCGCACTCCAACATTAACGACTGCTCTGACTCCGCAAAACATAGAGCTACATGGCGACGCATCACAAGAACAGCAACGGCACAAGAACCGACCGACGCATGACCACGACCACTCTGATGTAGAGTGCACGACTGAGAAGAAGAATAATAAAAACATTTTTAAAATTTTTAAAGTTACTACCTCTTTGCTCATGAACGCGTAGAGTTATTAAATTGAAATACATATCAAATACCAAGGTCTATAACACCGTGAAGCTGTAATAAAATCAAACTTCTATGTCAACGCAATCAACAGAAACAGCAATTTACGCATATTTTCAAACTCTCGACTACTTGCAAGGGAATCAAAACCTACAGGGTACTTCCCTTGAACTCAGAATCTTGAAATTGGGCACTGGTAGCGCCATCTATCCTTTCCATTGTTAGTTAATTATGTCAACGTCAATGGTTCGTCGCTGCTCGGCCAATCCGAGCGATTCTTTTCATGAATCCCCGCCCAAAACGCCTCGCTATTGGCTGCCCTGCTCAACGGCGACGAAAGAAAGGATGGAAGATTCGAGACGCGCCGATCTAATGTCCGTCGTGTACCGCAATCCGCACCGCTGTATATAATTGTTACCGCTTATACCAAAAACCTAACAAACCCGCACGCGAGTGAAAGTGATTTGTGTAGTGGAGTGATTCAAGCAGCTTCAGGATTCCCGAAGACACCAAGAGACTGCCCTTCTGAGAAGAAGAAGACTGCCGAGCAAGGTAAGAGGCTCCTATCCACAACACCTTTTCACTTCCTCACTTCCTAGTCGCCGAAGAACCGCTATCCTACAGCCCACAATATTAATCCTTCCCAAATCGACTAGGAACATTCGGTTTCGGTGTAACGCCGAACCATTTTTTTTTATCCATACGAGTCGGATTCATTTACGTTTTATACGTAAAACCTCGTTATATCTATATACCTAGGCAGTTATAGCACCTAGCTATACTCCTAGTCCATTCACATAACCGTCACATGGTTGTTTTCGCACACATCAGTAGGCAGTAGGTAATATACTTTTATGTAGCTACCTACTTACCCAATTATTATTTCTGGAACTATCATAGTTGTCTTGTAAATCTCATATTTCAAGCAACTTTTAATTCCACCGCTTTAAAGTGTTGCCTAGGTACTTCGGTAAAATAATAGGTACTTTAGATATGCTTATTTTGTTTCGGTCTCATTAGCTTATACTTACGTAAGCATGTCACAACAAAAGAAGTCACGCGTGTCGGAAGACAAAGAGATGACAATTTTAGAAGCAAAACGCAATATTTTATTTGAGCGTATTCAAAACATTTATGAGCGTTCAAAGACCGCAGCCGTTTCTGATAGTAATAGGGAGTCATTTCTTAGCTATTGTATGACAGTAGATAGTATTCGAACAGATTTTCATAAGTTGTTAGACGATTATAACGCAAGATTGCTTTCTACTAATCCTGATGAACAACCGAATTATCAGGCGTACACCTCATTCGAAGACTTTTATTGTATTATTAAGCGTATACAATCGCAATTGGAGGGTAAATATTCGGCACAGCCCGTTTCCGCGGCTCGCACGCCGAAGTTACCGCCAATTGAGATTGTGTCGTTCGATGGCGATATACGAAACAGGCCGTTATTCTATGCGAGTTTTAAGTCTACAGTGCACGATAATGGTTCTCTGACAGATGCTGACAGGTTGTACTATTTAATAGGTAAACTGTCACCGAAGGCCCAGTCCGTATTTGCAGGTGTCACACCTAGTGCTGAGAATTATCAGGTCATATTTCAGTCACTACTTGATAGATATCAAGACACGCGCGTCCTAGCGTCTACCTACTTTGACCAAGCTTTAAATCTTAAAGTGTCCGGTGCCGCATCTGTCTCGAATTTCCAGCTGTTAATAGATAACTTCGTAACCGCGGTTAATTCTCTTAGGAACCTAAAATTGGAAGATCTTTCCGACTTTATGTTGCTTCAACTCGCTTTAAAAAAGTTTGACACAAACAATTCGTGCTTTCGAGATGACGGAACGCAATAATAAAATACCTACACTAAATAGTTTTATTTCGTTCATCAAGTCTAGTTCACCTAGCCCGTCTAACACTAACAGCAGCAAACAAAGGTCGAATAAAGCGCGAAATAGTAACAATAACTCGGTCCCTAATCTACAATTTTACGTAACATGCTCGGAATCTAATAGTAATAATTCACAGAAGTGTCTGTGCAGTAATATAGTTCACGACCATTTATAGAAATGGTCGTGAACTATATTACTGCACAGTGGCGGGACACTTATAGAAGTGTCCCGCCTTCAATGGTTTAAATCCAACTGTTCGTTACAAGTGCGTGAAAGACAACAGAGCTTGCATTAGTTGCTTAAGTATAAAGCATAAAACTAGTGATTGTTCTAGTAAGACGAGATGTCGTTCATGTAATCAACGACACCACTGATTGTTGCACTTTGATAAAAGTAGTCCGTTGTCAAGCCAAGCCGCTAACCTTGACACACTTACGTCGCAGGTGCAGGCTACGATAACTGCGCCTCCCACGATTCAGAATGAAATATCGTTGTGTACGACATCCATCGCGCGGGCGACGCGCACGCGAGGACGGCACTTGCGCATCTATAATGATCCGCGCAGGGCCAAAACGCCGTGTACGGCGTCTAAGACGGTACTGTTAGCGACAGCGCAAGTTATCGTTTATGATGTTAATGGGTCGCCGCACATGGTACGTTGTCTACTCGATAGCGCGTCTCAGACCAATTTAATAACATTGGAATGTTTCAAACGCCTCGGATTGTGGAATAACTTTAGAAATACTAGTTCAGTGGTCAAAGGAATCGGCGGGTCAGAAAAACATTGCAAGGGTTCCGTAGATATTAAAATACATTCGCGTTTTGATAGGGATATTAATTTTAACATTTATTCGCTTATCGTGGAGCGTATCACGGACGCATTGCCGAACGCTAATGTAGACGTAGCATCACTCACTCACCTCGAGTCATTGCCGCTGGCAGACGCGGAGTTTGCGAATCCAGCAGGCATTGATCTATTGATCGGAGCTTAAATATTTCCGCACTTGCTACTAACTAAAATAGTACGTAGTGAGCGATATGATTTACCGCCCGCTATTGAGACGGTATTTGGGTATGTGGTTATGGGTACCGTACCTACGTTACATACTTCTCATTGTATTACGTCTTGTTGTTGTTCTGTTCTTCAAGAGATCAAGGTGGGTGCTAAAACTGTGTGCAAGATAAAGGACTAATTAGCTATGCTATGCCATGCTATGCTATGCTATGCTACGCTATGCTATGCCATGCTATGCTATGCTACGCCATGCTATGCTATGCCATGCTATGCTATGCTACGCTATGCCACGCTATGCTATGCCACGCTATGCTATGCTACGCTATGCTACGCTATGCTACGCTGTGCTACGCTACGTTACGCTACGCTACGCTACGCTACGCTATGCTACGCTATGCTACGCTACGCTACGCTATGCAACGCTATGCTACGCTATGCTACGCTATGCTACGCTATGCTACGCTATGCTACGCTATGCTACGCTATGCTACGCTATGCTACGCTATGCTACGCTATGCTACGCTATGCTACGCTATGCTACGCTATGCTACGCTATGCTACGCTATGCTACGCTATGCTACGCTATGCTACGCTATGCTACGCTATGCTACGCTATGCTACGCTATGCTACGCTATGCTACGCTATGCTACGCTATGCTACGCTATGCTACGCTATGCTACGCTATGCTACGCTATGCTACGCTATGCTACGCTATGCTACGCTATGCTACGCTATGCTACGCTATGCTACGCTATGCTACGCTATGCTACGCTATGCTACGCTATGCTACGCTATGCTACGCTATGCTACGCTATGCTACGCTATGCTACGCTATGCTACGCTATGCTACGCTATGCTACGCTATGCTACGCTATGCTACGCTATGCTACGCTATGCTACGCTATGCTACGCTATGCTAAGCTATGCTACGCTATGCTACGCTATGCTACGCTATGCTACGCTATGCTACGCTATGCTACGCTATGCTACGCTAAGCTACGCTAAGCTACGCTAAGCTACGCTAAGCTACGCTACGCTACACTATACTATACTACACTTCCGCTTTGTATATGGATGACATTGCCTGTAGTGGCATATCCGTTCCGCTAGCAATTTCGCTTTGTGAAGAGCTTATTCAGCTTTTCAAGCGAGGCCAGTTTGATCTTGTCAAATGGACAAGCAATTCTAAGGAGGTTCTCGCACGCATACCTGATTCTCATAAAGCTTCTCCTGACATTGAGTTTGAGAAGTCTGTACCGAATAAAGTTCTCAGTTTACGCTGGGACAAATCCTGCAATAGTTTTCGGTTTGACGTCTCACCACCGGATGATAAGTGCACCAAACGCACTATGCTGTCCACAGTGGCTCGACTATGGGACATAATGGGTTTTGTGGCTCCCACAATTTTGTACGCCAAGCTCTTGATCAAAGAGCTTTGGCTATCAAAGTGTGAGTGGGATGAAACACCCCCTGACCATATTTATTTATTTATTTTATTTATTTAAAACTTCATATACACAAAGTATACAGTCGGACTTAATGCCATAGGCATTCTCTCCCAGTCTACCTTAAAGTGGTGCAGAGAGAAAAGTAGTAGGTGTAATATAAGACAAAGAGAATTAAATTAAACTAAGAAAATTACGTCGATTTCTAGGTACTTACAAATAAATAAACGTATTTTAAATACATACATAACAAATATTACATAAATATATGCAAATTTATAAACATACATACAAATATATATAAATATAGTACTAGTATATATATATATATATAGTATATATATATATATTATAGTATATATATATATATATATATATATATATATATATATATATATATATATATATATATATATATATACACGCTGATTTTTTATTGGTTTAGGAAAAACCTCACGTTGGAAAAAATTTCTGCTATTCATATTCAAAATCAAAATTTACCTACCACGTAAAATAAAAAAGTTATAAACGTCCATAACTCTAGAAAATACGTAGTAATGCGCGACTCGATCGTCGATCGAGCGCGCGTCGGCGCACTGTAGGTAACACCTACCCATAAAACACGTATCAGTCAGCAAAGCACTTCTACTGGGGCTATACTAACGAGAAATGCCATTAATTATTGCGATAATGTACGTTAACCTTAGGTGTAGCCACGATTTAACGCGATAATTTGACAACGGCATTAACATCAGCGTTTCGCGTTTTTATCGCCAATGATGGGCATTCACGTTGACGTTTTAGTCACCTACTTTAAAAAAATATCGCAATAGTTATCGCGCTAGCAGACATTGACGTTAGCCGGTAGTGAGGCAGGCCCTAGCATAAGAAGTACCTACGGATGGATAGTGATACCTAATTTACGTACTTACAAAACACAAATTAATAACGATGACAACTTCATTAATTTAAAAGCACATACCTAATAATTAAAATAATAAACACATGTTACTAAATAGCTGTACCTACCTATTCCTTCGTAAGTCAACAGAAATAAGCTGTGGGTTCACGCAATCATAATAAACTAGTGGACGAAAAGTAGAACTTATTGTTATTTACGTATTAATCGTCGGTACATAATCATTTTCAATAACTAGTAAAAGCCGAATTTAGGTATTTACTTATTTCTGGCGTGTTAAAAACATGTTATCAACGATGGTATTCACAACAATGAGTAAAGCAAATCACTTACCTTTACAGTCTTCTGCTTACATCACAATCAATTTACACATTTGCACACACATGTTTCTCGCGTTCTCGCGACTCCGTTTCTGCTTTGTACACAAATCTTATAACGTTGATCCACTAATAAAACCCTATGGACTCAGGTCAGGTTGCGGCCTATCAATCCACTAGCGAACACATCAGTATTGTAAGGATCCACGATTGTAGTTTAATTACGTAACACGGACACCGAGTGACGGGAGCGTGTTAAACGACTGTCCCATTGACCTAATTTCTTAAGACTGAAGGTCAACTTGCGCCCGCGCCGCACGGGCCGCACCCGCACCCTGCTGGCGCCCTGCAGCGGAGGGTGGCGCGCGCGCATGGCGGGGAGTGGGAGGGCGGTAATAACTGCCAGTGTGTGTATGAAACGATCGCTCGCACTTCGCCAGAGTGCGGCAAAGTGAAACTTCGTGTTCTAGTACTATTAAATTAATTAATTCATCAAGTTTTTTTTAGCTTATATTTCAAATATTATTAGCTGGTTAGGTTCTATTAAAACTCAGCCTGTATATGTGTGTGTGTGTGTGTGTGTGTGTGTGTGTGTGTGTGTGTGTGTGTGTGTGTGCGCGTGCGCGTGTGTGCGTGTGTGCGTGTGTGCGTGTGTGCGTGTGTGCGTGTGTGCGTGTGTGCGTGTGCGTGTGTGTGTGTGTGTGTGTGTGTGTGGGTGTGTGTGTGTTGTCAAGAACGGAGGTTTCTTTCATTTCATAAAAGTTGAAAATAGGAGGTCAAATACTGCGGAGAAGTGGGGGACGTAAGAATAGTATAAAGAGTAGTGAGAGCTCGCAATCTACGGCGATGACGGATAGGAAGACACTTTAGTTGGGAGCGATAAGTAGACACATGGTCATACTTGCGAAGATTGAAAATGAATCGAATGCAGTTATTTAGAAGACGGTCAAGTTTATTAAGGAGATCTGCATTCAGGTCAAAGTAACATACATCGCCATAGTCGATCAGTGGGAAAATTAAAGTTTGCACTAACATTGTCTTGGTCCCGGATGGTAGAAAATTCCTTAGGCGGTAGAGAGCGCGTAGAGAACCAGTGACCTTCTGGCTCACCTGAATTATCTGAGCTTGCCAATTCAGCGCGTTATCTAAGTGTAGCCCGAGGTTTTTGACTGTTGGATACAGACTGATGGTGGTCCCATTAAATGTTATATCGGGCAGAGACGAGAAGTCAAGTCTACTTAAAAGCCACTGACTACCAACAACAATCGCCTGAGTCTTCCTAGGATTGACAGTTAGACCAAAGTTGTCCGACCAGGTTAATATAGCTGCCAAATCGTCGTTGATCTTACCAATGGCCTCGGTAATGCAATCCGCATTTACTTGTGAGTAAATCTGCAAGTCATCTGCGTACAGATGGTAGGCGCACTGAAGATTTTGTGTTAGGAGATTTATAAATATAGAAAATAAAAGAGGTGAAAGAATGCCGCCTTGAGGAACGCCAGAGGACATCTCGAACCATCTCGACGAGGACTCGTCAACGCGGACGGACTGCTGGCGACCTCGAAGATAATTAGAAAACCAATCCAGAGCTCCAGCCGAGACCTTGAGGTGGGATAGGATATGTAATAGGATATCGTGACTGACGGTATTGAAGGCATTGGAAAAATCAATCAACACTAACACTGTTAGTTTGGTGTTTTCCATACCCTCATGAATATCGCCAGTCACTTTAAGGAGGGCAGAAGTTGTGCTATGACCTGGCCTGAAGCCTGATTGAAAGGGACTCAGCAAGTTGTTGTGATGGACAAACCAAGATAGCTGCTTGTGTGCACAGGCCTCTAGCACTTTGGAAAGGAATGGTAGGATAGAAATAGGTCGGAAGTGTTCAGGGAGAGTGGGATTTTGGATTTTGGGTAGTGGAATTATATAGGCTTTGCGCCACAAGGAAGGGAAGGTACCAGACTCTAGGGAAAAAATAATGATGTGGGATATTGCCGGCAAGAGATGATCCAGTATCGTCGTAATCATACGACGGCTGATATTGTCGTATCTCACAGCATTAGATTTTATGGAGAGGATGACCTTTTTGATATCGCCTGGAGACTCAGGAGAAAAATGAAAAAAGTCTATGTTGGGTTGAGGTAACCCATCTAAATACTGAACCGTGTGACTCATGACTTGGTGATCAAGCGAAGCAGTAGTGGTGAAAAAACGATTGATGTCATCCAAATCATGAGTCCCACGAAAATCAATACGCCTTTGTTTACCAACACCTAGTGTTCCAAGGAACTTCCAGGTACTGGCAGGCGATGAACAAGTGATGTTACTGAGGATATATCGGCGTTTAGCGTTGCGCACCATCTGATTGCACCGATTTCTTGCAGACTTGAAAAGCGCTCAGTTATCCTCACACCGATCCCTCTTGTACTGCCTAAACGCCCGGTCTCTACGGCGCATAGCCATTCGAACACCCGCTGTGATCCAGGGTGCTGGTGGACGCTTCAGCTTCACCCGCCTAATGGGAGCATGGACATCAAATAGTTCACTAACAACAGCATTAAAAATATCCACTTTTTCATCCACCGTGGAGGCAGATACCAAGTTGTCCCAGTTTATCAATGCAGCATCCTGACTTAGCTTATATTGTCGCCGCTTGCGGCCAGTTTTGTATTGAGCTTACCGCGCTCAATCAAATTACTATTCCACGTCATCTTGGGTTGATAGATGGATGTACCATCAACTTAATAGGTTTCGCTGACGCCAGCGAGCGTGCTTACGGCGTAGTCGTATATCTGCAAGTCCGCATTGGTTCTAACTACTCGGTGCAGTTAGTTTGTGCCAAGTCTAAGGTCTCGCCTGTTAAAACCATTTCGGTTGCGAGACTGCAGTTGTGCGCGGCCCTTCTGCTGTCTCAATTGCTCCGCAAGGTTCAAGACATAGTTTTGCCCCACTACCCTATTAATAAAATATACGCATTTTCCGACTCCAAAGTAGTGCTCGCTTGGATTTATTCATCTCCTCACCGCTGGCAGACTTTTGTCGCCAACCGCGTTAGTAAATTGATTGAACTTGTTCCCGCTACTTGTATCAATCACGTCGCGGGTTACCGTACTCGTCTTCAGGAAGAACTTTCCATAGATCATATTGACTGGAAGTTTATTCCACCAGTATCACCACATTTCGGTGGATGTTGGGAAAGCATGGTCAAAGTAATTAAAACGCATCTCTTCAAAGTTATAGGTCAACAGTTCCTCTCTTACGAAGAGCTTTTAACTGTCCTTGCACAAGTCGTGGCACTGATCAACTCGCGTCCGCTCACGGCATTGAGTAGTGACCCTGCAGAACCATCCGCGTTAAGCCCTGCATATTTTCTGAACACAGTGCCATTATCGTCATTTCCGGCTCCTGAAGCAGACTCTTCAAGCTTGCTCCAGAGACATACTCTGCTGGATAAACTCGTGCAGTCGTCCTGGCGGCGCTGGCGTGCGGAATATCTACACCAGCTTCAGGCTATCCTGCATCCCCTATACAGGAGGGTACGTTGGTCGTCATAATACATGATAATGCTCCGCCGCTTTCATGGCCGTTAGCCATCGTAGAGAAACTGCATACTTCCAAGGACGGTACAACCCGCGTTGTTACCGTGAAAACCGCGAAGGGGAGCTACGTGCGCCCTGTTGTACGTCTCTGTCCGCTTCTAACTCAGTGAGATCTAGCCTGAAGTTGGATCTACCTCTTAGTTTAAGTATTTAGTTTGTAGTTTTCGCTGTTATTGCGTTTGTAGTTTTCGCTAAAGTTAATTTAGATTAATTTTATTGTCATATCGCTGTCTTAGCCTATTGATGGGTTATGCGGTAGTACACCCAACATAGCTAAGTTCCATTTTATTGAGTTTTTAAAGGCAACCCTTTAGGGCCGGGTGGATATGGTAGCGCCATCTATCCTTTCCATTGTTAGTTAATAATGTCAACGTCAATGGTTCGTCGCTGCTCGGCCAATCCGAGCGATCCTTTTCATGAATCCCCTCCCAAAACGCCTCGCTATTGGTTGCCCTGCTCAACGGCGACGAAAGAAAGGATGGAAGATTCGAGACGCGCCGATCTAATGTCCGTCGTGTACCGCAATCCGCACCGCTATATATAATTGTTACCGCTTATACCAAAAACCTAACAAAACCGCCCGCGAGTGAAAGTGATTTGTGAAGTGTAGTGGTTCAAGCAGCTTCAGGATTCCCGAAGACACCAAGAGACTGCCCTTCTGAGAAGAAGAAGACTGCCGAGCAAGGTAAGAGGCTCCTATCCCATTTACATTCACTTCCTCACTTCCTAGTCGCCGAAGAACCGCCATTCTACAGTCCACAATATTAATCCTTCTCCAAATCGCCTAGAACCTACGGTTTCGGTGTAACGCCGAACCAGGCACGAAGCAACGTCTTATAGCACGAATAAAGGAAAAATTGCAACAAAACCGTAAATTTTTTGTTACATCATATAATTTAATTGTTTTAATAATTTTATAGGTACTACCCCGTTCTTCATAAACCCATAGAGGTATAAAATTGAAATTCATATCAAATGCTCAAGTCAAAACTAAAGGGTACAGCCAGTCGATCTAGAATCTTGAAATTTGGCATAAAGCAACGTTTTATAGCAGAGGAAAAATTTCGAAAACCTTAAATTTTTAGTTACATCACATATTTTTTTATATAAGTTTGTACGGAACCCTCGGTGCGCGAGTTCGACTCGCCCTGACCGGATTTTTTTTCTTTGGTAGTAATTCTGACTGCACTTATGGCGTAGAGGTCTAAGCGGGTGGTCTTGACGTTTAGAACTGTGCCGTGTGTTGTCGCTTCGATCCCCACACAAGACAATACTTTGCGGGATTTCACAGATTGTTGTTTCAAGCCTGGGTGTACTTTGTGTCCATAAATTGAACGTTTGTAAAGTCCCCCGCGACATAGAATTTATTCCTAGTGCTGGATATGGCTTTCAAAAAAAATATTGTTACTTCGATATTTGAATCCTTACTGTTGGTAGGTAATCAGTTAATCACTTAAAAATATTTAAGTTTCTTTATAACTATGTAAGAATTGTGTGAGAGATAATACTACGAACAATTTTACAGAGTTTCTGTGAAATTTGAACGTATCTTTAAACATGAAATAGTTGGTGCTTTAAAAATTCTATATATTTAGTTTTATGACTTTTCGGTAAAACCAATTTTTTTAATCTCACTTTAAGAATATTTGACCAAATATTGTTATAATTTCAAAGGCGGATAAGTTTCCGGTATTTATAATACGGAAATATTATATTGTAATAAGCACCAACATTGCCTTCGCGTTGGTACTATGTACTTAGTTAATAGTAGGTGTAAAACATAATAAGAATCTACCCAAAAAGCTTCTTAGGTAAGTAGGTAAGAATAATATAAGAAAAGCCATCATAGAAAAAATACTCTGCACCATTTACTTCTCACTTCGCCAAGAGGCATCTAATGAAAATGGTTTATTGTGCTCGTAAATCGTTGGCGACGCTCTCTACCAAAATCTTCTACATGACTTATTAGCTACATTATTATGTATGCATATACCCTTCTAACATTTCCATATAATATATGTTTATTTTTATAATATTCATAAGTATGCCAACCTATATTTTTTAATACTTATTTTTTATGGTAGTCCAGTTTTGCCATAAGGAAAATTTAGGCATTATCCATTTTTAATTTTTCTCGGTTTGCGCAACATCTCTATTACGATTCAAGCATTTTTTGTTTACTGTTGGGATTTAACATACAATATTTGTCGCTACACGAAGTAGCCCAGTTTGAACTTTAGACCTATAACTACTTAAGTCATGTGGCAAAAGTTTAAACTGAGCTAACTGAGTCGTAAGCTATTAAAACTGCAACATTTTAGTCAGTCATTAAAACAAAGAAATTAAGTCTTTGGGTTACCTACAATGTTGTCGAAGGATATTTTTTTTTATGTTAATAGGCAGCAAACGGATCGCCTGATGGTAAGCAATTACCGCCGCCCATGGACACAAGCAACACCACAGGAGTCACAAGTTCGTTGCCGCCCCTTGGAGTTGGGAAAAGGGATAGGATGAGGAGTGGGATGAGGAGTGGGATGAGGAGTGGGATGAGGGAGAAGGAATAGGGGATAGGGCTTCCGGCACTCTCGCTCACCGAACGAAACGCTACAGTTTAGGTACTGTTACTTTACGTCGATTTTCTGTGAGAGGTTAGTACTTCCCGGTCGAGCCGGCCCATTCATGCTGAAATCAGCAAGGCTCTACTATACATATACATATTTAATAAAATCCTGCATTTGACCAGCGTGGTGAGCTATGGCCGAACCCTTCTCATAATGGAAAGAGGCCCGTGTCTAGCAGTAGGACAGTATATAAACAATATTGATCTGATTAGGTACCTACTTACATATTCATAAATTATTGCGGTGATCGTACAAATCTATTGATGAGAAGGAAAACATTGTCACAGTATTTTAGCTCAAGACAGCAACAAAAAGTTCTGAGCAATATCCATCCATGCCTCAATAGGTAGCTAAAGCCATCAGAACTGTCATACATCAATGTTCTACGACAGTTGGTATGGGAAGATAGTTTTCGCAATCGTCCTTACGGCGCACATACAGGTATTTGCACGATCTACGCGGCCAAAAGTCCAAAATGTCAAAATAACAATGTCATTCTTAAACCGAGTTCCACGAATAGATTACGAACCCGGGAACAATATCTAAGGTTTATCTACCTGCTAGCCCACACCCCGCACCCGTGGGGTCAGTCGGAAGTTGACCGTGTTACCTAGTGTACGTATCTATTCTCGGCGCTTTTCTAAACATTAAACTTACAAAGTGATTTTTTATGTTATCAAGTTCTTTTACGAACTGAAAGTAATAGATTCTGATGGACAAGGTAAGAGACTTACATATTACATAAATAAAGTCATGATCAACTATCACACTACATATTTTTTTTTATAAATAAAAAACCCATTTTAATACTGTGATTTTCTGCAATATTTTTTATTTGCTAGTGTTTTTGTTTATGTATCGGGGTAGATCGGGCTATTCTCTTTAATATAGGTTATTATTTGATCCTTTTCCTTATAAGTACTATCAAAATCGTGTCCGCATATGTCTGGTTAGATACATTTTTGAGGGATCAAAGATCATCATCATCATCAGCCTTTAACAGTCCACTGCTGGACTAGGCCTCTCCTTTGAAAGGAGGAATTGGCCTACTATACCACGCTGGCTAAACGGGTTGGTACAGGGTTTGTATCAAGTTTTCCTTCTCTTACAGTGCTGTTCTCTGCATAATATGCTCCCTCAGTCGGCTCTTACGACAACCATGGGATGATATGGGGTGGTGACATTTCGTATTCTTAATCCGTCACCACACGGACAGAGATGGACGGATCAAAGATATTTAGCGAAATTTCGTCTAAAATTGAAAATGTTTTCAGCGACTTTTAACACAGTTTATGTTTGATTAAGGTTAACAGGAAGGATCAGGAGTAAGGATTGTGACAGCACAATACTTATTTGACCTCATGACGAACGAAAATTTGCCTAATTTTGATACCAAATTAAAATATATAAAGGATCATATTTTGTCATGTGAAGGTTACAATGATGACCAAATTGCTGTTCTTGTGGCAAAGGTGGACGAAAGCTCATTATCAAAAAGATAAATTTATAAAAAACAAGCAGTGTTGGTTGGATGGTACTTTTGAAATACCTGTTGTTGATACACAAAAACGGCCAGGGCGACCATCCAAGTTGTTCGAAGACGCAAGTGAAAGGAGCAAGAGGCGAAAGACTGAAGAACTTCGTTCTAATTTTGAATCTGGTAAAAAGGATGCATCAAATGTCCTAAGAGATATTACTAGTTCTCCAACACGAGCAACTAAATATAAAAAGACATTTTATCATTTGAAATCAGAAAAAGGGCAGCCCTCCTTGACACCAATGCAAGCTTTGGAAATGTTTGTTGATGCCGATTGGACACAAGGACAGTACGAAATTATAAGAACGAGTCATAAGAAGTTTTTTCCGTGCTATAGTGCCTTATAGAAAGCCAAGAAGAAATGTTACCCACTTACGAATGACGACGAACGACAATGACGAAGAAAGCCAAGAAACTTAGAATTATTATTATGTTTTTTATGTTATTTTTTTTGTTTTTGAAAATAATAGTAAAAAGTAAAAAAAAATGTTTGTTTGTTTATTTACAGTGTTTAGATAGGTACCAATTAAGCATTAAAATAATTTTGGCCGCGTAGATCGTGAAAATACCTGTATGTGCGGCGGTTACAGCTGTTAGAAGTTTAGAAAGCAATCATAAATTGAAATTGCCACGAGCATATCTGCTGTTTTCTATATCTAGCTAGACCAGAATCTTGGAGTTTAGAAAACATAAGTAGATATTAACGCTAATGTATGGCTATCATGTAGAGTAAAGGATGTGATTGATAGCTATTTAGATTTTAAACTTTCGCGATAGGTATACAACATACAAAATAAATTAGCGGGTCTTAATCGCGTACAATTAATTAATTTAAGGTATACATACCTATTTGTTTCCGACGTTTCGCTCGTCTTGCACCGAGCGTGGTCGCGGAGAGACTGATGAGAGCTCAGCGCCGTCTTGTGGAAGTGCGGGTTTCGGCACCTACCCTCACTTGGTCTTTATTTAAGTTCACACTGTCGGTACTCCGACACACTACACTAATGACGTCTACACACTGTTGAGATTTATCACTGCGGCGGTGTTTACATTTGCTGATGACTGGATTCCAAGTAGCCGATAATCTATATCCATCCTCCCGGTTGAAATTGTTATATTTCTTGATTTCTACCGCTTCACGTACTATCCTGGAGTAATAGTGACGATCGATGGATAAGACTTGTGGTTGATGCAACCGGTTGATTAAACCGCGTAAGGACATTCCTTATTCCGATGGCATTCTACGTAACGCCAGTGTTCGTCTTTTAAGACAATTAATCCGTAACTGTCGGTACGAGCTAGGTGTTGTACAGTGTGACCTATTTAAAGTGCATACAGAGTGTAGTGAAGTGCTTTCAAACAGTGACTTTAGCTATTGCGATCGTGTAACGTATAACCAATCTAGTCGCATTTACGATCTGCGTACTAAACGGCACAAGAACAAGTTTGATAAATTGATAAACCATCGTGAGAGGGTAACCGGCAAAAATGAACAGTCCACCCAACAGAAAACGGTAGTCAATTTATCAGATTAGGTTATTGATAGCACGACACAAAGCGTATTGGCGAAAGGGTTGAATTATGCATTAACACCTAAACGGATTCCATATGAAAAGGTCATAAGTAGCATAGAAGAGGTGATAACGCGTAACAAGTTACCGTCTAACGATGCGGATACACTTAGACAGGATGTTGCCGTTATTTTATGCAAGTCAAAGCCGCCTAAACCCAATATTTCCACAGAAGAGCGTCAAGCACTAAAAACGCTGCGTGATAACACGAATATTTTAGTGTTAAAGGCCGACAAGGGAAACGCCACTGTGGTAATGAATACTTGTGATTATGACTGTAAGATTAGGAATCTGTTAAGTGACACATTAGTATACAAGGCAGTGTCATATAACCCGACCGCCAGAGTGACAAAACGCATTCGTGCCTTAATTAGAGACCATAAAAACTTATTTGCGGAAGAGGTGTTTGAACGGTTACATAAACCTTAAATTGTGCAGCCGCCTAAGATGTACGGCTTACCCAAAGTACACAAGACCAACGTACCTTTGCGTCCTATAGTGAGTCAAATAAATTCACCCACATATGGTTTGGCGAAACACATAAGCAAGGTTCTACAACCGTTAATAGGCAAGACGCACTCTTTCGTGAAGGACTCTCGTCACTTTGTAGAAATTATCAAGAGCACGAAAAAGGAACCAGACGAGGTGATGGTGAGTTTTGATGTGGAGTCACTATTCACCAATGTTCCTGTTCAAGATTGCCTTGAGGTCATACAGAGGAAATTAAGGGAAAACGGTCTGTCTGACGAATACACTGTTCTGCTTAATAATTGCTTGGATGGAAACTACTTCTTATATCGTGGACAACACTACCTCCAGATCGATGGAGTGGCTATGGGTAGTCCTATAGCACCGGTAATGGCCAACATCTGGATGGAGCACTTCGAGGAATCCATAGACATGCAGGCATCAAATGTGAAGCTATGGAAGAGGTATGTCGATGATATCTTTTGCATCATGAAGGGGAACCAGCAAGACGTGGAACAATTCGCAGACAAATTGAACTCCATACATGCGAACATCCGATTCACATACGAAATGGAGGTAGACGGATCGTTACCCTTTCTCGACGTTAAAGTGACAGTGAGACATAATGGTACCCTTGACACACTGTATATAGGAAACCGACACACACAGATAGGTATCTTAACGCGAACTCGCACCACCATCCGCGGCATTTGGATTCCGTTGTGTCATCCTTAGTGAACAGAGCGTATGACCTGTGTGATCCTGAACAATTAAATAGTGAACTGTCACATGTTCAGGAGGTACTTAGGCGCAACGGATACAAGAAGAAGATACTCCGTCTGAAGAGGAAAGATCGTGGACCTGAAGTGAGCAGAGTGCCGGCTTACATGCCGTATCTAAAGGGAGTAACGGACAAGGTTGGAACAGTACTCAAGAAATACTCCATCAAGACTGTATACAGTCCGTTCTCTAAGATAGCACATAATCTGCGTACCCCAAAGGATGTCATTCCTCTCCAAACACCTGGCGTCTACAAAGTCGATTGCAGCTGCGGTAGTTCATATATCGGGCAGACTAAGCGTACAATCGCTGAAAGAGTAAAGGAACATATCGCAGCTGTGAAAAACCGACATATTAATAAGTCGGCTATAGCTGAACATTTGTTGGAGTCTGGACCAAACCACTGGATAGAACTGCATCAACCACAAGTCTTATCCACCGATCGTCACTATTACTCCAGGATAGTACGTGAAGCGGTAGAAATCAAGAAATATAACAATTTCAACCATGAGGATGGATATAGATTATCGGCTACTTGGAATCCAGTCATCAGCAAATGTAAACACCGCCGCAGTGATAAATCTCAACAGTGTGTAGACGTCATTAGTGTAGTGTGTCGGAGTATCGACAGTGTGAACTTAAATAAAGACCAAGTGAGGGTAGGTGCCGAAACCCGCACTTCCACAAGACGGCGCTGAGCTCTCATCAGTCTCTCCGCGACCACGCTCGGTGCAAGACGAGCGAAACGTCGGAAACAAATAGGTATTTATACCTCAAATTAATTAATTGAACGCGATTAAGACCCGCTAATTTATTTTGTATGAGCTATTTAGATATGAATGGAAAGAGTCGGTACCTACCGTTAGTCGCTTTTGTTAGCAGCTGACCAATCGATGCTGAATAGTGCGATAAAAGGCAGCTGTGTTTTCAATATAGAGAGGAGGCTCTCGTTGAAGCCGATGCCTACGCAGGACCGGTGGTGGAAGGCGTAGGAGAGAGATTTATGGAATGATTGAGATGGGCCTTCCGAGCTTTTAATAATGAAACGAAATACCACCGTCCAAAATGCAACAGTAGATATAGACACCGCATATACCTATATCATGGTATGTTTCATTTATTAAACCAGTAGGTACATTCGTGTAGAAACCAAGACAGGTACCATCTTACATTTTCTGCTTTTCATCGTCAGCTCTCGAGATTTATCCTGGGAGGCAATCAAATCAACGACCTACGGCTTAGCAGTCAGGGTCGCTAACCACTGGACTATCAAGCCAGTCGGGCCAACGCTTTCGAGGCTCACCATAAATATCCACCACAACTTACGAGTATTTATTAAAAGCAAATAACAGAGAAATTTTAAATGGTTTCCCTATAAAATACAAATTCTGTCGGGATTATTATATGTCAGCAGTAAATTACGCCGTATTAAAGGAATTATATGAAAACAATATAATTCTGTATACTTTGTATCTACTTATTATTTGTGTTCTTTGTTCACAAAACATAGGTATAATAAACTAGGAGCTTAGTTACAAAGCACTTTAGCTTACAATAATGACCATAATATACGCATTATGTCAAATGTACAGAATGGATTTCTAAAATATGTTTTTTCAGTTATGTTTGAGAGTTGTTTTCCAGACCCCTTCTATTCATTTACTCCTAACTATCAGTGGACAAAAAGCCGTGGTGGTAGTGTTTTAATGGCAATACAATTCAGTTTTATTTGCTTCAGTATTTATTTCAAAGAAATTTTGTGAGTTTAACATCTTTAATATTAAGATAATATACCTACTCTGCTTCGAGGTCCCATTAAAAAATTGCCATCCTGTATGCCACTTCAATAATGCTCCTATGAGCTAAGTGTTAGGTATTGTCAATAGGATTTACGTTTATTGCACTTTCCATTGATTGTATTTGGCGTTCGAAACCCTAGTGTTGCATTGATAATACAAATATTATACGCTTCTAGCATACTTAATGTTTTGTTTTCCTCACTAGAGTAGAATTATCTTCAAATATAGAGCAATAGCAAATCAGTTAATAATATGGTCCTCTTTAACAAATTGCTTCGACACCATTTAGTAATTAACCCATTTATGAAAAGCATACCTACCTATTTATAATGATGTAAAATATAATCTGTTATATTATAAAAAATATACAGGAAATATATATCTTAGATAATAATGCCACATACGATTTTAAATAGTTATATGAAATGAGTTCATATATGGGTTATCGGCCAACACAAAATTCGTTTTACATTTTTCAGTTCTTCTCTTATATTTTAGAACGAAACGAAATCCAAAAGCACATTTTATGGCAGACTTCCCAGGAACTGTCAACCGCTTAAGTTGAGATTAGTGTGGTGCGCTATTGGCTTGTGCATTGGGGTAGGCGGCGTGGAAGCGCCACCGGTCTTGCCAGCACTGCACCTGGTTGCGGATGCGCGTGACGTCAGCGGCGTACGTGCGGCAGCACCCTCCCACGTAGCGCACGCCCAGCTCCAACCACTCCTGCACGAACACCTCCACCGACTCGCACTTGTCGCGGTCTATCCACCTGACGATCATAAAACAACTCTTATAACAACTAGTTGCACTCCAACCATCTAGTTCGCTCCTTAAACTAAATCGAAACAGCCACATTTGCATAATAAGACTATTCCATTACAAGCTGTCAGCACATTCGACATAAAAAATCTTGTCAATTACATTCACTTGGGAATGTATAAACTAAACTGTGTTGATAACTTATCCGACTTTGAAATCTTACCCTATTTGAGGGTTGTATTTTTCGCCCGAATTGAGGTAAACGATAAGCGGAATGGGGGCGTGTGGCCGGTCCTCGTTGATGCCTTTCAGTAGGCTCGACACAAAGGACGGCGCGCAGCAGTTCACTCCCACGGCCACCAATTGCTCAGGATTCAGATCCCAACACTTCTTGGCCACCAGCTGGAAATTTTCTCCGCGAGCTAGACTTTCATTATCCTGTAACATAAACATTTTTGTTTTAGCCAAGTTGAAGGAAAAATATTCTACATAAATCGCAAGTAGGCACTGAACGCTGCCTTCCTTGAGCTATCAAGGGCGGCAGATATCGGTGGTTAGTAGGTAACTAAAATAAAATAAAAGGCAGAACATAAGTGACAGCTGTTTATCATTCCGTAATGGTTGTAAAAGTTAACCGAGGGAAAGGGTTACGGACTTACTGGTACGCACCTATACGTGCTTATAGACAATATTGTTACGAGCTGGGGTTCGACGATAAATTATAACTCACTATGCCACTTAAACTGAACTTTATTTACTAACACAATAACACTAGATACACACACTTATTTTTCACTTCACTAATAAAACACACTATTCACACCACTAGACGAGCTGGGGTTCGACGATAAATTATAACTCACTATGCCACTTAAACTGAACTTTATTTACTAACACAATAACACTAGATACACACACTTAATTTTCACTTCACTAATAAAACACACTATTCACACCACTAGAACAACACTGAACACTTCCGAATTACTTCCTTCGCTTCTTGTTTATCGCTCCTCTATTCAATTGTTACTGTCCGTTCCGTTCGGTCGCGCTCTATTTATACTGGCCGGATAACATCACTAGCGCATTCTAGATGCTTCTACAAAACTGTCGAAATAATCTCGAACAGTCTATTACTCGATACAGTAACGCCATCTAGTACAGAGTAGCTGAATTACCTTTAAACCACCGATACATTCAATCTCTTCTAGTACCCCCACCCATTCACCCCCATTCACCGATAGATGGCGTAACACTATTATGGACATTGTTGTAGATAAAAAGATAAGGGATAGTAGATGAACTCATGATTTAATACAAATTATCAAATTGGTGATTCACTTGCATATGAAATATATTTAGATGCATTATCCGATAGTACTGCGCTGTATAGGTACAGTTAGCGTTTCCCGATGGCAAAGCCAACTGACGAAAACAATGTAACTTTTTGGGCACATCAATATACCGCAGCAACAACCGATCCAAGTTGATTTGCTTGTTCGTTTCCTATTCGTACTACAGTACGAACTCTATTTGAATATTTTTGTATCTAGATATTCACGGTGTGCCAACCCCGTAAATAAATAACCCGCTGCTGAGCTACCGTACAACACGACGGCAACGCAATATGTCAATACCAGCCCTATACAAATCATCGATTTTCGTTACCTATTTTAGAAATTCAAAATCCCTTGCTTAAGGTAAATGGGCACCTTAGTATGGAAATCATACCCATGGTGGACACAAACGAAATATAGCAGAGTGTATTCATCTATGGCTCTCATTTACTATGGCATTAGTCGCATTAATGTGAGCTACGGGAATCTCAAAAAATTCAAGTGTTATTTATGTATATATCCATAGTCTTTATCTCTGAAACTACTGATCCGCTTTGAAAAACCTTTTTGTGTGTGATAGCCACATTCAAGAGCAGTGGCGGATTTGCAGTCTTGGCCGCCCTAGGCCCCAGGCCATGTGCCGCCCCTTTCTCAACTGTATAGACTACATAATGAATTAACTTTATTGCTAACTTTTATTTTAATAACTAAGTATAATACTTTTACCTTATTTGCATTCAACAATGTAATTAAGTTAGTTAGTAATATTTTATTAGTAGTTTGAGGGATATTTGCACATTTCATTAAAACATTTAAAGTGGTTTTACCTATTACAGGTACCGACAGGTTTATTCTCATACAAAATAATAATTGTTTTACAAAACTCGTCTTCATTTTCAGTACGATTCATAAATTCTATCTGGTAATTTATTCATTTAAAATCAATAGAATAACAATGTATAAAAAAATATAAGTTTTATTTCTGTGTTTGATTGATGAAAAAAGACAATATAAATGAGGAATCTATTGAATCACTAATAGGCTAGTTGACAAAAAAATGTTTAAGTCCGTCCTTTAGATTATTCAAAAATAAGCGATACGTATTTTTTTTTCAAAAATTACTAAGATATAGGTCATTAAAGTTACGTATAACGTCACGCCGTGCTGCATTTTTTCGCACTAGATGACGTCACACGTAACTTTAATGGGCTATATCTTTGTTATTTTTTATTTGATCGAAAAAAGAAAGAATACGTGTCCAATATTTTTTTATAATCTAAAATACGGACTAAATAAAATGTAATTATTTTGACCCTGGAAACTACCCTATTACGGTTGACGTAAACATGCCAACGTTACCACAGCTCAAAGAAAAAAAATTACAAGGCTATTTAAAACAAATTCATCTGTTATACGCGATTTATGCTAGTACATCATATTTGCTATAAGTTCTTACTTACCAGTAATGTAACGAGAAAATATTTACACACTTCACGAAACACTTTGAAAATAAGTAGCACACGACCAGAATAATGCGTCAACTTGATATGCAATTCCTTTCAACCATAGTAAAAACAGAATAGTAAGCTAGCTAAGGCCGCTCGTCGAGTTAATTGCCTACTCTTGCGTTGACGCACGGGTTGTCACGTGTTTACACCGCGGCGCCGGCTTTGTCGGCGCGCGCGCTTTTTCGCCGTTTTTTTAAGTGATTGCGCTGAATACTACAGAATTTAAGCTTGTTATTTTTTTTTTCAAATACCTACTGACTAGTTAGCGTTATATAACTATCTAAATGCCCTTTATAGCGAGAAAAATGTAACAAGTTTAATTTACTGTCGTTTAACACATTGTATAATATTAATAACGTTTATAACAAAACTGAATGTATATAAACAATTCGAGCGGGCGAGCAGTACCTACATGAATGCGCGCGATCAGACGCGCGGCGCATCCCGTACTGAATCCGCGCCGAGCTTGCCGCGCTCGTGAGATTGTGTGCGTGAAAAGTGCGTGCGTAAACGGCGCACGCATACATTCAAACCAGCGCGGCGGCGGCGGCCGATTTGTATGAAGCTATCCTACTATTCTGTTTTTACTATGTTTCAACGGCGTCGGGAACGCCGGCGTTCCGCACTTCCCGCTATTATTATCATTATTCTCGATATGCTGATCGATGCGGTCTCGGGAACGCCGGCGTTCCCGCTGGTGCGATGCATTTAAAACCCATTTTTTAAAACATTGAGTTGATTTTTGTTCAACGATTTTTTTTTATTGAGACCATAGATAAATATTGCTTGTGTTTTAAAACGAATTAAACGAATTTTATGACGAAATAAGTCTTGGCACCTTTCTACGCACCAAAAAAAAAAAGTTGAAATGTCACATTTCATTCTCGTACGAGGCGTGTCTGCGTCTAGTGCAGTGATGCAGTTATGATCGTTACCGCTATGGCAATATGGGTCATAATAGGGTGAGCTTTGTAATTTGATCCATTGCTTAGTTTATTTATTTATTATACTAATTTCGTTCATTTATTATCAAAGAAGGTATTTGATTCGAAAAGAGGACACTCGAAAGTACTAGGAAACGTAAATTTTATTTTAGAATTATTTTTCTTCAAAGACAAGAATCTATCTCGAAAATGAACAAAAAAGATCACGATTCGTCGGCGTTGATAGGTTAAATTTGCCGCCCCTGAAATTTGCCGCCCCTGAAATTTGCCGCCCTAGGCTCAAGCCTACTCAGCCTGCTGGTCAATCCGCCACTGTTCAAGAGAAAGGTTATAGGCTACTTTTATCCTTATATTCCCGCGGGATCACTGAATGAGGCCGACGAAGTCGCGGCCGTCCGCTAATTAATTGATAAAGGTAAGAAAAATAAAATGCTAATTCATTAAAACATTTTTTATTCAATTTGATCTAAAGCAATCCTAAGATCCTTTAAAAATGCAGCGGGTGCGTCTGTTGCTTCCTGGTGTTTGGCCCAAGACAGATAATAAACAATGCTAGCGATATGGGCGCAGCTATTTAATGTGCGAAAAAAGCCTGTTCAATTTGCGAAGGGACAGCGTATAACATATCTCTAAACATTAGCTCATTTCGATATGATTTTTATGCCTTTATAAGATGAAATAAAAACCTTTTATACCGTTTGTTTCCTTTTTTAAAGGATTCTGTACATTTTTCTCAGACGATTTTTAATCAAACAATTATATGCAATGCAAGGTCATATTATTCCCCTTTGTTTAAGACTATTTTGGTTAATGTCCGCCGCTGTTCGCAAAGCGGTTCGGATATGCCCAATGACCTTTATACGCGTTATAATCATTAATTAAACATTTTATCAATACAGAGTAAGTGTTTAATGCAGGTTTATAAAAGTTATTTTATGTGCTTTTAAGTAAATTGAAACAAGGCGTTGTGGGTTGTTTTACTGCATACACTTACCTTACAATTGAATACGAGCCACGCTTTCATGTCAGGGAACTCTCTGAGAAGGTCGTATAACATTTCGGCTTCTTCCTGGCAAGGGATCGTTTCCAGAGCAAGGAGGTCGACACCTGCTTCAACCAGAGCCTGGATTCGAGGTCGATGCCATTTTTTCATAACCTGTGGAGACAACACCGTTCGATACTTGTACACTTACTGTTATATGATACATCGTGGGACATGTTAGACTGGTGACTACGGACAAAAGTTGGATGTGTAAAATTGTAACCCCTATTAGACTTATGAGATGAGACACACATGAGACTTAAACTTATTATAATGTTTAGATAATTTACTGATTATATTAATATCAATCGGTTCGCGATGAAAATAGATAATGTGTTGCCTACCTATTTTCATCGTGAGATCAGCCATCTGATAGATAGGCACCTAGTGTAATTAACTATAACAATACCTAGCTACCGTATGTCTAGTTTACTGACATCGTCTAACCCAACAGAACTACTTTTAAAACTTTATAGTTTACGCGATTGATGCAAATGCAGCTCATTAACATACATAATGAATTTTTGCAAGGACTTCATAAGTATGTCATGGTAAAATCTCCAAATAAGTAGAAAAATAAAGCGAATTTTCCTTAAGTTTCAACGTAGTAGAGAGACTAAAGGATTGCTACGCAGAGGGTTACAGTTACAGCACTCAGGGTTCAAACCCGGCGCCCACCAAAAACTTTACGAAGTTAAGTGCGTTTATTATCTCTTCCTAAATAGTAAGAGAAAACTTTGTGAGAAAACCTGCATGTGTCTATAGACTACGGGAGATACTCACCTTCAGATTGGCTGAGTGCCTGCTAGTCAAAATTACATTTCACAGAAAATCGCTTCATTTCACAAATAAAATTAAACAGCCGAAACGCAATTAATACGAACAATAAAAAGGACTCAAAATTAATTAAGACGCATATTTTGTTACTCCATGTTTGTTTTAGATAGCCATTTGTTCTAGGTTTCGTTAATTAACCGTCCACCCCAGTCAAATGCTGACGGTACAGAAAAAAAACAAGAGAAATGGACTGGAGTTTTTCATATTGCCGATGTAAATTTTAATTTGCAGGCAACTTTACGGCCCTCTTTACGAATTAGCCGCCGCTTTCAATGGCCTTTATTAGGCTATGCATTCATTGCTCCCGGGGTTCTGTAGAAATGATCGACCACCTGCCTTGTGGTATCTTACTACTTTTTGTGAGTGTGTGATGGACTAAAGTATATCTGGCGAAAAGTGGGTGTGGAAGTGCGCCTCTGCCTACCCCTTCGGGGATAAAAGGCGTGACGTTATGTATGTATGTATGTGATGGATGTTCATGTTTCTCACTACTGTTAAGGTTAACGTATTTCTAAAACGGGTGGATGTATGGATGTTTGTAACTCTTTCACGCAAAAACTACCGCACGCATTTTCATGACACTTGCAGAATATTGCTTATGCCTACATCTGAATAGTATATAGGCTACCTTTCCACGGAGGCGAAACCGTCTGCAGAAGCTTGGCTAAAATCAATTTCTTGAGCAAGTTATACTACTCCCTTAATTTTGATTTTACGTTTTCTAAGAGTCACAAACACGTACATGAAGCGTGATATATGTGACTAAGGCCTCATGAATACATAGGTATATTTGGTTCCTAAATGTCCTATGATACTCAGTTCTATGCCCATGCGTTACTAATAGAGGCACTTATTCAATATGGAAGACAGAGCACTCCAGACTTCTTACAATATGTCATCTAAAATAAGCTTGCTTATTTTAAGAGTAAAATGTGTGGGTAGCGAAAGCAAATTTGTTTCTGAAAATGTTTAACTTCTGTAACTTGGCAGCGTACGCTCCTTTTAGTATTGTAGCCACTAACCAGGTACGTAATTTCTCAATATTTTATTTAGGGAATTCTTTGAAGGACATTAGGTACACTTACGTATTACATGTTCTTATATTATAATTTATATGGAGTAACGCTAATATTTGATCTCTACATCCGAGTAGCGGTTTTTCACTTTTAATCTTCATTCGTTTCGAATATTTTTTATTTTTAACGCGAGCCTATTCATAAAAATATTGATATTCTTAATGAAAACGGATGATTTTCGTGTTTCCAGGTGCTGTTCAGATGGAAATCGATGATAAATGAAAAGTATTTTGCACGCACGGCAATATACGCCGATTAAAAATAATACTACTTTAACGCTTTGGATTATCCCTGTGTTGCAGTGAAATATTGATGGTTACCCTTCTACCTGCCCTAACTTTTTATGTAGGTATACCTAGGTATGATGCGATATTATGCCCATGTGGAATCGACTTGCAAGCCACAACACTCAACGTATTAACGCCGTAATCGCTTAATCCATTGCGCCATCCGTGCGAAATGAGTAGATTTTATGATAATTAGAAATTTTAAAGCAACTTTGTAGCTACCGTGTTTCTCCGAAACTAGGTAAATATAATTATCCAACGAGCTTTAAAGTCTTTAGCAAAACTTTTGATGATCTATGTTTCGAAGAAAGCATTGAAACCTGCTTAATGAGCGTAAATGATTTTAATTCCAGTTCAGTGACCAAGCAAAGGATCCCTAAAATCGAACAACATAGTTAATGTAGAATAATAAAAACACTCACTCGTAGAATTTGGAGCTTTTAGTTAGAAAGCTTTACCTTTAACGTTATAAAAAGATCGATTCGGACAATTGCTGCCCTAAAAGCACTCAATGACAATATATAGCAACAGACAAAGAACCAATTAGGCGCCAGCCAAATTCATTTATTATTTACTATATCTACCAACCTGCCTTTAAATATAGAAATAACTGTGCCGTAGGTAATCAAAATCCGAATTGTCAATTTACGTAATCCTATTTGTAATACAGGCGACAAGACAAGGACAATCAGATGTTGTTGTCATCAGAAAAAAATTTCGAACGACATTGGATATAGGTATATCTTTTAGCGAACAAGCGATTGCTAGCAACAGACGGCAAGGTACTGTAACTTAGATAACTTTTAATCTGTCATGTTTACGCCAAAGTTGTCCCAAGTTGCATTTGTGATTCCGTTGAATAAACTTTGCCTATCTTTAAATTGATTTTCTAAGTTGGTTTTGGTTCGGAATAGAAATTATATCGATCCAAGAATATATGTGTTTGAATACATACCTCTACAGATGTGGTGTCTGCGTAACTGCCGTTGTATTCGGAGCCGTCGTGCAGGTGCGCTCCGTAGGGACCCACAGACCCAACCACCAGGAATGTGATCTACAACAGGTGCAGATTATCATAAAGCTGCCTACTTCATATTAATACCATCCCCCACCACTATGTTTCAACATTATCTACGCGAATACACATAACTTTCAACCCTTGGAAAGTGTAATTAATGCGTGCTTGCACCCGACCCTTGCGGGTGCGGACCCTAGAATCTTTGTTTAGAGCAAAACACAAACATTCTTGAAATTTTATAAATTGAAATAATAAATTACATATGTTAGGAACTTTTGACTACCATGTTTTGAGAATCTCTTAAATGTTGAGTTTAAACTTTAAAAGGGAAGTGACACCGGCAATACCATAATAAAAAATGTTAAATATACCTCTCGTACTTGTTATTCTAAAATGTTATACCGAACATAAAATACGGGGAATATAAACCCGTGATAAAGATTTAAATGCGTATTTTTGAGTGGTTTTATAGGCTATTTGCCTGTTTCGAAGGCTGTTCGTTTTGGAGTCACAAAATGAAAGTAAAAATTAAAATTACCTACCTAAATGTTTACTTTGGGCACATTTTTACCATCTCATCTTAGAGCCTGTCGAGAAAGCGCGATTTACGCGCGCGTTCACTCGCGCGTTTTGATTTGTATTGCGTCCAGATGCGGCGTTTCACGCGCGTTCTTACGCGCGCACGTGATGAGACGTATTTGGTCAGTTATAAACATGGACTCGGATACAGTGGTTGTGTTGTGGCTTGATTACCGTCGATGGAGACGTCGTAAACGAAGAGAAAGTCGACGATTCAACGTGCATCCCATTCTACGTGACAGAATGACGCATAGTATGTTTATAACTTTATACCCAAAACTCAGACAAACTCCCTTGGCAAGAAAAAATGATATAGTTTATTAATATAAAATACACTTTTCTCAATTTCGTCAATAAAAACTTCCGTGTCAAAGTTATCACGCTCCATTTTGAACCGAATACGTCCACTCGCCACGGACACGCGTGTAGTAGGTACTGGACGCAGCAATGGCGCCGGATTATCTCGACTCGCGCGGCACACGCGCGTAAAACGAGCGAGTCGAAAGTCCCGCTCATTGCAAGCGTTTTACGCGCGTGTGAGGTAACGCGCGAGAGCATCTGGACGGGATGTATGTAACTCTAGTCTCTCGAAAACGCGCGAGTGCCTACGCGCGAGTGGACACGCGCGTAAATCGCGCTTTCTGGACAGGCTCATAGACATTGCTTTTTGCTTGAAAATGGATTTTGTTTAACTTGTAATTAAGTATGTACATAAAAAGTAAATCGGACAGTTAGATTCGTTGACAAAATGTAAAATAAAAGTAGCTACCTATTTGACATTTGAATTTTACGTTTTAGTAAGTTATAAACGTTATGTCTACGCTGTTGACCCAATCGTTCTAAACCTAAGTAAAGTATGCTTTTCACTAATAGAACCGTCGAGCCAAGTTTTAAGCTATTATAGGTACAGGTATGTGGTGACAGTTGACACTAACCTTCTGCTAAGTGGTCCTGGTAGGTACTCCTCGATGTAGAGCGAGCGCGCGCGCTTGGCGAGCTCGACGGCGCGCACGATCAGCTCGTAGGCCTCCTCCGGCGACTAGTAATGGCAATAACGGTTGTTTTGCAATAATGAATTATTCTGTTGCGTTATTATGTAATAACTGTTATAGTAAACTGTTATCGTTATCCTGTTATTGTTTCACAAACACTGTAAAGAAAGCATTGGTCCGATATATACATTAAATATGTACCTACTTCACGACAACGATAACGTCGACAACAGACAACAGTGACTACTGACAACTTGACAAGCCATAACAATAACAGGATAACTAAAATAATAAGATTCCCAAAAATAACTTAAGCAAGTATGACCTTTATTACGTTTCATGAAAGATTATAATGCCGTAAGGTTGGCGCTGGGATAGTCGCGAGGCTCGGGAGCGGCGACTCGGCGAAACTCGAGCGTTGTCCTATCGTCATCTCTCTCACACACTCCTGGTGTGCATATTGCATGCCTACTCTTACCTATCCTGTTGTCATTTTAGCACGATAACAGCACGTGCGCCTATCGTCATCTCTCTCACACACTCGTGGTGTGCATATTGCATGCCTACTCTTACCTATCCTGTTGTCATTTTAGCACGATAACAGTTTATAATGATAACAGGATAACTCAGTATGCAATAACTCATTATTCATTACGCTCAAATAATGCATTACCATAACTGTTATTGTAATAACGGCCATTACTACCGGCGACACGCCCAGGTGCTGCTCGAAGCCCTGCAGCGACGCCTGGTACGTGTTCGTTATTACTAAATCCGCCCCCGCTGCAAATTAACCATAAAATATTTTATAGCTCGCAAACATTCGTAACGTAGGTACCACACATTAATCACGAACAACAGCACGCTGGTATTTAATCGAAACAAATGATTCGCAAGATGAATAACTTCACTACCTCACCCGATGCCTTTACGCTTTTCTTGTCAACGTTTCTAATGAATAGAACACATACCTACTCCAAAATTGGTATAACGAAACTAGCACGATAAATATTGGTCCCGCTCAACTTTGCTGCTATTGCCGAGTGCGAGTGGAGCTAAGGGGCGTAAACAATTAATATTATTAAAACATAGTAATGCAACACGAGCACGGCTAGTTCAATAATACGGAAGCGAGGTCGGCAAAAGAAACCGTTCGCTGTCGAATAAAATAATTATGTAATAAATAGAAGACGGCGCTCGGCTTGCGAATAGAAAGGTATTAGACAAGGTGATTAATGGTAACAACACTGTGTATCCGGAGTTGTAGTTTCGGACGAGCGCGGCGCGCCTGCATTACGGCGGGAGTGGCGCCTCGTGTCGCTTGCCGCCTGCCCCGGCTGTACTATGCAAATGTGAAGTAGTTGGTAAATGAGGGAGAAATAGCGCCATCACTTGCCAACTTGCTACAGCGTCAATCATAATAATCACAGCGGAACAGCTGGGACTTACCTACCTAGCGACAAAATACGTGTGCTATTTTATGTTCCACACTTAATAATATGCCTACACTTTATATAATGATATGTAATATATGATAATATGCCCCGGACAATTACTAAATTACATTGTATCTAATTTTTATCTCCAGTCCAACTCTTTATACTGAAACGGAAACATTAATGATTGTACGAAAGTAGGTGGGCGTATTTTATATTTTTCACATAATGTCTTCTAAAAGAGGCAGCAAAGCAAGGCGGTAGGCTTTTCCCTCCAGGGAGTTATTTGCTTGTAGACACTTTTCAGCTTTTCCTTATGAAAAGAAACGGTCCGTTTTGCGGCGAAGAAAAGCGCTTTCAGAGGACGATGACACGAGACGAGGTCGCACTCTCCCTGTCAGAAGCATGAAAATGACGCGCTAAAAGCGACCTAACGTGTAATTCGTCAAAACACGCATGTACACTCGTACTTAGCCGACTGCCGCATACGTTTATGAGCGCCTGTAGTTATGTGGCTACGCAGTCGTTTGCGGTTTTGGGAAACACTGTTTCAAATCATTCTGAACGTAACGTAACGAGGAACAACTATTCTCTTTTAGTATAGGCTGCATTTAGTAAACATGTTTCACTGGTGTACGAATACGTACCTACTGAATGCCTAACGTTGCATTATAAATTATAGGCTGCCTCGTTGCTACCGTGGAATAGGATTACGTTTACTTTTGCGGCAAAAAAGAGGCACGGAGTTTTTGAATCAGACATGCGTTGTTATGGGAAATTTCTGTTCGAAAATTGACGGTTATAGCAGAGGCACTAGTAAGAAGTGTTTTTTCTAACGTAAGATCAAAAAATTGCGTTTTAAATGTTATGGCTAAAGTAATGCAGGTTACCGAAAGTATCTGGCTAAGAAATAATATAAGTATGAATTGAAACATCCAGGCTATTAAGATGCATCATTCAATGTCGCGGCTATAGTGTCATAATCTGACGTGAGTACTGTTTGTGTTTATCCAATACACGTGTCCGCCCACTTGTACGCTCATCGAAGCGCAAATGCGCTATAACATATTTCCCAACACGTGTCGTAGTAATGCACCAATACATCACGTCGCATCATTATGTTCAAATCAAGTTCTAACTCCGAAATATCGAACGAGCGTGCCATAATGTGGAGCGCTGCTGACGGTATAGTCGTAATTACTCGCGTAATTATCACAACGCCATGTTCGATGGTGATCGCAATATGCTAATGTTACGCCGGTATTACTCATCTCCTTTCTCGCTTCAGACAATTTATGTTTTAGCACGTCATTACACATTATTTTGCATATAAGTACATCTTACTTTAATCAAGAAAACTTATAGAAGCTTACAGCTAGATACGAAAAGTAATTAAGTTACTGCTGGTGCATTGGTTGACCTGGAATTCACTGCATGGCCTACAGATATTTGTTTGTTAGTACAACTTAGTATTTGTTTGTGTATGTGATTTGTTTTCTTAAAAGATAACTTTCTAAACTGCTCGGTGGTATTCTGATTGCGGCAAAAGTCATGCTGATTGTGCGCTGTTCAGTTGAAATGCAGATGATTTATATGCGATCCAGCTTTATGTATACTGTGCGCCCTGCACAAGCCGCAGTGTTAATGTCTTACTCATCTCCTATTAACTAGGTTCAACTTAATCTTTCGGATGGGTCCACTATTATTAATTTCAGTTGCCAAGCAGATTTGCATTCCGATTTAATTACAGTATGGTCACTAATATTTATTGCCGTGCTTTGTGGTACATAAGTGTTAACTGTTGTTATGTAAGCACTTCATAGCCGGTACCTTAGCCGGTATTACTTTAGCAATGCATACGTACGTTCATAATTAGCGTAAATGGAGTACAAGACAAAACCAACAAGAAAAGCATACTTAGTGATTAATGACGTCAGAAGTACCTCTTAAAAAGTCTAGATGAGTATTGACGACGTCTTCAGGGTGAGTATAAATGAAGCGCGCGCTCCACAGCGGGTCTCCGTCGATGACATGACCGACGTGGCACGACAGCTGCGTGGAGAAGCCTCCGTCCAGCACCACCACCCGCGGGGGCTCCGGGCCCTCGCCATTAGTCGGAGTCATTGTTCAACAAATATTCTGAAACACATAACATTCTAGCTCAATAACTAACCGTTTCTCCAACCTAATTTCCGCAGACTTCACAATTACTTTGTAGAGAAAGAATAAAACATTTTGGAATTGACTGGGTAATTTATATCTTTGAAAAGATCGCTTTGAGTATATTTTCCACCGATAATTATTAGTTTTCAGCGAAGGCAGGAGCCGTGAAGACGATACTTCGGATACCACTCAATCTAACGTTATCTACTTAGTTGGTTGAAGTCTAAATAAAAATTGCAATACTTTTTAGTGTTAGAGAGTCGAGCAAATAAATCAATGATCATAAATTCGGCATCGTGCATATGGTGATTTATTTTTACCGATACGCGAGAGCAGCTGCTTTATTACTCACTTTGTGGAGCGCTTTTAAACTTGAATGTTCGTCGTAAAGCTTTTAACTACTGAATATATATTTTGACATATTTATAAGTAGCCAATATAATACATTATTAAAGGTTATCGAAATTTTTCCTATGTGCTATAAACGTTGCTTTATGCCAAATTTCAAATAGATCGACTGGTCTCTCGCCTTTAGTTTTGTTATTATTAAAAATATTTTTTTGATATGATGTAACTGAAATTTACGGCTTTCACAATTGTTCCTTTATCTGTGCTATAAGTCATTGCTTTGTACCAAATTTCAAGATTCTGAGTTCATGGGAAGTACCCTGTAGGTAGGTTTTGATTCCCTTGCGAGTTTCGAAAATTTGCGGAAATTTGCAGCATAAACGGCTGTATCTTTTGATTGCGTTGGCTTAGAAGTTTGATTTTTTCACAGCATCAAGGGATAGTAGATTTGACTATTTGATATAAATTACAGTTTGATACCTTGACACATTTCTGAGAAAAAGGGTCTTGACAGACGGACGGACAACAAAGTGATCCTATAAGTATTCCGTTTTTTCATTTCGAGTTACGGAACCCCAAAAACTAAAGAGAAAACCCGCAGGCTAATAATTAGAGATGGGCCGAGTACTCGGTTGATACTCGGTACTCGGCGTACTCGGCGAGTTTTTTTGATACTCGTACTCGGCCGAATAACTCTGTTGGAATGCCGAGTATACTTTGTTTAAGAAAAGCAATATATTTAGGTAGGTATATTTAGAACAAAGGTGTAAATCAAAAAGTAATTATTACTAATTTAAGAAGTCTTTGACAATCTCAATTAATAAAATCAAAATTATGCTAATGAATGAGTACTAATGAGACAAAATTAGGAAAAAAAAAGGTAAGTTATGATGCGTAATAAAGGTATGTTATACGGAAAAGTCCGAAGCACCAATAACAGGCGAACATGTATGAAAAGAGTAATGCATGTAGAGGAAGCGCGTCAGGTTTGCAAGGATAGAAGCAAGTGGTGTTCTCTTGTCTCTGCCTACCCCGACGGGAAAAAGGCATGAGCATATGTATGTATGTAAGTTATAATGCAGGAACACAAGTATCTGCACGTTCGTGTAACAGCCTGTTCCTCTTTTCTTCGTAGAGGTTACCAGCCTCCGAAAACAATCGCTCGCTATACCCTGTGCTTGCAGGTGCACATAGAAACACTCTTGCTAAACGTGCCAGCCTATACCTTGTTTAGTGCCCTGTACACCACTCGAAAGGACTCTAGTTTTTTGCCTACAAATTTTCTTTTAAATAGCAACCTAATTCTAAAGCAATGGGTGGAAGCTAATTCTTCGAAGCAATTCCAGAAAAATGCATGAGGATAGTGTGGTAATAGTTCAGAATCGTTTTCTTCACTGCTGCTAGCACTCTTTGAAATGTCACTTCTTTTTACTGATTCTAAAAATAGCGTATTCCTTATCCGTTCATACATAATTTTCTGGATAAAAAAATCACATCCTGAATCTGGGGTCTAGCAAAGTTGCCAAACTATTATATTTGTCTTTTTCTAACCCTTAAAAGCGACCCTCTCGGCCGGCGCGACCCTGTTTGTACTTGTTTACGCGCGCGATATGGGAATTTGATTGAACCGAGTTACTCGGCCGAGTACTCGGTTGAAAAAAAATTGAGCCGAGTAAAACTCGGTACTCGTTACTCGGCAAAAGTGCTACTCGGCGCATCTCTACTAATAATAAATTCTAACTGTATGCTGTGAAAATGGCGATAAACAGTTGCCACCTGTCATTCGGCCATGAATAGTACGCGTAGCGCTCATGCTCCCATGTAAATATACTTACACACGAAACCAAACAATACATTTCACTATTTGAGTACTTGTAAGCTACTTGTGAGCTACTTGTACATTTCACAATCGACATGTTCGGGTCACATAGCCAAACTTTGCTTTTAAAGCTAATCAACAATGCTGGCACCACAGTTAAATTACTTACTTGCTATTTATTTATGATTTAAAAGATATCAAGGTTATCGCGCGGGTAGGTATAGTAACAAGATATAGAAAATTAAATTTAGTTTATCACTTTTGATTTTACAAGAAACTTTTAATCATACATTTACGTAAAATGAAAATATTCGCCCAACATTTAATTAGAAATGCACCGGTATCGCAATGCTTTGTTAATATACAGCTTGGTCAGAAGCTTCGAATCTTCGAGAAATTAGGTAAGTATTTTGCATTTATCTCAATAATAGGGTATTCTACTCTGTTTGACAAAGTACTTTAAAATATTAATTTCGTAATTAAAAGCCACAGAAAAAAATACGTCGGTGAAATAAATATGCTTTCTTTTCAAAAACCGATCTTAAAATGTAGAGTATTTTCATTCCTGCGAAAACGCTATCCGACATTCTGTGACGTCATAATGCTAGGTAAACAGAACAGACGTGGACGATTGACGCTTATTTGACATTTTGATTTCAATATGCATCATAATCTACAATGACAGCGGTTTGTTATTGTCCTTATAACTAAATATTATTCGAGAAAAAAATAAGGTCCACAAAGGTTGGCTAAAGTATAACAACCCACGAGATTATATGGAATGTTCACTCCTTCGTGCACGTCAACATAAGATGCAAAAGGATAACATTGTCAAACATAATGCCCAATTAGAGGACAGTATAGCGCGACAACCCAAATTATTTTGGACTTACGTTAAATCCAAGCGCATGGGAAGCCAATATCCGAAGCATTTTAACTTGGATGGTGTGGCCTATAGAGACGGAAGCAGTATTAGCACTGCATTTAACAAATTCTTCCAAAGTATGTTCTCTCAGACTTTGAATCCCGCATTAGTAAACAATATCGAGGACGATAACTGTAATATTATAACAAATATGTCCATTACGGTAAATACTGTGGAGAGTATGTTGCTCTCACTGGATAAATCAAAAGGGCCTGGCTGTGACGGAATACCGGCTATATTTCTATCTAATTGTGCAAAATATCTAGCATATCCTGTAACGCTACTATTCAATAAGTCAATGAAAGAGTGTGTTTTCCCACATATATGGAAAAAAACACATATTATACCAATACATAAGAAAGGATCAAAATCTGATATAAAAAATATCGTCCTATCACAATTCTCAGCACTCTAGGAAAATTGTTTGAAAAAATTGTTTACAACCGTATTTATCCTGTTATATCAGCCGGTATTCCTCACAATCAGCACGGTTTTCTTAAAGGCCGGTCAACCACAACGAATCTGGGAACCTTTTCACATGATGTACTGTGTGGTATGGAAAGTTCAGGCCAAGTGGATGTCATATACACAGATTTTGAGAAGGCCTTCGACCGCGTCGACCACCTTATCTTATTGAAAAAATTACAATGTCTGGGTATCCGTGGCGATCTGCTTCGATGGGTCCGATCCTATCTCTCGAATCGCTCCCAGGCAGTGGTCATAGGTGGTTTTAAATCAGATTTTGTTGATGTTCCTTCCGGCGTGCCACAAGGCTCACACCTGGGTCCTCTTTTTTATTGTGCGTATATATATGACATTTACAAATGCTTTAGGTACGCTAACCATCTCTTATACGCAGATGATACAAAAATATATTTAAAGATTCGTACTCGTATTGACTGTGAAATGGTACAGAGAGATTTAGACGCATTATTCAAGTACTATGAATCAAATAATATATCGGTCAACATCAACAAATGTCAAGTAATCAGTTTTAGTCGTAAGAACGACCCCATAAAATACGGTTACAGATTCGGAAACTACCTGATTGAAAGAGCACAGTCTGTGTGCGATCTGGGAGTTCAGCTGGACTCAAAGATGCTACTCGCACAACATATTGAAGCCATAACACAAAAAGCAATGCGTAATTTAGGGTTTGTCATACGCACATGTGCACCGTTTAAAAAAACTAGTTCATTGAAAACTGTTTTCTTCGCCTATGTACGTAGCACCTTAGAGTACGGCAGCCAGGTCTGGTCCCCTCAGTATAATGTCTATATTGAACAAATTGAACGCATTCAAAAGCATTTCATAAAGCATCTTAACGTCAAATCGCGTAAGCGCCATAACGGTTACATAGACGACTGCAGGCATTATCGAATTTTGCCACTTGTTGACAGACGCGTCATGCTAGATATGTGCTTTTTGTATGATGTATTGCGTGGTAGATTTGATAGTCCTCAGCTCTTATCTACCGTTCCGTTCAATACTCCTAAAACACGTACCAGAAATACTAGACTTTTTTCGGTACCTCATCATCGCACTAATTATGGCAGCAATTCAATTGTACCGCGATTACTTGGAACTTACAACAATAAATTCAGTGATATTGATATATTTCTTCTATCTAAAAACAGTTTTAAAAGTAGAATTGTTCTTGAACTCACCGCAGGTTCCTGTTACTGATTCCTGCTACTATGTTACTGTTACCACGTAACGTTCCTGTTACTGCTGCTGCGTGGCGTGGCGTTGTCTGTCACTGATAACGTTACGTTACGTAACGTAACGCCAGTTTTGTTAATTTTCTTCCCTTTTTATATGTACCCATACCGCTGTTTCGCCGGGTGAAGCAGCGTGATTGGTGTATGTATATGTATTCGAATTAGCTTTGTAATTATAATGTACCCATACCACTGTTTCGCCAGGCGAAGCAGCGTGATTGGTGAATGTATATGTGTTTGAATTAGCTTTGTAATTATAATGTAGCATTAAAAGCATTAAAAGTAGAATTGTTTTTGAACTCACCGCAGGTTCCTGTTACGGATTCCTGTTACTATGTTACTGTTACTACGTAGCGTTCCTGTTACTGTTGCTGCGTGGCGTGGTGTTGTCAGTGACAGATTCTTGTCACTGATAACGTTACGTTACGTAACGTAACGCCAGTTGTGCTAATTTTCTTTCCTTTTTATTTGTACCCATACCGCTGTTTCGCCGGGTGTAGCAGCGTGATTGGTGTATGTATATATATGTTTAATTTTTATTAGCCTTGTAATTGTAATTTTAATATACCCATACCACTGTTTCACCTGGTGAAGCAGCTTTGTAATTATAATTGTAGCATTAAAAGTAGAATTGTTCTTGAACTCACCGCAGGTTCCTGTTACTGATTCCTGTTACTATGCTACTATGCTGCTGTTACTATGTAACATTTCTGTTACTGTTGCTGCGTAGTGTAACGTTAGCAGTGAATGATTCCTGTCACTGATAACGTTACGTTGCTTAGCGTAATGCCAGTTTCTGTTCATTTTCTTTCCTTTTTATATGTACCCATACCGCTGTTGCGCCGGGTGTAGCGGCGTGATTGGTGTATGTATATTGTGTTTGAATTAGCTTTATAATTATAATGTACCCATACCAATGTATCGCCAGGTGAAGCAGCGTGATTGGTGTATGTATATGTTTTGAATTTAGATTTGTAATTATAATGTACCCATACCACTGTTTCGCCAGTTGAAGCAGCGTGATTGGTGTATGTATGTGTGTTTAAATTAGCTTTGTTATTATAATGTAGCATTAAAAACACAACTTTCTACCTCCTATTTGTAATATTTAGGATAAAATACTAACTAGCCGGGGATATTAGGTAATGCGGAATGATACACAACTTTGCTGTACAACATATATTGGCCGACTGGCTTGTTACATTTTTAATGTGAACGTCACTTATAGCTACCCACTATTTACAATATATTACACCTCCACCACAATACAACAATAATTGCTAACTTACATAACTAAACAGAACTTATTACTAAAACTTAAAACCTAATATACCTATGTACAACTTATATCTACGTATACATCTTTAACATCTTAACCTAATATATGTACATACATTCAACTCTGAAACCTAACGACTGGTTTTCGTATCCGCTTTGAGTACCGATTCACTGGGGACTCAGTTGGTGGTGGCAAGAATGGCGACTTATTTACCGCTGGAATATTGTCTGACAAAATATCCGATACGTCTTTGGTGTCATCTACAGTCTGACCTACACTACCCTCACCAGCATTATCTCGCCCGCCAACCGTCCCACCCGGGAGCTCCCCAACCAGCTCCCCCTCTTTGAAGGAGTCACTCCTGCCTTCGGGAACAGGTACAGTAACATCAGACAAGCACGATCTACGACGAATTTGATCAACATGCCTCTTAAGTAATTGACCGTTATCCCCCGCCACGGAGTATCTGAACTGTCAACCGCTTCCACGATACCCTTTACCCATTTATCCCGGGTTCCGTAACCGCGCGCCCATACCGAGTCACCTTTTCGGAAGTTCCGCGGTACCCCGCCTGCGTATTCGACTTGGCGCCTTTGTGCGTCCCGAACCTTGTCCTCGACAGTACGTTCGGAGCGCAACAGATCTAACCTTGAACGCAGAGACCGCTTTTGCAACATCATAGCCGGTGTTTCACCGGTCGTACTATGAACCGTGTTTCGATATGCTAGAAGGAACGTTTGTAAGGCTGCATCTATATCTACATTGTCCCTATGTGCTTTTTTTATCGCACGTTTACACAGCTTAACAGCATTCTCGGCTGCACCGTTTGAGGCCGGGTGATATATCGGTGAAAAGGCTTCTTAATACCATTGTTGGACAAAAAAAATTTAAATTCTAAACTTGTGAATGGCGGTCCTTGATCTGAAACTAATTCTTCAGGTAACCCAAATCGTGCGAAAGTAGATCTTAATATCTTGATCACACTTGACGCAGTAGTGCGAGGCATTTCAAAAAGCTCTATCCACTTTGAAGTCGAGTCTATCAAAATAAAAAAAGTTAATCCCTTGTATGGGCCCAAGAAGTCAATATGTAGGCTGCTCCATGGACGTGCGTGGTACGGCCATGGCTGTATGCGAGCCCGTGGCGCGGCGTCTGCCTCGGCCGCACAAGTCTCACACTGCTTACATATTAATTCTACGTCCTTATCTATATTGGGCCACCATACATAGCTTCGAGCTAAAGATTTAGTCTTTACTATACCCATATGACTAATATGTAACTGTTTTAAGATATTACCCTGTAATGACACCGGTATCACCATACGATAACCCCACATTATACATCCATATTCAGTATACAATTCATTGCGCCTAACAAAGTAGGGTTTTATGTGCTCATCGGTGCAAGACAAAGGCCAACCGGATTGAATATAACCCAAAACCCTACTTAGAACTGCGTCTACGGCAGTAGCCTGTTTGATTTCTTTACTTGTTATGGGTAAGGCATTTTCAACAAAATTAACGTATGTGTTCTCTTCGCTATTTTTATTTTCCTTACTTTTGCTATGAGGTAGCCTTGATAATGCGTCTGCACAGTTTTTCTTAGACGATATATATTCTATATCATAATTATAACCCGATAACAATACTGCCCAACGTTGCAATCTGGAAGCAGCCATTACCGGAATACCTACTTTATCACCTAAAATATATGTCAACGGTTTATGATCCGTCCTAAGAATAAATTTACGACCAAAAAGGTATTGATGAAATTTGCGGACGCCGTATATAATAGCAAGTGCTTCGCGATCTATTTGTGAGTAAGCGCGTTCAGCGGCAGTCAGCGCACGGGAAGCATATGCCACTGGCCGCTCGCCGCTCGCAGTCGTATGCGATATCTCCGCGCCAATACCTACGCTACTCGCATCTGTGGTCAATATAAGCGGCAACTCTGGCGAGTAGTGCATTAATATCTTACTACTTGCTAGCAATGCTTTAACCTCGCGAAATGCATTTTCGCACTCTTTAGCCCACCGATACTTAACGCCTGCCTTAAGTAAATTATACAAAGGTGCTAGAATCGTGCTTATATTTTTTATAAACTTTCCATAATACATAACCATACCAATAAATGCTCTTAACTCGGAAATGTTAGTGGGTGCCGGCGTTTTGACAATAGCTTTGACCTTGTCAGGACATGTGTGAACTCCATCCTTACTTATCGTGTGACCCAAGCCGTTTATAGACGTCTAGAAAAACACGCACTTTTCCTTCTTAACTTTCAGGCCGAATTTACGCAAACGATCGAAAACATTACATAAATTAGTTAAGTGTTCCTGATGGGTGCATCCAGTAATAATAATGTCATCAAGGAACACTCCGACGTGAGGCATATCCGCAAATAATTGCTCCAAATGTCTTTGAAATATACCCGGGCTTGAAGATAGTCCATAAACTAGCCGATTGTACCTAAATAAACCCTTATGAGTATTAATTACGGTATATTTCTTTGTATCGTCTAATTCAAATTGTGCGTAAGCTTGTGAGACATCTATTTTGCTAAAACGGTCACCCCCTTTCAAACGTAATAACAATTCCTCAATTCTCGGCAACGGATAACGGTCAATTTCTACGACTTTATTCAACGTTAACTTATAATCAGCACAAATTCTGATGTTACCGTCCTTCTTCCCGACCGGCACGATAGGAGTCGCCCAGTCAGAACGCTCAACGGGCGAGAGAATGCCATCGCGCACCAGCTGCTCAAGCGCGCGCTCAACGGGCTCGCGCAGCGCGTAAGCGAGTGGTCGCGCGCGCATGAACACCGGCCGCGCCCCCTCGCGGATGTGGATGCTCACTGTGCCACCAGTAGTGAATCGGCCCAACCCATCCGCGAACACCTCAGAGTATCTGGAACTGAATGCAAATTCATCAAACACATCGCCTTTAAACATACATAAATTATTACAATCGTAAGTAACGGGGGGTAATTGTATTTTTAACTCCGCCATCCACTGACGACCTAACAGAATGGTTTTACCATTTTCTACAACAAATAATTCCAGTAATTTGGCTGTATTCCTATATTTGACTAGGGTTAACAGCTTACCCAATGGTTTAATTGATTCGCCTGTATAATACTTAAACCTTAATTCACATGGCGTAAGAGTTAAATTTCGGAACAATTTGTTATAACATGCCGAACTTATACATGACACAGCACTTCCTGTATCGCACTCCATTTTTATATCATGACCATTCACATTTAAAGTAATATAGATAGGTGTACACTGTGTAGGTGATAATAAACGTATATCTATTACCTCGTCGCTGGCCACGCTATCGTTATCGTCCTTGTTGTCGTCGTCGTCGCGTTGAAGGTCAACATGGTGCTGCCCCGTTAGCCTCGGGCAAACGCGCCGCAGATGACCCTGCTGGTTGCACACTCTGCACACGTAACGTCCGTATTTGCAAGTGGCTGCCTCGTGCTGCGATCCACACACCCGACACTGCGGTAGCGGCCACACGCGTGCCGCCGGAGTAGGCGTGGCAGCTGGCCGATACGCCTCGCGCCTGCCATGCCTGTTCTGGTCTCCGCCTCGCTCGCCCACCGCAGACCTTGCACTGCGTCTCGGCTTCGGCGTCAGCACCTGACAATCGATATCGGTCGAACTCGTGCTAGGCGCTGGCTGTCTGCTCCGTTCCACCACCGCTGCTGCATCTTTCTCGGCCGCCTCCAAACTGACCGCCAGCCCATACGCCTTGGCAAAATCTAACCGACTTTCCGCGAACAATCGTTGTCGTATTATCTCGCTGCTTATACCACATACCAACTGGTCTCTTAGGCTTTCTTCCAACCACGTTCCGAAACCACAAGTTTTGGACATCTTTTTCAAAACTGCAGTATATTCCGATATGGTTTCGCCTTCCTTTTGCTTGCGATGCCTAAACTTATACCGCTCAGCTAATTCACTCGGTTTAGGCTGTAAATGTTTCTCCATAATGTCCGTTATTTCTTCAAACGTTTTACATTTTGGTTTCTCGGGGGTACAAAGGTTAACCAAAAGCTCGTAACTGTCTGCTCCCATGACCGTTATTAATGTAGGCACTTTCAAATCCGTCGTAATTTTATTTACTAAAAAGTACTGTTCTAGTCGCTCCACATATAACCGCCAGTCGTCACAGTTAACTTTGAACTCGGCAATCTTTCCGATCGACATTTTTGTTGATAATGTTTGATGTTTACACGCAAACGCTTTAATCACTGTTGCCGTATTTAACGCGTAATATTCTTGGTTCTCGTCGCCAATGTAATATTTAGGATAAAATACTAACTAGCCGTGGATATTAGGTAATGCAGAATGATACACAACTTTGCTGTACAACATATATTGGCCGACTGGCTTGTTACATTTTTAATGTGAACGTTACTTATAGCTACCCACTATTTACAATATATTACACTATTGAAATGTCGTGGAGCTCTGTAATTGGCTTAGAGTTAGTGTAAGGCAAATTGTAATGTATTTGTCTAAAAGCTGTTGAGTTTCCTTAAAATAAATAAATAAATAAATAACGTCACGCCATTATGGCTCGTGTTTCATGTCACGTGATATACAGATTAATAATGACGATTTTTTATTTCCATTTAGATGAATTTGTGACTCAAATTAATATACTTGTGTTTAATTTTACATAATTTTTAGTTTTTAACACATTTCATATTTTATTGTTTACCACCGAAAGTACCCTATTGCGAGATTGATAACCAGAGTTCGGAATTAATAAGTGTGATTTGTATAAAATTAATAGCAAAATTATTTTTGCGTGGTTCCGATTCATCATGGTCATTGTCATAGCTTTATCCCGGCTGGCAAGGTACCTGGTGTCCGCTTTCAAGTCTAAGCATGTTTTCACAGAGAGACTGTCGCCTGATCGCCGCAACTCAGAGGAAAAGCGATATTCAAGGTTACTGACTCACTATAACCAATGAATACAGATTTACATAGAAGCGCTGTTCTTAAGGATTTCGTGTGCCGATTCCAAGTGGTTACTGTCTCCAGTTTAGTTTGCAGTAGGCGCCGTTGGCGGCCTTGGCATCGTTCTCCGTCTCTCTTGTTCTCGTAGTTAAGATACACAGGAGGGAAGTTCGTCTCTCTTGCTCTCGTAGAGATATCTGTCACAGCGCGACTGCCACGCCGCCAATTCGCAATTTGGGTCATAGAAAGTTTGTCTTCAGAGCGCCCATAGGAAGTACGTGTTCACAGACGATCGAACTTGGTTCGGAACGGACCACGAACATGGTGCGATTTGAACCAAATTCGATCGTGTGGCGCACGGTCCGCCGGACATTATTATTATTAATATCGGTACGGCTGGTTCGGAGCGCTTGCACATCGAACGCGGTGCGTTCCGAACCGAATCGATCGTGTGGACGGCGCACCGAACCATATGTCGGTCTAGTCGCTGTTGTGCCACCGGACGAGGTGGTGGTTTCAAAAGATCCAACAATTCAATAAATGCTTGTGTGCTATGTACATATATGAAAATCTTTATAATCGAGATCTTTAATGAGATTGATATGACTGTACTGATGTCTGTTTCTGAGATAAAATTTTGCCCGTTCCTTTCTTTTTTTTCGTTGGTTTTGTAGTGGCGATGTAGCAACGATAGTTACCGCAACTAATGCAATTTTGGCCTGTTTTGATAGAATAGGCGGCATGTCGAGGAGACGTGTTCACGCAATGCTAGCACAATACGACTGGACGATTCGGAGTCTGGTGCGCTTGTCTGTTGCGTAGACCGCACCGTACAGTTCGTGCTCCATTCCGAACCAAGTTCGATCGTCTGTGAATACTTTTAGTGTGACTTTCCAAAACTGTTACAGAGTTCAAATATTGAAATACCTACCGTATTGGACAAAGAAAATTTACATAATGTATAAACTTATTTGCCTAATGCGGTATTATTGGTCAGAATCAGATAATAATCTAGTAGACATACTATTTAGTGTTAACATACAGTAACCTTGATTGTGTTGTACCTATGTATTGAATAAACAAAGGTACCTACCTAAACGGCGCATAGTGACAAACGAAACTAATTACAAATTAGTGATAGCATTTAAACTGGTAGTATCATTATACAAAGTAACGCTCATAGCAAGACTTGACTTGTCGTTCGTAACAGACCGGCAAAGTTAAGCATCGCTTGCACAGGTCACCACTTGGATGGGTGGTCACCCAGCTCAGATGTAAATGCCACACACGGTCGTGTGTGGCATTTACATCTGAGCGCTACCGTGCTTCGGAGGGCACATAAAGCTGTCGGTCCCGGTTCTTGTGTCTAAGGATAAGGACCGTTAAGCCATTTTGGAGACCTTCGGGCGGTCTGAAAACTCCGACACCAGAGTTGGCCACACACTCACACGAAAAACAAACAATTATACAAATTAAAATCATTGTAAAATTATGTACTATCTTTAAACCTTAGTGGTTTACTTACTGTTGTAGACCTGTAGATTGTGCCCGTTGATAGAATGTTTGTAAAGTCCCCCGCTACCAGAGATCTACACTTAGTGTGGGAGTTTTTTCTTTAAAAGCTAAAGATTGCTTTTGAGTATTATCTAATATATAAAATTCTCGTGTCACAGTTTTCGTTCCCATACTCCTCCGAAACGGCTTGACCGATTTTGATGAAATTTTTTGTGCTTATCCGGTATCTATGAGAATCGGCCAACATCTATTTTCCAAAAAAAAAAAAAAATTTGCAAAACAACGTTTGCCGGGTCAGCTAGTGTATGTATACATCTTTTTCTGCATGAGTGTGTTGTCAACCCTAGTTTGAGCGTTTATAGACCTTACGATTCTTGTACTTAGACACTCCGAAGCATGGTAGCGCTCTGGATGGTGACCACTGGATGATATTGTCACCCGTGAGATAGAAATTCCTTAACTTTACTATATTACGAATGCAAATCTCGGCACGCTATGGGAGCCATGTGCTGTATGTTAACTATGAAAACCGCTATACAGCAAAAACTATGTCTGTAGGTACTCCGGATGCCAAAAAGTGATATCGTGTTGTATGTCTGATTTTGAATGCTAAGTTGGGTTCGTTGCACTTCTTGTAACTTATGACATAAGAAGGGACCTGCAATGTGGTTTCTATCGACTTGTTCCAAGCTAACCCTTTAAGGAGATAAAAACAAAAATAATATAAAAAAGTACCTACTACCAGTAAAAAATACTTAGTAGGTACAAAAACTATCCTATGAATTTTGATTCTACTTCGCGGTGGTGGTTTTTGGATAAGTGAAGAAACCTAACTTAATAAACGTAAGCAAGAACTTTATTCGAATGATTTACTATAGCGATCGAAATTGATTTATTGATAGTGGAATTGTACAGGTAAATTTTAGGTTATACCGCATTTGGATTTCCAGTATCACAAAAAGTTATTTTTTTAATTTCAAGCTAGAGTGTTTTTTCTTAAACTTTATTTACCTTTGGATTTAAGGATTTCATACGCACTAATGTTCATAATGTATTTCTGGTCAATATACACCATGTTGATATGTCTTTCGTGGATCTAATGACATTCTATAAATTGAATTCAAATAGACAGATTAAATAGATTATTTGATCGGTCTATTAAAAGCCAGCGGAAGGGAAGTAACGATTTTAAACACAAAACAATTTGCTGTGCGGAAAATAAAAACGCAACAAGCCAGGGTCATCATTTTCAAGACACATTAGTTCTGGATTATTTTTTTGTTTGTTTGTACAAAATACGCGATGCTTTACCCTTTTTTCTTTCTATGTGTGTGTCACCGAATAACTATAAAATTCTTTCCTTTTTGAGTTACAATCTCAATTAGGGGCAATTACAAACATATGAGGTTACATACCGACGGTTTTACAATTACCCAGTAATATTTAAATTAATCGAGGCTGGTTTTATGCTTTAATTGAATAGAATACGTATTCATGTAATCTGCACATGTCTCACGTAATAGGAGACAAGTGTATCACTGATAAGCTGATAGCATTGTAAGCCCGGACACGATGCCTGTAATGACAGAACATTCAGTCGTCATGGAACATTGCCATTAAGAGCGCTGGAGTTACACTACTCTGGTTTTTAGTCTAATACGTAGTTTTTGAAATCAAAACATCGTATCTATTAGGAGGAATGTGCATTTTTGAATTATTGGGTATAAAATTATATCTGAACAATTTTAAACTATTGCGAGTTGTGTAGATGGGTAGGTAGGTAGGTAAATCGCACCAGTTTTATTTTAATTGCGTTAATTAACTAATTTAAGGTAAAAGGAAGTTGGCAGAAACGGAAGTATCTTTTCCACCGACGTTGCGACCTGCTTACGTAGTCGTAGTCGCGGATTGAATCGCCTTTTCGACTGAGACCATCCGTGACCACGACTGATGTTATTTTGGTTTAAGCAATTATTTGTCCCGAATTCAGATCCAAGATATAATTTCGATCCAATCCGCTGATAAAATACATATTAGTAAAATCTGTGTCGCAATTAGTGCACCATTCAAAATTAGTGCAAGTTCTAAAGTTAACTGGCGTACGAATCGTGCATGTTTAAATAAATCTGATCAGGGAGATGAAATTCTCGATAAAATGTAATTCTACTGCATCTTTTAGTTCGGGGTTACATTCAAACAATATTCAGTTTGATGTCACCTGTTTTGGAACAACAAAATATAATAAAAAGAGGAACATACGATAAGGCATACGTTTAAGGCCCTTCTCTCACGAAGCTATTCAAATGCTACGAGACTGAGATGCAAACCATGATCGCCTACAGGTATGCTATTCGTTTCCACACACGATGCTACGCAAATGATACAATTTTTTATCATTTGAAGAACAAAATTCGTACGACGATGTCTCACTAGACATCGTGACTCTAGCGATGAAGACGATGTTCTTCTGTATGCAAGTATTTATATAACAAGAATAAACGAAAATATAAAAGAAGATTCTGGGTGCATCCGTACATCGTCATATTGATTTTTATTCCAATCTCAATCCACGCCTTTTCTTTAACATCTTTTCTTACGTACTCTGGCAGCCTATTATTATACAAACATGGATAATTTTCTACCTCCTGGACAAAATTAATATTGAAAGGTTTTTCAGTCTCCATTTTGCAATGCAATGTGTATACGACTTGGGTAGCGTGCGACCAACAAGACGGTAGTGTGCGACTTGTGTCAAACGGGTCGTGGACGCGTCTCGTCGTGTGCGAAACTAGCTGAATATGTATGGCGGCTACTCACAAGCGACGCGTAGTAATACGCGTACGAAACACAAATCGCTTGAGAGTCGCTTCGTGAGAGAAAGGCCTAAGGAGTCATCATTATCAGTGTGGTGTATGTAGTCCACTGCTGGATATAGGTCTCTCCAATGGGACGATGGTAATTCTGGATTTTAGGTGACATCACGCCAATAGCAATATGTAGAATGGTACAAGCTCCATCGTAGTATAGGATAACAAATTGTTCTCACCATTTTCAAGACACGGTAGTACACTTAAAAAGAAACAATTTCCGTTCTAGACATGACATGATCCTTGTGTCGCGGCGTTATTGTAAGCATTTATACATGTTTGATGGACATATTTATATAACACATAAATTGGTTTTTCTTTCTGTATTCGTTATAATGTAGGTACAGATTTGAGATTCTATATGATAAGCAGTTTCTTTCTTTTACACATAACCAATACTAGATTGCGTAACTCGCGAATTGCCAAAAAAGTAAAAACAAATAACAAGAAGTTAAAGAATAGGCAGAAAGATTTACCGTATTTTAACCTCCAACGCCGTCAATCACCACACGAAACTCAAACGTTGATATCCTGTGAGAGGGTCCCGGTCGAAACAGTCTAGTCATGCTGAAACCCACAAAGCTACTACCATTTAAAAAAGCTATCTGTGAATGGCATAAACATTTGTAGCTAACGGAAACCGCTGTTTTTCTATTCCACGCATTGTCAAGCGGTTTTTAGAAGAAATATTTTATCCTCGAGTTCTTTGTGCAAAACCGTCTTTTGCCACCGTATTAAAGGCATGGTGACATTTAGACATTTTAATTAAATTTTAATCTCTCTCTGCTTTTGTTTGAGACTCATCTAAATTTTAAGTTAATCACTTGTTATAGGCCACATCAAAGATTATTCCCGTCCAAAGTTAACCTTTTAATAATACCTAAAACGCTACTGAGTGCAGCGTCACTGTAATTCCCATTGACAACAGGAAAGCTGACGTCAGAATTTATGCTCAGCCCGAAATAGGCGAGAGAGCATTTTTGCGCAAGTAATTAATTTGTGTCGTATTATAAATACACTGTGTATTTATTTACACAAATTGCGAGAGATTCACTTCTGTGTTCGATGAATCATAAACATAAAGTATGATGTTACTACTTTTCATAATTATATTCTTAACTAGCTGTTTCCCGCGGTTTCACCCGCGTCCTGAGGGCACTACTTCGCGTACCCGGTAAATTTAGCCTAAGATACTCCTTGGTACATCAGCTATCCGCCAGTGAAGTCCCGTCAAAATCGGTCAAGCTGTTCCAGAGATTAGCGAGAACAAACAGACAGACAGATAGTCCGACAAACAGACAAAATTGTAAAAAATATATCCACATGCATTAAGTAAAAAGCGGTTATTTTAATATTACAAACAGACACTCCAATTTTATTTATGTGTATAGAATACTGATGGTAGCATTCATTATTAGTACTAAAGGCAGGGTTTATATTGCTACATATTAAATCACATATTATCCCTTCTATATAGCCACGTAATTAAATGGATAATAATATAATATTAACACAATGGGGTTATAAGCCTCATATAGTCCATCGGCAGTGCTATCGGCGCTCTTATTGTTTGTCCGATATCAAAGGCTTAAGATCTGTGAGAAATATGGGGAGGTGGCAGTGCTCTCTCTCTCTGTGCTTAATGCGATCGATAACATTAGGGTCGGAAATGGAACGGAAGGAACGCTGTACGAGACCTATGCATTGACAAAGGTAACGATTATTAAAGTGTTTGTTTACGGCCTGATTGCATTGATAAGTTTTGTGTTTTGTACGTGTTTCGGTACGGATATGTCTTTATCTACAGGCACAGTACTATTACACTCTACAATTAGGTACGTTAAAGCAATTAAGAGTTAATATTACAAATGAGACTGCCTCCGTGGTCCAGTGGATAGCGTATGCGACTGCTGATCGGAGGTCCCGGGTTCGATGCCCAGGTCGGGCAAAAGTGTTACTGGGTTTTTCCGAATTCTCACGGAGTCTGGTGAAGTGCCCGGTAACGGCAATAGGCTTGCCCCCTATTACGTGGGACCTAACAATTCATGGCGAAATCATCATCATTGTCTTGCTCTGGTCCCAATTTATTTGGGGTCGGCGCAGTATGTCCTTCGCTTCCATAATACATTCTCTGTTACCAGTCGTCCGATCGTTTATCCCTTTCTTTTTCATATCCATCCTCACACAGTCCATCCATCTTTTCCTTGGCCGCCCTCTCCCTTTTCGTCCTTCTACGTGCATATTCATCACTTTCTTACCTACGTACATCTCATCTCTTCGCATAACATGTCCATACCAGGCCGATCGACTCCCTTTTACCTTTTTATCAATGGGCGCCACTTTCATACTACCTCTAATGTAATCATTCCTAATTCTGTCCATTCTTGTCACTCCACACATCCATCGTAAGATTCTCATCTCAGCAGCATGCAATCGTTTCTCATCCATCTTCTTTGCAGCCCAACACTCAGCTCCATACAGTACTGGTGAAATGTGGGTGTAATATTACACCTCTGCCTACCCCTTCGGGGATACAGGCGTGAGTCTATAAAAAAACATTTGGCAATGCTAGTACCTACTCTACTAGTTACCTAATTATGTACGTCTCATGACCGTGACTATATCAGTTGAAAACGTTGATATAGTTACAGAACTACCGATACAAAATGTCGATATACATTACCTAACATTGTTACTATTTCACGTGGGTTAACGTTAGTTGGCCCGTAAGGTAATTTACATGGATCACAAAATACTGAACTGATTCAAAGAAATGTGGCTTAAGTTTGGATATATTGGACCCTAAATTGCCAAACTACCATGCATGGGCAACTACTTCTAAGATATTTTCAAATTTATTTTACCACTAGACGTTTCCCGCGGTTTCACCCGCGTCCTGAGGGAACTACTTCACGTACCCGAAAAACGCAAATATCTTACGGACCCCTATTTTTTCGAAAATAAAATATAGCCTATGTTACTCGCAGATAATGTAGCTTTCTAATGATGAAAGAATTTTTAAAATCGGTCCAGTAGTTTCTGAGTTTATCCATTACAAACAAACAAACAAAAATACATGTGAAGTGTAGACAAATCTCTATCGCCTGATGATTTTGGAACAAATACAAATGAATAAATATGCTTTCCACAGCCGTTTCTACCGTAAACAAGGCGTATCCATACTACTTGAAATAATTATTGTGAACTAAAATAATAATAATAATTAAAAAAATGCTTCTATATACTAATATCATCACAGAGCTCAAACCCACAGAAGCTAGAAACATGAAATCTGGAAAGTGGGTCCCTTTCAGTGCGAAGCCACTTACTGAGGAAAGAGATTTTGTCAGCCCCACCTAAGGGAGTTAAATGCATTTGAAAGTTATTGTGAAAGCAATCACTATAAAAATACAAGTATCAGAAGATGCAGTGACAAGCATCGAAAAAGGCATGTTAAGATGGTTTGGGCACATGGAGAGGATGGATGACGAAAGACTGACAAAGAAGATATATAAGGCAAGTGCGAATGGGACAGGACGAAAGGGAAGACCTAGACGGACGTTCTTTGACCAGATTGGAAACATCCTAAACAAAGGACAGGTCAGAAGTACCCTAAACAGAAGAGCATGCATGAGAAACTTGATGGGAGTGAATGAAGCAAGAGAGGTATGTCAGGATCGTTGAAAATAGCGTTCCGTAGGCTCTGCCTACCCCTCCGGGAAACAGGCGTGAGTCTATGTATGTACGTATGTATCAGAAACAAACAAAAGACGCGTTACTTTGTCTTTCACGGCTATTAAATGCATTAATCTTAGGCCAGAAAAGCCTAAGCGCATAACTTTAAGACATTAAAGGTAACATAATACAAAGCTCTTAGTAACGATCACAATACAGAGTGTAGTAACGTAGTACTGCTGGCAAGAGGTATGATCACTACCGTGTAGGGGGAAGTCCCCCAATGGCAGACACCTAAGCTTTTTAGAAAATAAAATAAAAACTACTTTAAGAAATGTAACTTTACTTATGAATTGACTTTACTTGTAAATAAGTTCATTAAAATGATCTCATTTACAATTTATTAAGCTTATTGCATTACGTATAAATATTCTGCGTTACCAACAGTAATTATACAAGCGATACCGCACATCGGTGTTCCCTCATCCCATTAGTTAGAGTTAAAATTAGTGAAATTTGTCAAGCATATTATACTGGCACTGATTACTTGAAGTGGAAACTGAAAAATATGACTTCAGTCGCTCGCACACTTCGTCATTTTTACTGATTACGTTTTTATACCCTGGACATTATTGCATGGGATATACCGTAAAATATCATTGAGTAATTATTTAAATCGATTCGATTAAAATATAAATTTAAAAAGAGCAGCTAGAACTTTTCAGTTTTAGTCTACTAACTAACTTGTTTCTCTAGCAACGATGTATTTAACTTCATGAATGAAATTCACTCCCGCAAACCAATTATTTTATGTATTCCTAAATCAAACGAGCGGCGTGCCAGATCTATATATCAAACAATGAACTTGTATTTTGACAGAGTTTCGGCTTTGCGAGTACATTGACGTGCGGCTATCGATTGTTGCATGTACGTAGCGCAAAATATAATATGCGAAGCTTCGTGAGCTTATAATGTATGAGTCGATTAGTACGTTTTCAATCTGTCTTCATACAGTGCATTTTATTTCAGGAAATTTTGTTTTAATTGACACAATATATTTTCTCTTATGTAAAATGTAAAAGTCGTTGACTTACCTAAACCTTCTTTCTCACCCTCTGATGAACCTATTCCAAAATTATTAATGATACATTAACTAATTACAAAAACTCAACATATGACATTTTAACTGCGTTTCCATCATATTCAAATTTGAAACATATCCTTCATAATACCAGAAACCAATCATTGGGTATTTAAAAATCAGTTATTAGGAATTTGGAATAAGTGGAAGTACCTCTTAAATTTGAAAACTTTTTACTTGCGGATTATTTTAATGAAGGAACACGAATAATAGTTTTTTTGTTCCTTAAGAGCAAGAGATCTGATTGGCAAGTTAAATGAGTTTTGTGACGTCTAATATTTTATGTATCGCTATACATATTATAAAAATATGATTATGTATTACATGTTTATATAATATATGCCCCGTGAAATTTTATACGTAATAATTATGTGTTGATAGCACCTATATATTTTTTTAAATTGTTTGTGTTTTCGCTTTTCGGCCCATTTAAAGGGGTATAAATGTTTAGCATATTTAACAGAATTGAGTTTGAATTACATCCTATACGTTGTGTAAACGTGATAGGGATCATTGTTATTGTATAACTTGTTCCTCGTCTAGTTTTAAAGTGTTACAAAAAGATGCTGATAGACTCGAACATTCATTTGTAATAGAGTATCTATATATAAATATATTTAAATCTGTTTAACTCACAGATGAGAGAATTATCAGATGGAACGCGCGGCACTTTTGCGTGCGGCCACTAAAGCAAATACAAAATTGAAAAGCGAATACAAACTCGTCTCAGTGCGCTACGAAGCATCGTACAGTTCACGCGTCACGATCACTTCAACTTTTAAATTCTCAAAATGCCGTCTTGTGCTCTTAAACACTGTAAAAGTTGTTCCTAAAAACAAAAACAGGAAAATGGAATATCTTTTCACAGGTAACTATTGATAATTTGACTGTTTCCTAATTTAATTTCGATAAAATTCGTATTTGTGCAAGAAATATGTAAGTGTTGCCAGTTTTTGTCGACGCCGTTCTGCCTGAATTAGGGAAAATGCACTTGTCAATTGATTATGAGATAATGATTGTCATGTTAATGAAAAATACATTACCGTATTATAAAAGTATATTGTAGATATATCTTCTTTCTCATAAATATAGTAATAGAATTTCAATTTCCATTAGTATATACCTTACATAACATTGTTTTGAGTTCGATCCCCAAACGATCCAAATATTCGTGTACACCCTGCTACTCGTCAAGCTTATACACTTTGACCTTTGCACCGTTTTTATTGCGTAAAGAATAAGTATCAAAATCGTACAGCAAATGTTTAGCTTGACTTGGTGCCGTGTGTACATACATACTTATGGCGTAGGGAATAAGTATCAAAATCGTACAGCAGCTGTTTAGCTTGACTTGGCGCCGTGTGTACATACATACTTATGGCGTAGGGAATAAGTATCAAAATCGTACAGCAACTGTTTAGCTTGACTTGGTGCCGTGTGTACATACATACTTATGGCGTAGGGAATAAGTATCAAAATCGTACAGCAACTGTTGAGCTTGACTTGGCGCCGTGTGTACATACATACTTATGGCGTAGGGAATAAGTATCAAAATCGTACAGCAACTGTTTAGCTTGACTTGGTGCCGTGTGTACATACATACTATTTATTTCTCAACTAATCGACGCCAGCGGCTTCGCACGCACATATTTTCTTATTTCTCGTTTTGCCCGATCCCCTGGGAATTTCGAGAAATCCCGTCTTGGTGCACCCTTACGGTTCCCAAGAAACATACATGCTAAATTTCAGCTTCATGCGCCGAGTAGTTTCGGCTGTAGCTTGTCTGTCAGTCAGTCAGTAACGCAAGGATTTTATATATACAGATTTACGAAGTAGTTAAAACTTAACTCGGTACCTACATTTAAGAAATGTATTTATAAAAGCATTAATTAAATCCATGGTAAATTCTTTAAAACCGCAAATGAATATAAGAATATTACATAACTATATGCAAAATACTGGGAGATTATTCATAATCTGGCAACTTTTCACACACATAGACGCGCGTGTCCGTACAGTGCCAGTCGCCAAAGGTCACGCACACATAGCTGTCAACGTGCCACGCTTAGTTGGACGAATACGCTACATCTGATTCTTGTTAATAAATCTATGGTTTAACTGAACAAGGAACAGAGCCAATAATCGCTACGAACATTTTCACAATATTTCTAGCCAATACTCTAATCGCCAGACCGCTGTCATTTTATTTTTGTATAATGTAACATTCGCAATAATGCTCATTACGAGTGAATGCTCAAGTTCATCAGCGCCGTAATATTTTGTTCGTTTAAACGAAGATTTCACATGTTGAATATCGCTGCTATATTTATAATACACGGATGAGGTATAAGTTATTCGAACATGTTTGTTCGTCGTATACGTATTCAAGCTAATATTCTATTAATCTTTATACGATAATGAAATTGTGTGTTACTATATTATATTTATTTTTCTATGGAATTGTAGTTATCATTAACACTCGACACAAAATCTTTCACTTATGTATATGTTTGCCACTAGTAGTTCTAATACAGCCAAAGATGTAGGTAGTTGTAGGTACCATAGATGGCATAAGTATGCCAATATTTAACTATCCAATAAGCTTCTCGAACTACTGCAAACGCAGTCCTGCCGCTTCCGTAAGTATATTATTGTTAGCGTAGAGAGCAACCTTTATACTTATCGGTACGATGGTCGTTTATACAAATTTATATAATCCTATTTCCCGCTACTACCATTCTGTTTGATAACGACTGCTAAATGTACAAATGCAATATAAATTTCCTTCATAAATTAAACCAACTTACAATAACACTTTACTATGTAAAATTAGGCTAAAATAAATACCCAATGCTAGAGGCAACATATACACTGTATGATCTGCTTAAATGTAATAAATATGTGAATGCTCGACTGATATATCACAAGCACCTAATAGATACTTAACTATGATTACACAAGTTAGAAACCTTTTTCACCTGGCAGTTAACTACTATTTAGGACTTTTTACGTCTAGGTAGATATTAAACGTAGTTAATTTATTGATTATACATTTTAAGAAGTAAATAAAAACGAGGAAACAAAGGTGGGTATCATACAAAGTATCCATCAATAGTTAATAATACAATAACACATTTTATATTTCCGTACAATTGTACTTTCAGAATGCGACGATGAGACTCCCGCGATAGAGGCTTTGGTAAGATCACCGTCCTTGCCCCTACATTCTACTTCGGCGCAGGGTTCTCTGAGCTTGTGGACAATAGTCATGTGGCTACAGAACGAAGTGAAAACATTGAAAATGGAGGTCAAGAACTTGCAACTACAGTTGAACGAAGTAAAACACGACCGAACTCTTGCCATTGCAGCTTTACAGTCTAAAAATATTTTATTGGATGCTAAAGAAAGTAAATGTTAATTTTATAACGAGTATTAAACTTTTGATATAAAAATTTTGGATTTTATTTAACATAACATAACATATCTTCACGCCTTTTATCCCCGAAGGGGTAGGCAGAGGTGTATTACACACCCACACTTCGCCAGATATGTTTCGGTCCCAATGTAATAGGGGGCGAGCCTATTGCCATCTACCGGGCACATTATTAAGCGAGCGATAATTAACATTTTTAATACACACATAACTTCGAAAAGTCAGAGGTGTGTGCCCGAGGTACCTGGGGATCGAACCCGAGACCATCGTCTCGGCAGTCCGTTACGTACACCACTGGGCTACCGCCGCTTTATCTCTCGAGCACGGGTTGCTTCTTACTGTGAGAAGAGGCAAGGATGTCAATCACGCTCGCCAAGTGTTCTTTGCAGACTTCACATGTCTTTCGAAAACATTTGTTAGAACTCTGGAAGAATTAATTAGCTAATATTGTTGGTGACCATACTCCTCTTTTGTTGGCAGTACAGAAGGTTTAAAAAGAGATACAATGACTATAAAGAAAGCATTATACGTTATTCATAAGTCGTCATCACTGCAGTTAAACAAGAGAGCCATGACAAGTAGGTATTAGGTATGCCTAATAATGAAGACAGTTGTTTTCAATTGAATGTAGACAAGTAGATATTATTATACTTATTTGCTATTTTTAGAAAAACAACGTTAACAATGTTTTGTTTATTTTAATCAATTTGGCATTATATTGTGTCAAGGCATTATCTTCATTTGGATGGTCTTTTTTACTTTTATAGACTAGTATGAATCATCATTAGAATGAAATCATCATTATCCACTATAAGATCTATATTGAGTTCGTGCTATACGACATCAGATCACTTTGTTTGTTATGAAACGATTGCCGGTCTGACCCCTGTATCTCAAAAGGGTAATGGTATTCCAAGGTTATTGATGGAATCGAATCTTTATACCGACTGTCGTGGATATTTATGACGGCTATTAGCAATGTAGCCGTGGAGAGACATCCGTAGGAATTCTGCAGAGAACTAAGGAGTGTGGAGTATGGTGATGGTAAATATGTATGTATATGTGACACTGCCGATGCATGTTTTATATCCTGACAGAATTTCTAATGCGCCGCGAGAGTTGAGAGTTCAATTCCTACACGAGACAAAAGGTTTTTGTAAGTATACCTAAATGTTCGGGCTCTGAGAGTTCTTTGTGCCCGTTGTATATTCCCCTGCGAGACCCGGGACTAGTTTGATAAAAAAGAGGAAAAGGAGTAATGTTTTGCCAGCATCTAATTTGCACCTTTATTTAAACTTTTTTTTGGGTTCTACAGTTTTCTATTTTATGTTATTGAATTTATTTTTATATAGTTAAAATATTGGACCTGATTAGGTCGGGTTTAACCACCCACAACTTGTGGGTCTGAAACCCGCAAACTGGATAACGGCTGGGACGTCTTATACTATAATGTTGAGAAGGAGGTGGAACATAGCATTTTTAAGATCCCGTGCCCGAAGGTTACAAGTGCCATCGAGCCTTATTACTAAGACTCCAATGTCCATCCATTCACATGCCTTCCAGCAGGCCGTTTTTCATTAATTCTAATAGGTAAGGAGGTTAATTATTCACAGGTATATGTCTATTGCCCAGTAGCACGAGGTAAAGTGATGATCGTCATAGACTTATTTATAAGTGGGTTATTGGACACAAATAGTCACCGTTGTGCCCAACTGTCAAGTTAAAATTTTCTTATTGTTATCAAAGTAACCCACAGCTGTTTACATTAAGTCTTCTAAAATACGGAGGTCTGGCTACCCAAGATGATCTGCCAGCTTGAAAACTTTGCCCTGAACTCAAACGTTGCATGTTTCTTCTTAGTGTGGCCAACCGGCCACTCTTCTTACGGCTTTGTATTCTTTCAGAGATAGATTAGATACTTCCTGGTTCATACTGACCCATTCATATTAATCTTTCTACTACTACTAAAACCGTTAAAAGACTGGCCTTAGTATTATCTTAACTAATCTAAAGTAATCTTAATGTCTATCACAATATCGATATAAAAGAAGATAAATGAGTTGCACATCCTTTGAGCAGTTCAGTTGGTAAGTAAATGATCACATTCGCCGTGCACACCGCGGTCTCAATGGCATGACAATGTATCACGTCACGAGCGTATATAAAATGAACTGATTCTGTTCCATGATTTATTTATTTTGCTTTTATTATCCTATTCTGTTACAGCGGTTCCACGCATTCCTTTAGAGTACGTTAACAAGTTTCTACTACAAGATTTCTTTAGCGAACTTTATCGCTGAGAGGCTGTCTTTTAGAGAGCTAACTATCTAAAACTACATACTTTTTTAAAGTTTGTTTCTTATTCCTTTGACTTTAAACTACTGATGTAATTAAATTCACCTTCTCATAATGGTTATACTCTGCTATATTACGTTAAACAGCGCAAAGAATAAGCTATGAAAATAATGCCACGGCCATAATAAGGGAGAAATATTTTTTTATCAATCAAATACCTTCTACTAAGTATATATCAACTGCTGTCTAGTAGGTAGGTACCTACCTACTTAAGTTAGCAACAGTAGCAAAGCCAGAGAGGGTTGCTGGAGGCTCTATATCTCGTAATATACATATAGAGCGAGGAGGATGATTTGAATGAATTGAAATGAGTCAAACCCTCTTGTAATGACAGGTAGCCCTGGAACCGCTCTTGGTTAGACAATAGTTTAAATGTTTAGTTTGCTTATTTTTGTGGCTATGTGTATTGTGGAATTATTGATGTGTATTGTGGGATTGATTCTGATCTTTGGAATGGGTTGACTTTTAGAATCCGCGAGATGTAGATACCTAACGAAAGACGTAATGCTCCTCATCTCTCTAAGTGAGATCTTATCAGAATAAGTTGCGACGTACATAAAAGCTTCTACATTGTAAAACAACCACAACAGACAGATACATTCGGTGCATTCGACACAATATTATACTCGTAAAGAGTTTTCATTCCTCAGTATGTAAGACAGATATCCATGAGCGATGTCGTTTCTGTGGATATCTAAGTAGGTATGAACTTAAGTTTAGGCAGGTACCTATATCTAGTTAGGTACCTGCGGCAATAGATAATAATTATTATAATAAAAAGATGGGAGTTTATAAGTAAATCTTGTACTTCTTGTAGATCTGCCGCCCATTTTTACCCCTCCTACAATTGCCCTTTTCTTCTAGTTTTGTACCTAAGTTGTTTTTTTATTGCTCGGATGTGTAATAGGTATTTTTATTTAGTGTTGTGGGTGCAATCTCCATATCGGACTACACTTAGTGTGATCCATATTTTTTATTTCGAGTCTGGGTATTCTTTGTAGTTTGTTGCCGTTTGATTTTTTTTAGTCTAACGATACCGGATACATTCCTAAAGCTTATTTTCTTGGATAATATAAGAATATAATATAAAGGATGGAAATATATACTGTAACTAGAGGACGCCAGCAGCTACGCCTGCATTTTTTTTTAAATTTACACGTTTTGGCCGATCCCGTAGGAATTTCGGAAAATCCCTTCTTATTGCACCCCTACGGTCCCCAAGGAACATACATGCCAAATTTCAGCTTCCTGCGCCCAATAGTTTCGGCTGTAGGGTGTCTGTCAGTCAGTCAGTAACGCAAGGATTTTATATATTAAGATTGCCTACCTACAGGGTGTCACAAGACCCATCACCAAGCCGAAGTCTACTCGTCTTGGACATCATGCCAAGTAATACTAAGCAAAAATAATACCTGGGAAACCATATTTTTTTTAATTAGACACATTTTTTAAACTGCAATTAAAGTGCGCGCGTGCAATGCTCGAAATACCTACTTATCCATGGGGTCATTGGACATCTATAGAACATATTGGCGGGGTAAATACATCTATCTAATTTCCCACGTATGGTGCCTGAATAAAAGTTTTCGTTAAGGGTCTTTTTACACCCTGTATTTTTATTATTATTATTATTTTTTACACCCTGGACACATTATTCTCCGTCGTCATAAAAGCTTCCTGTCCGTAAACCCCATCCAATGCTGACCAGATCAGGCAGGTACCAAATATCTAAGGTACCTACTTAATTTAAAATGTTACCCACGCTCGTAACTGTTTGTTAGTTGCCGTTTACCAATATTGCAGAAAGTAGGTAGGTAACGATGTACATTCAAAGTCGTAAAATCTTTAAAACTGTGTAACTTTTCAGAGAGAGGGTATGTAGCTACCTACCTACATCTAACTACATATGTATGTAGGATGTTCAGTATTGTAGCTCTATGCTTCATACCACAATGGTAGAGACGCGTAGTTGTTCAAGCTGCATTTCAAGATCTTCGAATAGGTACTAGGTAGCATTTACAAAGTGTAACGCCCTCACTGATTCTCTTAGGTACTGCCACTCTACTCTTCATGACATCCAGAGTTGATGGCTGAACTTACCATGGCAATTAATGTACCTTCAATACGTGCATCCTAGAAGCCTTAGTAGCAGTCTACAGGTAGTAGAGCCATGCTGATTTCAGTTTGAAAAAGTTGGCTCGAGCGGGGAAGTACCTACTTGTTAAGAAGTACGGGAAAGTCGTTTCTTTTCCTTCGGTGGGTGAGAGTGCTGTAGGCACCATCCTTTGGTTATCCTCAAAATTCATAAAATGACATTTACAAGAAACATTAATGATCACACTAAAATAATAAACAAAAAAGTATGCCTATCATTTGTCTGAGACAGTTTCACGTCTAAATTAATGAACAAATTCCGAAGTTTGAACTGGAAGAAAGTACATTAGGTACATAACCTACCTAGGTGTCTTCCATAAAATTAAAAAAAAAAAATTTTTTTTGCAAAATTTTTCATACGGGCAAAGCCACAGGTTGAACTAGTGTCGTTACATCATCTGTAGGTACTAGGGTGCAACTATTCTAAACTAGATAGGTTAGTGTGGTGACAGGTGATTCGGTTCAACGAGTACTCATCGAGCTGAGTCGCTATCGTAGGCGTAAAGCAAACGGGCACAAAGCAATGCTGATATAAAAACATCTACTCTTTAAACAACAATTTTCTTTTAGTTCACTGCACCCTAATAATAGTTTCAAGAGGGGAACTGGCGCTACGGAGCTTACTCGTTCTGAGATCCACTATAAGATACCTCGTTACATCTAAAATGTAGGGATCGAATTCATTTTAAACTGACTTTACTTGACTTTGCCGTGTGGTTGACGGCATAGAATACAAGTGTCACCACCCCCTATCTTCCCGTGGGTGTCGTAAGAGGCGACTAAGGGATAACACGATGCAAATACCATCTTTGCGTAGAGACGGAAAACTCGACATCAAACCCTATACGACTGCCTCGTTGGTCTCGCGGCATAAATGTGCGCGTGGGATCGGGAGGTCCCGGGTTCGATTCCTGGGTCGGGCAGTGTTATTGGGTTTTTCTGTCACAAAATTTTCAGTAGCAGCACGGAGTCTGGAAATGTGCCCGGTACGGCAATAGGCTCGCCCCTTATTACGTGGGACTAAAGTATATCTGGCGAAAAGTGGGTGTAGAAATACACCTCTGCCTACCCCTTCGGGGATAAAAGGCGTGACGATATGTATGTATGTATGTTACTTGACTTTGCCTTTCTAACCTACTATTTAAATAGACCAAATGTCTAGAATTACCGTAGCCAGGCAGGAAGGTGTATCAGAAGTGCGCAGTGGAAGGTGTACATCTACCTGACCACGATAGACAATATAGCCAGACACAATGCACTGCGTTGCACAGTGAGTAAAGTATTGAGTAGGTACATGAAAATTTTACCTTATATCTCCTGGTGATGTTCTTGAAGTGGACCTATAGGATTAACTCATAATTTTGGCCAAAATAACAAGAGAATCGAACAGATACCAGTCTCCAGTTCAGCGTAGTCCTCGGGCACCAATCAGGAATTCACACATGTGTTTTACAAAAATCAATGTTCAATATATCACAAACCTTGCCGGAATTCAAAAGCGGCAATTACGTATTAAGTTAATTACAAGTTGATTCAATTCGCGTTAATTCAAAAGGCGATCAATTTATTAATATTCCACGCGATAGGGCAAACGGCGTCTTAATTTTTCAAGCGGGAGGAAGTGACAGTTCAGTGTGACCATTGTCAGAAATTTTCGATAGACTAAACAAAATGTTACTCAATCGATCTAATCGATTTGACTTATAATAAAAACTAATTCTATTTCAAACATCCACCCGCCCCGGACCGGCCTACCGGTCCGCTAATCGGTTGGTAGACGTGACAATGTTGCAACCGCTCTCCTCAGAATCGAACCGTCCACCAAGACCTCAGCAAATCGGGGAACTCCATCAGCCCCAGTTACCAAATGAAGGATGCGCCCCCTGCGCCATCTGAGTGGCGGAAGGTTAGCCTCCTTGATCAAAACGAGGTCTCCAATCTTGGGTGGATCGGTCTTGTCGGTCCACTTAACGCGTTGCTGGAGTATGTGCAAATATTCCAAATTCCAGCGTTTCCAAAAGCTCTGAGTAATCTGGCGTACCAATTCAAAACGCGAGAGACGACCAGGTCTCGTATCAATATAGGGGTACTCAGGCAAGGCGACAAGTGGGCGACCAATCAAAAAATGGCCCGGCGTAAGGGCCTCCAAATCATTCGGATCTGAGGAGATCGGGCACAATGGCCGAGAGTTCAAAACGGCCTCAATCTTACAAAACACAGTTGCGAGTTCCTCAAATGTAAGGACAGATTCACCGATTGTCCTGCGCAAGTGTGTTTTGGCCGATTTTACGGCGGCCTCAAATATACCACCCCAGTGTGGACAATTTGGTGGGGAAAACAACCAATTTATCCCACGTCGGGCAAGCCTATCACCTATATCAGCTTTGTTGGTTTCAAGGAAATTAACAACTTCATTCAAATAATTATAGGTGCCCTTGAAGTTAGTGCCGCAGTCAGAACGGATCAAGGAAGGCAGCCCCCTGCGGGATACAAATCTGTCAAATGTGGCTACAAACGCCTCGGTCGTAAGCGAGGAGACCAGTTCTAAGTGTACGGCCTTTGTGGAGAGACAAACAAAAACGCACAAGTAGGCCTTGACAGTCTTGCTGTTTCGAAGTGTCGACGTTTTTACCAAAAAGGGACCAGCGAAGTCCGTGCCAACACCGTCAAACGTCTTGCTTTCAGTTACGCGATCTGCCGGTAAGTCCCCCATCAAGGGCAGCATTGTAGAAGCCTGGAGCTTATAGCAAGGGATGCAGCGAAAGACTACACTCCGAATAATTCTTCGGGCAGACAAGATCCAAAATTCGCGTTGCAAAATGGCCAAGAGCGCATTACAACCAGCATGCGAATTTTTAAGGTGACGGTCAGTTACCAACAAGCGTACCAAATGACCGTCCTTAGGTAACAAAAGGGGGTGACGTGCTCCGTAAGGGAGGTTGGCGTTCTTGAGACGCCCTCCAACGCGCAAGAGACCCGTATCGTCCAAAAAGGGGTTCAATTTAGAGACAGCTCCCGACAATTTCGATCTCCCTGATTTAAGGATAGCAATCTCCTTTTCAAAATGCGCCAATTGCACAGAACGAACCCAAAAGGTGAGGGACTCCTGTCGTTCCTGTGGTGAGAGAAACGGTGTCAGACGTTTCTGTTGTGGGTGCCTAAAATTAAAAACAAAACGCTTTATCCAAGCAGTAACACCTAACAACTTGTCGAGGGAGCTGTAACTATTCAACAGGAAATCGGGGTCGAAGGCGCATTCTACCTTCTCAAGAGCGAGTTTTCGTAGACCCGGCAAATTAGAAGTATTCAAAACTGGCGTTCGAGGCCAATCAATTTCTGGTCGACTCAACCATTCCGGACCCCACCACAGCGAATGACCTATCAAACTAGTCGTCAAGCATCCGCGCGAGGCACAATCAGCGGGGTTGAGCTCACCTGGCACGTGTCTCCAAACAAGTTTGACTTCGGATTTCTGGATTTGAGAAACGCGATTAGCAACAAATACCACCAAAGTGTGGACAGACGCCTTCAACCAACAAAGTACAATTTGGCTGTCTGTCCAGGCGTAAGTCCCATTAATACAAATGCTTTTACCCAAAGTGTTAGAAACGTGGTTCAACAAGCGTACAAGGAGGGCTGCTCCCGAGAGCTTCAATTTTGGGATGGTCAGAGATGTCCGAAGGGGTGCAACCTTGCTCTTCGCCATGATCAGGGAAACTCTCACCTGACCTGAGGCACTGACTGTGCGCAAGTACACCACGGCCGCGTGACCACGTTCCGAGGCATCACAAAACTCGTGAAGGGTGGCCTTGTACTTCCCGGGAGGAAGGATGGGACAAGGCAAGGAGATCTCGTTGACGGCAGGAAGTGAGGATACAAAAGAGGTCCATTTCTCAACTAGAGTGCCGTGTAGAGGTTCGTCCCAAGTCAATCCTGCTGTCCAAAGCTTCTGCAAGAAGCATTTTGCCCAAAATATAATTGGACAGATCCAACCGTTCGGATCAAAGGTTCTGGCGACAGTAGACAACACGAGACGTTTAGTCCAAGAACAAGGCAATTTCAAGTCTACGTTATACGTAAAGATGTCTTGGACTGGTCTGTACTGAATGCCGAGAACAGCCATCATGGCGGGGTTGTCAACAATCTCAAATAGATGTGGATCCTGCTGATGATCCTCTGGCAAGCCTTCCAAAAGCGCTGGTGAGTTGAAAATCCATTTGCGCAACTCATAACCAGCGGAGGCCAAAATACCTATCAATTCGTCCCGCAGGAGGATCGCCTCGTCCACTGTGGAGGCACCCGAGCAAATGTCATCGACGTAAATATCGTCCTTCAAGATGGCAGAGGCTAGTGGGAAAAGTAGGCCTTCGCGGTCTGCGAGCTCCCAAAGAGAACGTATTGCCAAGTAGGGGCTTGACCTTAACCCGTACGTATTAGTATTGAGCTCGTAGACGACCATGGGATCACTAGGAGACTCTCTCCAAAGGATCAGCTGGAAGCGACGGTCATCAGGGTGGATAATAGTCTGCCTGAACATCATTTTTATGTCGGCTACAAAGACAACCTGATGTCGTCGGAAGCTGGTGATGACGTCACAAAGGTCTTTGACCAACTTGGGACCAGAATGCAAGCACTGGTTCAAGGATACGCCTGTTGAAGTCTGCGCAGAACCATCAAATACTGTGCGCAGCTTCCCAGTCAATGGCTTCAATACCGCATGATGCGGGAGAAAGTAGTGCTCCACCGAACGCCAATCCAAATTTGACACAGACATGTGTCCCAATTGTTCATATTCTCTCATGAACTCAATGTACTTCTGTCTGAGCTCCGGATCACGACCCATGCGGCGCTCCATGGCCAACAACCTCTTTTCGGCTAAAGGTCGTGACTCACCAAGCGGAGGCCGAACAGACAGAAAGGGCAGCTTCGTGATAATCCGACCAGAACGGAGTCGACCAGTGTTGTTCTGGAAGAACAGCTCGCACTCCTCATGTTCTGGATTCAAACGGGCAACTTGAGGGGGCTCCTCTACTTCCCAAAACCTCTGAACCGCATCAGAGAGAGCAGAGCCTACAGCCAACAAATTATCAAGTTCAGGTGAAGGGGGGTCCCTAGGTACAGGTCCCATCAAGGCAAGTCCAAATATGGTCGGGATGGCAGTCAAACCATTTGGCACCAAGACCCGTTTCCCACCAATCAAAATTCCACCGAGGACATCAGAGCCAATCAACAAGTCGATTTGTCCCGGTGTGTCAAATTTGGGGTCTGCCAGTTCCAATCCCGATGTCAAATTCACCACAGCAGCGGGTAGCTGTTTCTGTGGGTGCATACCCAAAATATTCTTCAACACAATAGCCGAGGTTTTAATCCTCGGGTGTGAAGATTCAACAGGGCCAAACAAAACCTTAACTTGCCCTTCAACATTAGAGGCTACGTCACCTATGCCCCGTATACAATTTGGAAATAAACCCATATTTAATTTAACCTGCCCTACCAAATTAGTGGAAACAATGCAACCTTGAGAACCTGTGTCCAATATAGCACGGACAACAACAGAGGTCCCCGTGGGTCCCCAGACCCTAACAGCAACCGTTGGTAGGATAACAGTCTCAATGGGGGAGGTTGGCGTTATAGGGCAGGGGTCAATGACCTATTGTTGCCTGGGCGGCGACCGTTGGCCAGGACCAGGCAAGTCAAAATGAGGGTGCGGCTTGAAGTCCTCAAAAGCGCGATGACTCGATCCGCGCGCCATCTGTGGGGGGTCATAGCGACGCACCCGCCCAAAACGAGGTGGGCGCGAGTCAAGGCGGGGACGCTCCGCCAAAGGAGGGGAATACCTGGGGCAGCAGTCATGGTGCTGGTGACGCTGGGCGGTCGCACATTCAGGTGCGCGAGAGAGAGGAGGCGTGCGCACGCTACGGTTCTCCAAGCGGGGTGAGCGGCGATCAATTAAGCGAGGTGACTCTCGGCTGCGCGCCGGTGAGCCTCGGCTGCCACCTTCAAAACACCCGCCCGTGCGCGGCGTCGGCTGGTTGGACAAGCGGCCTACCTCTCTGGCATTCATACAGAGAATGTCCAAATGCTGTCCTCCACAGTGAGGACAGGGGCGAGAGTTTGGGCAGTCTCGCTGGTAGTGGGACCCCAAACAAGAGAAGCAAAGGCGGCGGGCATTCGCGATGCGCCTACGAGAGGCGACATGAAGGTCCAAAAATGCCCTGCAACTGGCCGTTCTGTGCCCCGTGACCTTGCAGTAAGAGCACTCCACTGGGCTCTGCGTGACTGCAAAGCGAGGAGGGCGCCGGTCAACACTGGCTCGGGTGTGAACGCGAGCCTGCTCCTTGACCTTGGGCGGCTGCGTCTTAGCCGGCGTATCACCACCGGAGTTGTCCAAGACCCGGCACTCATCCTCCAGGAACCTCTCCAGGTCAGCAAAGGGGGGCAGATGGGTCGCGCTATCCCCACCAAAACGCTGTTCAAAACGCGACCTCAGGTCGGCAGGCAGCTTTTTCAGCACAATGTGCACCAATAGATAGGACCATTGGTCCACGGGCAGGTCAAGGCACTTAAGTGCGTTGATGGCCACCAAAAGCGGGTTCAACAGTTGGGTGCGCAACCCAGAGACCCGGGTGAGCGTCGGCAAACCCAAAATCTGCTCGATGTGCGTGTCGGCGAGGCCACGCTTATTATGGTACCTACGGGTGATTAGGTCCCGAGCCGTCTGGTACGCCTCGTCAGACACGGGCAGATGCTGGATGAGGCCCTTAGCCTCCCCATCCAGAACCGACATTAGATAGGCCAACTTTTGTGCCGGCCGAAGGTCAGCCCTATCATTGACTAGGCTGTCGAACAAATTAACGAAGCCCAGGTAGCTTCCTAGGCAGCCATCAAAATGGGGGAGGTCCAAAGTAGGGAGCCTACTCACCAGCCCCGGTGCTGACCTAGGAAGCTCCTGCTTCAGGCCGGGTTGCCCTTCCCTATCTGCAACTAGTTGTCTCGCACTATTGGAGACAGCATCATACAGGTCTAAGACCTGGGCATAGTCTTCACTGACCTTATTTCGCTGGTCAGCGGTGAAATCATTGATTGACACTTCAAGACAGCAAGTGCTGAAAGTGCGGAATTGCTGTTCCACACTTGCCAGGCGATTGTCAATCCGCTCGTACCTCTGAAGTAAGGCCTGCTAGCGATCAGGCCGGTTCACTAAAGCACTGGCTGAGGCAAACCAGCGCAAATCTGATGCAATAGCACCAGCAGCCGCACGCAAGTCCTTGATAGCTGACATAATCAAAATTCAAAAGAGCCCGGACAAGCGTTAAATAAAATTAACAATCAAAACTTAATTTTTCTTAATTCTTTGAAACCAACAAAGTATTAGCCTGTTTACTGCAAGTGCAGGCAAGTGACAGGTATCTACTGTCCAACAAAATTAATAGTTTCAATATATATTGACACAAAGCAAAGTCAAAGTTATCAAAAGTTGAACCTTCGAATAAGTTAATTAAAGTTAAATATTCAAATAAATTAACTAATTACTTGCAACAGACAGACTGGCTGTGTTATTTGAGATATACAATAGGAAGTAAGCACAGAATATGTGTTACCTAGCAATATTATCTTTATTATAACAAAACAAAGTTTATTAATGTGACCCGCCCAAGTGGCAAGGTCAAGTTGGTTGTTATAATGTGTATGAATATATGCAATAAACTAAATTTACTAAATTTATTGATACATACAGCTGTTATGTATCCAAACAAACTGACTTATTAATGCAACAACAAATTTAAGTTAGATTTTTCAACAATACAAATCAACAATTACTGATTGAGGTTATGTGACAATGTGTTTCAAATTATCTAGGTCAACTTATACAATTAAATATTACCTATGTATTTTAGACAATAACTGACCTGACAAACACTACAATACTGTCTACAAGGTGAGATATATAGCTCATACAACACCAATCTGAGTTCAGATACAATCAACGGCTAAGATACAAGTTTACAATATAGGCACAGTTAACCACGCTCTGCTACCAAAAATATGTCTAGAATTACCGTAGCCAGGCAGGAAGGTGTATCAGAAGTGCGCAGTGGAAGGTGTAATACATCTACCTGACCACGAAAGACAATATAGCCAGACACAATGCACTGCGTTGCACAGTGAGTAAAGTATTGAGTAGGTACATGAAAATTTTACCTTATATCTCCTGGTGATGTTCTTGAAGTGGACCTATAGGATTAACTCATAATTTTGGCCAAAATAACAAGAGAATCGAACAGATACCAGTCTCCAGTTCAGCGTAGTCCTCGGGCACCAATCAGGAATTCACACAAGTGTTTTACAAAGTTCAATGTTCAATATATCACAAACCTTGCCGGAATTCAAAAGCGGCAATTACGTATTAAGTTAATTACAAGTTGATTCAATTCGCGTTACTTCAAAAGGCGATCAATTTATTAATATTCCACGCGATAGGGCAAACGGCGTCTTAATTTTTCAAGCGGGAGGAAGTGACAGTTCAGTGTGACCATTGTCAGAAATTTTCAATAGACTAAACAAAATGTTACTCAATCGATCTAATCGATTTGACTTATAATAAAAACTAATTCTATTTCAAACACCAAAGTATGTAAATAAATAAGTATTTACCGAATTTCATAATAAGTATGTTTTTACAAAATCGACCAATCGCCGAAATGAATGGTATTGATAGCAATGATGAAAGCGTTATTGGCTTGGATGAGATCGTGAAGGCACTGGGAAGTATGAAAGTAGGGCTGCAGGATACGATAGGATTTGAATGGACAGTTGTTTGCAAGATCTAAAAGATAGTGACTCGGATTAAGAATGAATGGGTTACTTGTCAAATGCCTCTTTTATGCTGATGATCAGGTAATACTTGCGTCTTCAGCGGAGGAGTTGCAGGAGATGGCAACAATCATGCATGGTGCGTTAGAGAGGAAAGGAATGAAAGTGAATGTAAGTAAAACGAAAGTTATGGTTTTTGAAAAGGAGGAATGCGTTATGGCTTGTAATGTTTTGATCGATGGACAACGAGTGGAGCAAGTGAATGAGTTTGTATACTAAGGTAAGTTGTTTACAAAAGATGGTAAGAATGAAGAAGATATTGAAAGAAGAGTTAATGCAGGTGATAGAGTGAATGGAGCTCTGAAGGCGTTTATGAACAGCCAAAACGTGACGACGAACGACAAAATGTGACGAGTTTTAAGCTATTCTAGGTACAGGTGTGTGGTGACAGTTGACACTAACCTTCTGCTAAGTGGTCCTGGTACTCCTCGATGTAGAGCGAGCGCGCGCGCTTGGCGAGCTCGCCGGCGCGCACGATCAGCTCGTAGGCCTCCTCCGGCGACACGCCCAGGTGCTGCTCGAAGCCCTGCACCGACGCCTGGTACGTGTTCGTTATTATTAAATCCGCCCCCGCTGCAAATTAACCATAAAATATTTTATAGCTCGCAAACCCTCATAACGTACCACACATTAATCACGAACAACCTGCTGGTATTAAATCGAAACAAATGATTTGCAACCTCACCGATGCCTTTACGCTTTTCTTGTCAACGTAATAGAGCACATACCTACTCCAAAATTGGTATAACGAAACTAGCACGATAAATATTGGTGGCGCTCAACTTTGCTGCTATTACCGAGTGCGAGCAGAGCTAAGGGGCGTAAACAATTAATATTATTAAAACTTAGTAATGCAACACGAGCACGGCTAGTTCAATAATACGGAAGCGAGGTGGGCAAAAGGAACCGTTCGTTCGCTGTCGAAGAAAATAATTATGTAATAAATAGAACACGGCGCTCGGCTTGCGAATGGAAAGGTATTAGACAGACAAGGTGATTAATGGCAACAACGCTGTGTATTCGGAGTTGTAGTTTCTATAGGACGAGCGCGGCGCGCCTGCATTACGGCGGGAGTCGCGCGCGCCTCGTGCCGCTTGCCGCCTGCCGCCTGCCCCGGCTGTACTATGCAAATGTGAAGTAGTTAGTAGATGAGGGAGAAATAGCGGCATCACTTGCCAACTTGCTACAGCGTCAATCACAATAATCACAGCGGAACAGCTGGGACTTACCTAACGACAAATACGTGTGCTTGCCACTTTATGTTCCACACTGAATAATATGCCTACACTTTATTTATTTATTTATTTATTAAAAAACAATATAAGCTTACAGTATATATACACACCAAAACGCTTACATGCTATACTATATTAATTCACAAATCAATTCTAAAAAATATATAAAAGTAATATATGTTTAGATATTATAATATTAAACATTATTAAATAACAAGACTTATTAATTATGAAATTGAATACGATAGTGTCAATAGAAAAGAAAAAAAAAACTATATTATAATATCAAGCATTACAACACACAAACCAACGAACATTACAGTACAAGAGTTATTCATTATTAAATTAATACCAGAATGTCAGAAAAAAGCGATATTTATAATATTAAAACATTATTAGATAAAAAGAATTATTAATTATTAAATTGAATACGGTAATGTCAATAGAGAAAAGAAAAAAAAACTATATTATAATATCAAAAATTACAACACACAAACAAACAAACATTACTATACAAGAGTTATTCATTATTAAATTAAATACCAGAATGTCAGAACAAAAAGCGATATTATATTATTATATATGATTAATTTGGTTGGATTGGATAGGGACATTACAGTTTATTAAAATGTATCATGACTGCTTGCATTAATTTCGTTATTTTGTCAGAAAATATGTCTGCCTCTTCATTGTTTTGTAAAAAATTGTTGATCAATTGTATGGCCCTTCCGGTGGGACTATTTGCAGCATGAGGGAGGCGCCATGTTGGAGGATAGGTGAGGAGACGGTGTTGCCGACGACAACCCCGCAAATAATTATTTGGTACATACAAATTTACACACTCACTAACCGATGGATTATCTACTTTGTGGTGGAGCATCAATATATAATGCATAACGTGTGTAATTTGTCGTCTCAATTCCAAAGTATCCAGGCCAACCATCCCAGATACAAATAAAGAAGGGAATAGGAATAGATAATAACCAAATTCCCGCTTGTATACAAATCTAGCAAATTTACGTTGAACTCTTTCAATCGCTAGAGTATATATCTTTTCTTTCGGGCTCCATACTATTGAATTGTACTCAAGTCTACTGCGTACGTATGCATTGTAAAGTATTCTAATAGCGCGTGTGTTCTTAAATTGATAACATGTTCTAATTATAAATCCTAAAGCTTTATTAGCATCTTTACATATTTGGTTTATGTGGTCGTGAAAATTTAGTTTTTGGTCGAGAGTTAACCCCAGGTCCCGTATCGTACTCACGCGCTCGAGCGGTGTTCCAGCTAATTCGTAAGTCACAGCTATTGGACAGTGGGATCGAGTAAAAGTTACTGTTTTACATTTTGAAGTATTGAAAGTGAGCTTATTTCTTACACTCCAATCATAAACCGCGTCAATATCCGATTGCAGGGCCGTACAATCAGAACTATCTGTGATAGATAGGTATAATTTAAGATCGTCGGCAAACATCAGACACTGAGATTTAGAGAGAACACTAGGAAGATCGTTAATCATTATTAGAAACTGCGTAGGGCCTAGGGTACTACCTTGACTTACACCGGATCGAGTGTAGTATTCGTATGAATGGTAGTTGCCCATTCTCACAAACTGCTTACGATCTTTCAGATAATCGGCCATGAAGCTTAGCAGGTTTGGGCTAAATCCAAAGGCTGAGAACTTAGTCAGTAAAACGTCATTATCTACCAAATCAAAAGCCTTTGAAAAATCAAAATATGCTGCATCAATCTGACAACCCGTTGTCATTCTAGAAGTCGCATAGTCAATGAATCTTATATGGTTAGTCAGAGTAGAACGTGATGGACGAAATCCATGCTGAGAATCATCTAAGCGGCTTTTGATTTGTTTAAAAATACTGTTATTGAGTATTGTTTCGAATAACTTCCCAAATATAGACAATACTGCTATAGGTCGGAAATCAGTGACATCATTTGATGATGCAATTTTGGGCACGGGCGTTACTCTGGACACTTTCCACTTTTTAGGATATGACCTAGATTGCAATGACAAATTAAAAACATGCTGAAATGGTTCTTCTAGAGCAGGCAGACAGTCCTTTACCAAATAGGTTGGTATATTATCAGGACCGCAAGCAGATGATGTTTTTAAACGACGCATTGCTTGCCTTAACTCAGAGAGACTTATGTGGTCCATCGACACACATGATGAAACTAACGGATTTGTATCACGCACAGCCATCTCTGCGTTTAGCAATGGGGAGTTATTGTGGAAAACGGAACTAAAATAGTTCGCAAATGCAGATACAGCCTCATGTCCTTCAACCACTCTGTCTTCAAATACAAATTCTTTGAATTGCTGTCTACTCTTCTTCTTATCTTTAACATATTGCCAGAAAGATGCCGGATTGCGGGTTATATTATTTTCAATATTATGTAAACAGATTTTGAAAGCATTTCTAATAAGTCCTTTTACTTTACACCTGTAGAATTTAAACAGTTCCCTATTAAATTGCATACCGTAGATTTTATACTTTTTTAAATTAAAATACTTTAATTTGATATAGTGGATTATTTCACCAGTATACCAAGTAGGATAAACATATTTATTATTGTAATTTTTTTTTTAAGGGAACATGTTCATTTATCACTTTATTTAATCTTTCGTACAGAATATCAACAGCTTTGTTAACATCTTGTTGTTGCATGAGATCTGTCCAGTTAATGTTGCTTATACCACTATACAGGCTGTAAAAATCCGCTTTGTGAAAATTCCAATTCAAGATAATATCTTTTTTATTTTATTTGAGACGATGTATTATCCATTGCAACACTTCTATCAAGAGTGACCATTATTTCTAAGGCAGGGTGATAACAATCCAACGGTACTAAAGGTTCAGTATCGGATGTTATATTAATATTTGCGGGGTCAAGAGATGATAGGACCAAATCAAGGATGGAGCCGTACTTATTACATATATTATTACATTGACGTAACTTGCAATAGTCTAAAAATGATTCAAAATGCATTTTAATGGAGTTAGCGTAAGAATTTAGATTAAAATCACCAACTATTATAGATTGATACTCAGATCCATAAACACTTACAGCATTTTCTATGCATGTCAAAACTTCCTTATACTGTTTTACATTGTAGTTGGGTGGTAAGTACACAACCGTAATAAAAAGTTTAATATTTTTCCACGTTACCGTGGCAAACAATAATTCTTTATCGTCAGTCATATTGTCAATATCTGTAATTTTCTTAACTGTATAACAGTTTCTAATTGCTAACAGTACGCCACCCCAACCAATGTCCCCTATTCTATCTCTCCGCAATACAGTATAGTCCGAAGGAAATAATTCGGAACTATTAACAGAACTATTTAGAAAAGTTTCTGTCAGGGCTATAAAGTCACATGCAAGTGAAATAACATTATTGTAACAGACAGTTGTTTTTGATCGGAGCCCTCTCACGTTCTGGTAGTACAAGTTAAATTTCCTGACAATGTTATGTTTTTTAGATTTGCATACCTTGTGAATGTTACGAAAATAGCTAGTTTTCCTAGGTTTTATGTTTTTATCTGTCTCACAAAGACGTTCGTGTACGAAAAAGCTGCAAGCATCTGCTACATGTAAGATTTGGTTTGATTATAGATGGGTTATAATAATTACATAAATCGACTTTCAAATTATCCATAATCCTCATGTATACATGCTTGAGGCCCTTTCTAGTGAGTTCGCCTGTCCTGTATGAGAACATGTCTAAAGATAGATAACTATTTGAATCAAATAGGTATGCGTAACCATGCTCATGTATATTTTGAACTAGTAATTGATTAAAAATTTCAACTTTATAATTATAAATCGGAGCGCCCCAGACATACGTGGGTGTACAAATAATGACATTGGTGTATGTTATATGCTGTAATGATAACTTAATTGAGTTAATTATTTCTGTGTAGTTCGATGAGTTCTTTAATTCGTTTGCCCCGAGTAAAATAATGCAGTAGTCATTCATATCAAAATCCTTTAACTTGTTATCAATGTTATGAAGTAGCTGATCTATCCTACAATTTGGTAATACATAGCGACAATATCTAAAAAGGGAACCAAATGTATCCTCGACCACTTGATGTGTGCTATTGTAGCTAATGTTTGTCAATATACAAAGCCTATTCTGTACTATACTAACATTATTTTCCTGATTTTTGTCATCTGTGATGTGTGGAGACGATTTCTGGTTCCAGTCTTCTTCCGGTTGTAACAACTTTTGTAAAGTGTGAATTTGTTTATTCAGGTTACATATTTCTTCTTTAGCTTCTTTTAATTGTTTCTCCAACTGTGTGATAAGCTGTTTCATCGACTGTACGGTGTCACTAAGATGCACGTTGGTCGTGGGTGAAGAGTCAGGTTTAGATCGTGTGTCTATAATCGTTTCCGACTTTTGTAGAGAGGGCAAATTTTTCTTCTTGGTATTACAGTTTGGTGAGTTAGATAAGAAACCTTTCAACGCATTGTTTTCTTTGGTTAATTTTGCGATTTGTTTGCGGAGATCATTGTTTTCAAGTATAAGGTTTTCTAACTCATTTTGTGAACTGCCAAGTTGTAATTGAAGTTGTTCTATAGATTCTTGCATTTCCTGTAGTGCGATTGAGTCGCCCACAGTGTATTCCATACTACGTGATAATGTTTGATCCTTAGAATCTTCGAAAACATAATCGTCGCTATGTACAATGCCACGCTGTTCACAAATTATTCTTGTATTTGAAGGTATAGCAATCTCTACTGAAGTACTAGACGCTGATGAGTCTTTGCTAGATTTAGATGATGTCTGCTTCCTTCTCTTTGACACGTTAGATATTTCAGATTTTGAAGTAGTCTGTTTTTGTTTACGATTATTTGGTGGCGATCCCTTTTGCGGCATATTGGCACAGTAATTATGTTATCGTGTTATTGGTACTGTTTTGCTACTGTTATTATTTATGCAATAACATTCACTTGTATTATTCCATCAACTATGAGTTAATTTACCGCAAAGTTATTTGTAATAATGTAATAGTAGAATAAATATAATTCTTTAAATCACAAAAACTACTTTTAGTTCAAACATGAGACTCGATCCATCGGCGTCGTAATGTCAATCGAACGCAGTATCCATTCAACCACAGCTGTAGTTAATTTACTTGTCAAATTTATTGATCAGTTGAAGAACCTGAGTCCTTTGCCTCATTAGTTGTAAAAGTATTGCATAGATGGCGTTGTTTACACTTTCGCACAACGTTCATAATATTTTATATTTTAATTAGTCTAGTAACACTGTATCTAATATTGCAACATTTGTAAATGTCACATAGTTCCATTTGAGTGGCGCTAGTTTCTTCGTTGAGGATTTATTTCAAATGGAAAAAACGGAACTCAGTTTCTTTATTTTGTAGTCAAAAGTAATTAGTAATATTTACGTAGATTTTTGAACGCGAATCATATCCATTTTGATTTTAGCACTGATAAAAAGGTCTTTGATATTAGTTCACTTAGGTTTCAGCACAAATTTACACAGGTTTAATGTTTTGTTTGGTATGTTTTTATATTAACTATATTTGGGTTCAAGTTGAGTATGATAAGGATAATAACGCTGTCACTAAAGGTTTATGTGTCCACTATCACTTTTATGCACTTTATTTCCTGTCACTTTAACGTTTACTATTTTTATTTATTCACTTTAAGAAGAGCACTAATATGTGTAATGTTTACTTGTTAGCGCCACCTGGTGGTTTTCCTGGTGGTTTATATAATGATATGTAATGTATGATAATATGCCTCGGACAATTTCTACATTACATTGTATCTAAGTTTTATCTCCAGTCCAACTCTTTATACTGAAACGGAAACATTAATGATTGTACGAAAGTACAAGTTTTCACATAATGTCTTCTATAAGAGGCAGCAAAGCAAGGCAGTAGGCTTTTCCCTCCAGGGAGTTATTTGCTTGTAGACACTTTTTAGCGTTTCCTTATGAAAAGAAACGGTCCGTTTTGTGGCGAAGAAAAGCGCTTTCAAAGGACGATGACACGAGACGAGGTCGCACTCTCCCTGTCAGATGCATGAAAATGACGCGCTAAAAGCGACCTAACGTGTAATTCGTCAAAACACGCATGTACACTCGTACATAGCAGACTGCCGCATACGTTTATGGGTGGTTTATGAGCGCCTGTAGTTATGTGGCTACGCAGTCGTTTGCGGTTTTGTGGAACACTGTTTCAAATCATTCTGAACGTAACGTCACGAGGAATAACTATTCTCTTTTAGTATAGGCTGCATTTAGTTAACATGTAACACTGGTGTACGAATACGTACTGACTGCCTAACGTTGCATTATAAATTATAGGCTGCCTCGTTGCTACCGTGGAATAGGGTTATGTTTACTTTTGCGGAAAATAGAGGCTCGGAGTTTTCGAATCAGACATGCGTTGATATGGGAAATTTCTGTAGCAAAATTGACGGTTATTGCATAGGCACCAGTGAAAAGTTGTATTTTGCTAACGTAAGATCAAAAAAAAAGCGTTTGAGATGTTATGGCTAAATGGAGTGTAATGCAGGTTACCGACAGTACCTAGCTAAGAAATAATATAAGTATGAATTGAAACATCCAGGCTATTAAGATGCATCATTCAATGTCGCGGCTATAGAGTCATAATCTGACGTGAATACTGTTTGCTTCTATCCAATACACGTGTCCGCCCACTTGTACGCTCATCGAAGCGCAAATGCGCTATAAGTAACATATTTCCCAACACGGGTCGTAGTAATGCACCAATATATCGCGTCGCATCATTATGTTCAAATCAAGTGTTAACTTCGAAATATTGAACGAGCGAGCGTGCCATTATGTGGAGCGCTGCTGACGGTATAGTCGTAATTACTCGCGTAATTATCACAACGCCATGTTCGATGGTGATCGCAATATGCTAATGTAACGCCGCGCCGGTATTACTCATCTCCTTACTCGCTTCAGACAATTTATGTTTTAGCACACTATTACACATTATTTTGCATAAACATCTTACTTTAATCAACCAAACTTATAGAATCTTACAGCTAGATACGGAAAGTATTTAAGTTACTGCTGGTGCATTGGTTGACCTGGAATTAACTGCATGGCCTACAGATATTTGTTTGTTAGTACAACTTAGTATTTGTTTGTGTATGTGATTTGTTTTCTTAAAAGATAACTTTCTAAACTGCTCGGTGGTATTCTGATTGCGGCAAAAGTCATGCTGATTGTGCGCTGTTCAGTTGAAATGTAGATGATTTATATGCGATCCAGCTTTATGAATACTGTGCGCCCTGCACAAGCCGCAGTATTAATGTCTTACTCCTTTCGTATCAACTAGGTTCAACTTAATCTTTCGGATGGGTCCGCTATTATTAATTTTAGTTGCCAAGCAGATTTGCATTCCGATTTAATTACAGTATGGCCACTAATATTTCTTGCCGTTGTTTTTGGTACATAAGTGTTAAGTTGTGTTATGTAAGCACTTCATAGCCGGTACCTTAGCCAGTATTACTTTAGCAATGGATACGTATCTATATTAATATGTAGCGTAAACGGAGTACAAGACAAAACCAATAAAAAAGAACAATGACGTCAGAAGTGCCTCTTAAAAAGGCTAGATGAGTATTGACGACGTCTTCAGGGTGAGTGTAGATGAAGCGCGCGCTCCACAGCGGGTCTCCGTCGATGACATGACCGACGTGGCTTGACAGCTGCGTGGAGAAGTCTCCGTCCAGCACCACCACCCGCGGGGGCTCCGGGCCCTCGCCATTAGTCGGAGTTTTATTATTATGATTAGTTCAACAAAGATTCTGAAACACATAACATTCTAGCTCAATAACTAACCGTTTCTCCAACCTGATTTCCGCAGACTTCACGATTACTTTGTAGAGAAAGAATAAAACATTTTGGCATTGACTGGGTAATTTATATCTTTGAAAAGATCGCTTTGAGTATATTTTCCACCGAGAATTATTCGTTTTCAGCGAAGGCAGGAGCCGAGCCGTGACGACGATACTTCGGACACCACTCAATCTAACGTTATCTACTTTATTGGTTGAAATCTAAATAAAAATTGAAATACTTTTTAGTGTTAGAGAGTCGAGCAAATAAATCAATGATCATAAATTCGGCACCGTGCATATGGAGATTTATTTTTACCGATACGCGAGAGCAGCTGCTTTATTACTCACTTTGTGGAGCGCTTTTAAACTTGAATGTTCGTCGTAAAGCTTTTAACTACTGAATATATATTTTAACATATTTATAAGTTATACAATATGTTTACTGTACAATAGCTTTATAAATTCAAAACACCCTTTATTAAGCATTAAACGTTCCAACTCTCCGAATGACTGGCTCCGTGGTCCAGTGGATAGCGTATGCGACTGCTGGTCGGAGGTCCCGGGTTCGATTCCCGGGCCGGGCAAAAGTGTTACTGGGTTTTTCCGAATTCTCAGTAGCAGCACGGAGTTTGGTGATGTGTCCGGTAACGGCAATAGGCTCGCCCCCTATTTCGTGGGACCTAAAAGTTCATGGTGAAATGTGGGTGTAATATTTACACCTCTGCCTACCCTATCGGGGATACAGGCGTGAGTCTAAAAATAAAAAAAATGGTCAAATTTTAAATTACACTAAATAATTGGAATATTTAACTAATTGACTTGTTGGAACTCTATAATAGAATAGAACTAAGAAAAACTATAGTAGGTAGAGATCATGACGTATATGTTTTCAGCTGAATGTGAGTATATATAATATATTGGTCGTTTAAGAATTGAAAACACTATTTAGATTATTTAAAATGCATAGAAACTAAACTATTACCACCGTATACCACTAAAATATTACCACCGTATGCAATTCCTAGTGGCAAACGTTGCAATATGTTGCACATACCTTACGCTGTCGGGTTAAATCCATACTCATTGCAGCACATATCTTTAAACTTTACTCAATAAGCGGCATGCACCTGTTCTCGATATCTCGCACTTAATCCGACTCGTTCTAACACTATGAGCACATTGCATGCTCATAGTGTAAGAACGAGTTTCGCTCATGGGAAGTTCCCCCGATATATGCACACATTACACAAATTCTTGGCAAGAGTAAACCACAATAGTCTATTACTCACTACTTTATTAAATCGTACAAATAATTAGCATAGTTAACTTCTAAAGACGATATTGCACGGTTTATCATAATATTACACACATATGGACTGTGTAAATTAATAAATTATCAGTACTAAATTAAACACTATTATTTATTGTATAAAGTAATCAACGCTAATGCACATAAATTATGAGTAATGTTTTGAATGCGAGTATTACATGAAAAATTAAAGAGAAATCCCGCAGGCTCATAATAAATTCTAACTGTGTGCTGTGAAAATGGCGATAACCAGTTGCCACCTGTCATTCGGTCATGAATAGCACGCGTGGCGCTCATGCTCCCATGTAAATATACTTACACACGAAACCAAACAATACATTTCACTATTTGAGTAGCTACTTGTACATTTCACAATCGACATGTTCGGGTCACATAGCCAAACTTTGCTTTTAAAGCTAATTAACAATGCTGGCACCACAGTTAAATTACTTACTTGCTATTTATTTATGATTTAAAAGATATCAAGGTTATCGCGCGGGTAGGTATGGTAACAAGATTAGTCATATAGAAAATTAAATTTAGTTTATCACTTTTGATTTTACAAGAAGCTTTTTATCATACATTTACGTAAAATAAAAATATTCGCCCAACATTTAATTAGAAATGCACCGGTACCGCAATGCTTTCTTAATATACAGCTTGGTCAGAAGTTTCGAATCTTCGAGAAATTAGGTAGGTATTTTGCATTTATCTCAATAATTGCGAGATAACCAGAGTTCGGAATTAATAAGTGTGATTTGTATAAAATGAATAGCAAAATTATTTTAGCGTGGTTCCGATTCATCATGGTCATTGTCATAGCGTTATCCCGGCTGGCAAGGTACCTGGTGTCCGCTTTCAAGTTTAAGTAGATTTTCACAGAGAGACTGTCGCCTGATCGCCGCAACTCAGAGGAAAAGCGATATTCAAGGTTACTGACTCACTATAACCAATGAATACAGATTTACATAGAAGCGCAGTTCTTAAGGATTTCGTGTGCCGATTCCAAGTGGGGACTGTCTCCAGTTTAGTTTGCAGTAGGCGCCGTTGGCGGCCTTGGCGTCGTTCTTCGTCTCTCTTGCTCTCGTAGTTAAGATACACAGGAGGAAGGTTCGTCTCTCTTGCTCTCGTAGAGATAGCTGTCACAGCGCGACTGCCACGCCGCCAAGCGGCAATTTGGGTCATAGAAAGTTTGTGGGTGCATAGGGTTCCCACCAAGAACTTATGGTCCCAAGCCAACCTCACCTAAAAGTGGTGCACCTGCCGATCAACGGACGAGGCTTTGGCAAACAAAATATCCCGAGAAGCGGCGATAGGCTCGCCACCTATAACGTGGGATCAAAACAGTGGCGAAAAGTGGGCGTTTAATATGCCTCTGCCTACCCCTTCGGGGAAACATTTGTTATCGATATGACACGTACCTAAGTGTGACTTTACAAAACTGTTACACAGTCAGAGTTCAAATATTAAAATAACTACCGTATTGGACAAAGAAAATTTACATAATGTATAAACTTATTTGCCTAAGGCGGTATTATTGGTCAGAATCAGATAATAATCTAGTAGACCTGCTATTTAGTGTTAACATACAGTAACCTTAATTGTGTTGTACCTATGTATTGAATAAACATACCTACCTAAACGGCGCATAGTGACAAACGAAACTAATTACAAATTAGTGATAGCATTTATACTGGTAGTACTTATCATTATACAAAGTAACGCTCATAGCAAGACTTGACTTGTCGTTCGTAACAGACCGGCAAAGTTAAGCATCGCTTGCACAGGTCACCACTTGGATGGGTGACCGTGTGTGGCATTTACATCTGAGCGCTACCGTGCTTCGGAGGGCACATAAAGCTGTCGGTCCCGGTTCTTGTGTCTAAGGATAAGGACCGTTAGGCCATTTTGGAGGCCTTCGGGCGGTCTGAAAATTCCGACACCAGAGTTGCCCACACACTCACAAGAAAAACAAATAATTTTACAAATTAAAATCATTGTAAAATTATGTACTATCTTTATACCTTAGAGGTTTATTTACTGTTGTAGATCTGTAGATTGTGCCCGTTGATAGAATGTTTGTATAGTCCCCCGCGGCCCAAGATCTACACTTAGTGTCGTAGTCCCGTCTTTAAAAGCTAAAGATTGCTTTTGAGTATTATGTAAGTATACATCTTTTTCTGCATGAGTGTGTTGTCAACCCTAGTTTGAGCGTTTATAGACCTTACGATGCTTGTCCTTAGACACTCCGAAGCATGGTAGCGCTCTGGATGGTGACCACCGGATGATGTTGTCACCCATGAGATAGAAATTCCTTAACTTTACTATATTACGAATGCAAATCTCGGCACGCTATGGGAGCCATGTGCTGTATGTTAACTATGAAAACCGCTATACAGCAAAAACTATGTCATTAGGTACTCCGGATGCCAAAAAGTGATATCGTGTTGTATGTCTGATTTTGAATGCTAAGTTGGGTTCGTTGCACTTCTTGTAACTCGTGACATAAGAAGGGACCTGCAATGTGGTTTCTATCGACTTGTTCCCAGCTAACCCTTTAAGGAGATAAACACAAAAATAATATTAAAAAGTACCTACTACCAGTAAAAAATATTTAGTAGGTACAAAAACTATCCTATGAATTTTGATTCTGCTTCGCGGTGGTGGTTTTTGGATAAGTGAAGAAACCTAACTTAATAAACGTAAGCAAGAACTTTATTCGAATGATTTACTATAGCGATCGAAATTGATTTAGTGATAGTGGAATTGTACAGGTAAATTTTAGGTTATACCGCATTTGGATTTCCAGTATCACAAAAAGTTATTTTTTTAATTTCAAGCTAGAGTGTTTTTTCTTAAACTTTATTTACCTTTGGATTTAAGGATTTCATACGCACTAATGTTCATAATGTATTCCTGGTCAATATACACCATGTTGATATGTCTTTCGTAGATCTAATGACAATCTATAAATTGAATTCAAATAGACAGATCAAATAGATTATTTGATCGGTCTATTAAAAGCCAGCGGAAGGCAAGTAACGATTTTAAACACAAAACAATTTGCTGTGCGGAAAATAAAAACGCAACAAGTCAGGGTCATCATTTTCAAGACACATTACTTCTGGATGATTTTTTTGTTGGTTTGTACAAAATACGCGATGCTTTACCCTTTTTTCTTTCTATGTGTGTGTGTCACCGAATAACTATAAAATTCACTGACTTTTAATTTTAAAATTTTTCCTTTTTGAGTTACAATCTCAATTAGGGGCAATTACAAACATATGAGATTACATACCGACCGTTTTTACAATTAACCAGTAATTTTAAATTAATCGGGGCTGGTTTTATGCTTTAATTGAATAGAATACGTATTCATGTAATCTGCACATGTCTCACGTAATAGGAGACAAGTGTATCACTGATAAGCTGATAGCATTGTAAGCCCGGACACGATGCCTGTAATGACAGAACATTCAGTCGTCATGGAATATTGCCATTAAGAGCGCTGCAGTTACACTACTCTGGTTTTTAGTCTAATACGTAGGTTTTTGAAATCAAAACATCGTATCTATTAGGAGGAATGTGCATTTTTGAATTATTGGGTATAAAATTATATCTAAACAATTTTAAACTATTGCGATATGTGTAGATGGGTAGGTAGGTAGGTAAATCGTACCAGTTTTATTTTAATTGCGTTCATTAACTAATTTAAGGTAAAAGGAAGTTGGCAGAAACGGAAGTATCTTTTCCACCGACGTTGCGACCTGCTTACGTAGTCGTAGTCGCGGATTGAATCGCCTTTTCGACTGAGACCATCCGTGACCACGACTGATGTTATTTTGGTTTAAGCAATTATTTGTCCCGAATTCAGATCCAAGATATAATTTCGATCCAATCCGCTGATAAAATACATATTAGTAAAATCTGTGTCACAATTAGTGCACCATTCAAAATTAGTGCACGTTCTAAAGTTAACTGGCGTACGAATCGTGCATGTTTAAATAAAACTGATCAGGGAGATGAAATTCTCGATAAAATGTAATTATACTGCATCTTTTAGTTCGGGGTTACATTCAAACAATATTCAGTTTGATGTCACCTGTTTTGGAACAACAAAATATAATAAAAAGAGGAACATACGATAAGGCATACGTTTAAGGCCCTTCTCTCACGAAGCTATTCAAATGCTACGAGACTGAGATGCAAACCATGATCGCCTACAGGTATGCTACTCGTTTCCACACACGATGCTACGCAAATGATACAATTTTTTATCATTTGAAAAACAAAATTCGTACGACGATGTCTAGTGACTCTAGCGATGAAGACGATGTTCTTCTGTATGCAAGTATTTATATAACAAGAATAAACGAAAATATAAAAGAAGATTCTGGGTGCATCCGTACATCGTCATATTGATTTTTATTCCAATCTCAATCCACGCCTTTTCTTTAACATCTTTTCTTACGTACTCTGGCAGCCTATAATTAAACATGGATAAAATACAAACATGGATAATTTTCTACCTCCTGGACAAAATTAATATTGAAAGGTTTTTCAGTCTCCATTTTGCAATGCAATGTGTATACGACTTGGGTAGCGGGCGACCAGCAAGACGGTAGTGTGCGACTTGTGTCAAACGGGTCATTGACGCGTCTCGTTGTGTGCGAAACTAGCTGAATATGTATGGCCACATGAGGTATGGCGGCTACTCACAAGCGACGCGTAGTAATAGGTACGCGTACGAAACACAAATCTCTTGAGAGTCGCTTCGTGAGAGAAAGGCCTAAGGAGTCATCATTATCAGTGTGGTGTATGTAGTCCACTGCTGGAAATAGGTCTCTCCAATGGGACGATGGTAATTCTGGATTTTAGGTGACATCACGCCAATAGCAATATGTAGAATTGTACAAGCTCCATCGTAGTATAGGATAACAAATTGTTCTCACCATTTTCAAGACACGGTAGTACACTTAAAAAGAAACAATTTCCGTTCTAGACATGACATGATCCTTGTGTCGCGGCGCGGCGACATATTTATATAACACATAAATTGGTTTTTTCTTTCTGTATTCGTTATAATTTACAGATAAATATTTGAGATTCTATATGATAAGCAGTTTCTTTCTTTTACACATAACCAATACTAGAGTGCGTAACTCGCAAATTGCCAAAGAAGTAAAAACAAATAACAAGAAGTTAAATAATAGGCAGAAAGATTTTCCGTATTTTAACCTCCAACGCCGTCAATCACCACACGAAACTCAAACGTTGATATCCTGTGAGAGGGTCCCGGTCGAAACAGTCTAGTCATGCTGAAACCCACAAAGCTACTACCATTTAAAAAGCTATCTGTGAATGGCATAAACATTTGTAGCTAACGGAAACCGCTGTTTTTCTATTCCACGCATTGTCAAGCGGTTTTTAGAAGAAATATTTTATCCTCGAGTTCTTTGTGCAAATACCGCCTTTTGTCACCGTATTAAAGGCATAGTGACATGTAGACATTTTAATTAAATTTTAATCTCTCTCTGCTTTTGTTTGAGACTCATCTGAATTTTAAGTTAATCACTTGTTATAGGCCACATCAAAGATTATTCCCGTCCAAAGTTAACCTTTTAATAATACCTAAAACGCTACTGAGTGCAGCGTCACTGTAATTCCCATTGACAACAGGAAAGCTGACGTCAGAATTTATGCTCAGCCCGAAATAGGCGAGAGAGCATTTTTGCGCAAGTAATTAATTTGTGTTGTATTATAAATACACTGTGTATTTATTTACACAAATTGCGCAGAGATTCACTTCTGTGTTCGATGAATCATAAACATAAAGTATGATGTTACTACTTTTCATAATTATATTCTTAACTAGCTGTTTCCCGCGGTTTCACCTGCGTCCTGAGGGCACTACTTCGCGTACCCGGTTAATTTAGCCTAAGATACTCCTTGGTACATCAGCTATCCGCCAGTGAAGTCCCGTCAAAATCGGTCCAGCTGTTCCAGAGATTAGCGAGAACAAACAGGCAGACAGACAGACAGTCCGACAAACAGACAAAATTGTAAAAAATATATCCACATGCATTAAGTAAAAAGCGGTTATTTTAATATTACAAACAGACACTCCAATTTTATTTATGTGTATAGAGTACTGATGGTAGCATTCATTATTAGTACTAAAGGCAGGGTTTATATTGCTACATATTAAATCATATATTATCCCTTCTATATAGCCACGTAATTAAATGGTTAATAATATAATATTAACACAATGGGGTTATAAGCCTCATATAGTCCATCGGCAGTGCTATCGGCGCTCTTATTGTTTGTCCGATATCAAAGGCTTAAGATCTGTGAGAAATATGGAGAGGTGGCCGTGCTCTCTCTCTATGCTTAATGCGATCGATATCATTAGGGTCGGAAATGGAACGGAAGGAACGCTGTACGAGACCTATGCATTGACAAAGGTAACGATTATTAAAGTGTATGTTTACGGCCTGATTGCATAGATAAGTTTTGTGTTTTGTACGTGTTTCGGTACGGATATGTCTTTATCTACAGGCACAGTACTATTACACTCTACAATTAGGTACGTTAAAGCAATTAAGAGTTAATATTACAAATTAGATTGCCTCCGTGGTCCAGTGGATAGCGTATGCGACTGCTGATCGGAGGTCCCGGGTTCGATGCCCAGGTCGGGCAAAAGTGTTACTGGGTTTTTCCGAATTCTCACGGAGTCTGGTGAAGTGCCCGATAACGGCAATAGGCTTGCCCCCTATTACGTGGGACCTAACAATTCATGGCGAAATCATCATTATTGTCTTGCCCTGGTCCCAATTTATTTGGGGTCGGCGCAGTATGTCCTTCGCTTCCATACTTCTCTGTTACCAGTCATCCGATCGTTTATCCCTATCTTTTTCATATCCATCCTCACACAGTCCATCCATCTTTTCCTTGGCCGCCTTCTCCCTTTTCGTCCTTCTACCTGCATATTCATCACTTTCTTACCTACGTACATCTCATCTCTTCGCATAACATGTCCATACCAGGCCAATCGACTCCCTTTTACCTTTTTATCAATGGGCGCCACTTTCATACTACCTCTAATGTAATCATTCCTAATTCTGTCCATTCTTGTCACTCCACACATCCATCGTAAGATTCTCATCTCAGCAACATGCAATCGTTTCTCATCCATCTTCTTTGTAGCCCAACACTCAGCTCCATACATTACTGGTGAAATGTGGGTGTAATATTACACCTCTGCCTACCCCTTCGGGGATACAGGCGTGAGTCTATAAAAAAACATTTGGCAATGCTAGTACCTACTCTACTAGTTACCTAATTATGTATGTCTCATGACCGTGACTATCTCAGTTGAAAACGTTGATATAGTTACAGAACTACAGATACAAAATGTAGATATACATGACCTAACATTGTTACTCTATTTCACGTGGGTTAACGTTAGTTGGCCCGTAAGGTAATTTACATGGATCACAAAATACTGAACTGATTCAAAGAAATGTGGCCTAAGTTTGGATATATTGGACCCTAAATTGCCAAACTACCATGCATGGGAAACTACTTCTAAGATATTTTCAAATTTATTTTACCACTACACGTTTCCCGCGGTTTCACCCGCGTCCTGAGGGAACTACTTCACGTACCCGAAAAACGAAAATATCTTACGGACCCCTATTTTTTCGAAAATAAAATATAGCCTATGTTACTCGCAGATAATGTAGCTTTCTAATGGTGAAAGAATTTTTAAAATCGGTCCAGTAGTTTCTGAGTTTATCCATTACAAACAAACAAACAAAAATACAATTTTTTCCTCTTTATAAATTAGTGTAGAAGTGTAGACAAATCTCTATCGCCTGATGATTTTGGAACAAATACAAATGAATAAATATGTTTTCCACAGCCGTTTCTACCGTAAACAAGGCGTATTCATACTACTTGAAATAATTATTGTGAACTAAAATAATAATAATTAGAAAAATGCTTCTATGTACTAATATCATCACAGAGCTCAAACCCACAGAAGCTAGAAACATGAAATCTGGAAAGTGGGTCCCTTTCAGTGCGAAGCCACTTACTGAGGAAAGATATTTTGCCAGCCCCACCTAAGGGAGTTAAATGCATTTGAAAGTTATTGTGAAAGCAATCACTATAAAAATACAAGTATCAGAAGATGCAGTGACAAGCATCGAAAAAGGCATGTTAAGATGGTTTGGGCACATGGAGAGGATGGATGACGAAAGACTGACAAAGAAGATATATAAGGCAAGTGCGAATGGGACAGGACGAAAGGGAAGACCTAGACGGACGTTCTTTGACCAGATTGGAGACATCCTAAACAAAGGACAGGTCAGAAGTACCCTAAACAGAAGAGCATGCATGAGAAACTTGATGGGAGTGAATGAAGCAAGAGAGGTATGTCAGGATCGTTGAAAATAGCGTTCCGTAGTCTCTGCCTACCCCTCCGGGAAACAGGCGTGAGTCTATGTATGTACGTATGTATCAGAAACAAACAAAAGACGCGTTACTTTGTCTTTCACGGCTATTAAATGCATTAATCTTAGGCCAGAAAAGCCTAAGCGCATAACTTTAAGACATTAAAGGTAACATAATACAAAGCTCTCAGTTACGATCACAATACAGAGTGTAGTAACGTAGTACTGCTGGCAAGAGGTATGATCGCTACCGTGTAGGGGGAAGTCCCCCAATGGCAGACACCTAAGCTTTTTAGAAAATAAAATAAAAACTAAGAAATGTAACTTTACTTATGAATTGACTTTACTTGTAAATAAGTTCATTAAAATGATCTCATTTACAATTTATTAAGCTTATTGCATTACGTATAAATATTCTGCGTTACCAACAGTAATTATACAAGCGATACCGCACATCGTCGTTCCCTCATCCCATTAGTTAAAAGAGTTAAAATTAGTGAAATTTGTCAAGCATATTATACTGGCACTGATTACTTGAAGTGGAAACTGAAAAATATGACTTCAGTCGCTCGCACACTTCGTCATTTTTACTGATTACGTTTTTATACCCTGGACATTATTGCATGGAAAATACCGTAAAATATCGTTGAGTAATTATTTAAGAGATTCGATTAAAATATAAATTTAAAAAGAGCAGCTAGAACTTTTCAGTTTTAGTCTACTAACTAACTTGTTTCTCTAGCAACGATGTATTTAACTTCATGAATTAAATTCACTCCCGCAAACCAATTATTTTATGTATTCCTAAATCAAACGAGCGGCGTGCCAGATCTATATATCAAACAATGAACTTGTATTTTGACAGAGTTTCGGCTTTGCGAGTACATTGACGTGCGGCTATCGATTGTTTCATGTAGGTACGTAGCGCAAAATATATGCGAAGCTTCGTGAGCTTATAATGTATGTGTTGATTAGTACGTTTTCAATCTGTCTTCATACAGTGCATTTTATTTCAGGAAATTTTGTTTTAATTGACACAATATATTTTCTCTTATGTAAAATGAAAAAGTCGTTGACTTACCTAAACCTTCTTTCTCACCCTCTGATGAACCTATTCCAAAATTATATAATGATACATTAACTAATTACAAAAACTCAACATATGACATTTTAACTGCGTTTCCATCATATTCAAATTTGAAACATAGCCTTCATAATACCAGAAACCAATCATTGGGTATTTAAAAATCAGTTATTAGGAATTTGGAAGAAGTGGAAGTACCTCTTAAATTTGAAAACTTTTTACTTGCGGATTATTTTAATGAAGGAACACGAATAATAGTTTTTTTGTTCCTTAAGAGCAAGAGATCTGATTGGCAAGTTAAATGAGTTTTGTGACGTCTAATATTTTATGTATCGCTATACATATTATAAAAATATGATTATGTATTACATGTTTATGTAATATATGCCCCGTGAAATTTTATACGTAATAATTATGTGTTGATAGCACCTAGATATATATTTTTTTAAATTGTTTGTGTTTTCGCTTTTCGGCCCATTTAAAGGGGTATAAATGTTTAGCATATTTAACAGAATTGAGTGTGAATTACATCCTATACGTTGTGTAAACCTGATAGGCATCATTGTTAGTGTAATACTTGTTCCTCGTCTAGTTTTAAAGTGTTACAAAAAGATGCTGATAGACTCGACCATTCATTTGTAATAGAGTATCTATTTATAAATATATTTAAATCTGTTTAACTGAACAAGGAACAGAGCCAATCATCGCTACGAACATTTTCACAATATTTCTAGCCAATAATCGACAGAACGCTGTCATTTATTTTTCTATAATGTAACATTCGCAATAATGCTCATTACGAGTGAATGCTCAAGTTCATCAGCGCCGTAATATTTTGTTCGTTTAAACGAAGATTTCACATGTTGAATATCGCTGCTATATTTATAATACACGGATGAGGTATAAGTTATTTGAACATGTTTGTTCGTCGTATATGTATTCAAGCTAATATTCTCTTAATCTTTATACGATAATGAAATTGTGTGTTACTATATTATATTTATTTTTCTATGGAATTGTAGTTATCATTAACACTCGACACAAAATCTTTCACTTACGTATATGTTTGCCACTAGTAGTTCTAATATAGCCAAATATGTCGGTAGTTGTAGGTACCATAGATGGCATAAGTATGCCAATATTTAACTATCCAATAAGCTTCTCGAACTACTGCAAACTCAGTCCTGCCGCTTCCGTAAGTATATTATTGTTAGCGTAGAGAGCAACCTTTATACTAATCGGTACGATGGTCGTTTATACAAATTTATATAATCCTATTGCCCGCTGCTACCATTCTGCTTGATAACGACTGCTAAATGTACAAATGCAATATAAATTTCCTTCATAAATTAAACCAACTTACAATAGCACCTTACTATGTAAAATTAGGCTAAAATAAATACCCAATGCTAGAGGCAACATATACACTGTATGATCTGCTTAAATGTAATAAATATGTGAATGCTCGACTGATATATCACAAGCACCTAATAGATGCTTAACTATGATTACACAAGTTAGAAACCTTTTTCACCTGGCAGTTAACTACTATTTAGGATTTTTTACGACTAGGTAGATATTAAACGTAGTTAATTTATTGATTATACATTTTAAGAAGTGAATAAAAACGAGGAAACAAAGGTGGGTATCATACAAAGTATCCATCAATAGTTAATAATACAATAACACATTTTATATTTCCGTACAATTGTACTTTCAGAATGCGACGATGAGACTCCCGCGATAGAGGCTTTGGTAAGTTCACCGTCCTTGCCCATACATTCTACTTCGGCGCAGGGATCTCCGAGCTTGTGGACAATAGTCATGCGGCTACAGAACGAAGTGAAAACATTGAAAATGGAGGTCAAGAACTTGTAACTACAGTTGAACGAAGAAAAACACGACCGAACTCTTGCCATTGCAGCTTTATAGTCTAAATATATTTTATTGGATGCTAAAGAAAGTAAATGTTAATTTTATAACGAGTATTAAACTTTTGATATAAGAATTTTGGATTTTATTTCTTCTAAGAAATATCTACACTAAGTGTAAAGAACACAAACACAGGTCACACAAACTTTTTATTAAACAACATAAACATAGTTATAACATATATTACGTTATCTACATATTATATCTTTGTATCGTTTAATGAAGAAAATAAACATTTTCTCCGACATATAAAGACGTCTCACAAAGTCTCATTAATATGCGCAAACTTTAAATCTACGAATTTATAACAACAGCTTAAAGTTTTTGGCAAGATATTCACAGCAAAATTGAATGTCTAAAATATTCCTTACAAAAATCTTTTAGAAAAGGTCCCCTGAATTGCCACTTGATATGCGGGACTTAGGTACCTTATTTATGGGGAGGAGTACCATGCAACCTTTAAATATCACAATCATTTAAAACTTAAGATTCGTTATTATTTTGACCTCTAAACAGAGAAGTGACATAGACGTAGGTAGCCATGTAAAACGACTACAAGATTTTTGCATAACTCTGTACCCAAGAGATTTGTGTTCACAAGTGATGAACGTTTTCAGATATTCTAAAAGGCAAAAATTCGATAAACTTAGTTTATCTCTCGAGCACGGGCTGCTTCTCACTATGAGAAGAGACAAGGACGTCAATCACGCTCGCCAAGTGTTCTTTGCAGACTTCACATGTCTTTCGAAAACATTTGTTAGAAGTCTGGAAGAATTAATTAGCTAATATTGTTGGTGACCATACTCCTCTTTTGTTGGCTACAGAAGGTTTAAAAAGAGATACAATGACCATATAGAAAGCATTATACATTATTCATAAGTCGTCATCACTGCAGTTAAACAAGAGAGCCATGACAAGTAGGTATTAGGTATGCCTAATAATGAGGACAGTTGTTTTCAATTGAATGTAGACAAGTAGATATTATTATACTTATTTGATATTTTTAGAAAAGCAACGTTAACAATGTTTTGTTTATTTTAATCAATTTGGCATTATCTTGTGTCAAGGCATTATCTTCATTTGGACGGTATTTTTACTTTTATAGACTAGTATAAATGATCATTATCCACTTTAAGATCTATATTAAGTAGTGATTAAGCAATGTAGCCGTGGAGCGACATCCGTAGGAATTCTGCAGAGAACTAAGGAGTGTGGAGGAAGGTGTTGGTAAATATGTATGTATATGTGACACTGCCGATGCATGTTTTATATCTTGACAGAATGTCTAATGCGCCGCGAGAGTTGAATGTTCAATTCCTACACGAGACAAAAGGCTTTTGTATACCTAATTGTTCAGGGCCTGAGAGTTCTTTGTGCCCCTTTTATATTCCCCTGCGAGACCCGGGACTAGTTTGATAAAAAAGACGAAAACAAATAATGTTTTGCCAGCATCTAATTTGCACCTTTATTTTAACTTGTTTCTGGGTTCTACAGTTTTCTATTTTATGTTATTGAATTTATTTTTATGTAGTTAAATTATTGGACCCGATTAGGTCGGGTTTAGCCATCCACAACTTGTGGGTCTGAAACCCGCAAACTGGATTAACGACTGGGACGTCTTATACTATAATGTTGAGAAGTATATTACTCACGCGTACATAAAGTGAAAGAAAGAAGGAGGTTGAACATAGCATTTTTAGGATCCCGTGCCCGAAGGTTACAAGTGCCATCGGGCCTTATTACTAAGACTTCAAAGTCCATCTATTCGCATGCCTTCCAGCAGGCCGTTTTTCATTAATTCTAATAGGTAAGGAGGTTAATTATTCACAGGTATATGTCTATTGCCCAGTAGCACGAGGTAAAGTGATGATCGTCATAGACTTATTTATAAGTGGGTTATTGGTCACAAATAGTCACACCGTTGTGCCCAACTGTCGAGTTAAAATTTTCTTATTGTTATCAAAGTAACCCACAGCTGTTTACATTAAGTCTTCTAAAATACGGAGGTCTGGCTACCCAAGATGAACTACCAGCTTGAAAACTTTGCCCCGAACTCAAACGTTGCATGTACCTACCTACTTAGTGTGGCCAACCGGCCACTCTTCTTACGGCTTGGTATTCTTTCAGAGATAGATTAGATACTTCCTGGTTCATGCTGACCCATTCATATTAATCTTTCTACTACTACTAAAACCTTTAAAAGACTGGCCTTAGTATTATCTTAACTAATCTAAAGTAATCTTAACATCTATCACAATAACGATATAAAAGAAGATAAATGAGTTGCACATCCTTTGAGCAGTTCAGTTGGTAAGTAAATGATCACATTCGCCGTGCACACCGCGGTCTCAATGGCATGACAATGTGTCACGTCACGAGCGTATATAAAATGAACTGATTCTGTTCCATGATTTATTTCTTTTGCTTTTATTATCCCATTCTGTTACAGCGGTTCCACGCGTTCCTTTACAGTACGTTAACAAGTTTCTACTACAAGATTTCTTTAGCGAACTTGTTCGCTGAGAGGGTGACTTTTAGAGAGATAACTTTCTAAAACTACATACTTTTTTAAAGTATGTTTCTTATTCCTTTGACTTTAAACTACTGACATAATTAAATTCACCTTCTCATAATCGTCATACTCTGGTATATTACGTAAAACAGCGCAAAGAATTAGCTATGGAAATAATGCCACGGCCATAATACGGGAGAAATTATTTTTATCAATCAAATACTGCTATAGCAACAGCCGTCTAGTACAGCGGTTCTCAAATTTTTCTAGACTTGGAACCCTTTTGGATAACCAAATATTTGGCGGATCCCCAATATAAAACAAAACCTAGTCTTATATGTACCTACCTTAATACCATTTATATTAGGTACTGACATAAATCTTTGTATATTTTGTATTTATTTTGTCGCTGATTGCCTCCATGTTCCAGTAAATAACCTATGCGGGTTCGATTCCCGGGTTGGGCAAAAGTGTAACTGATTTTTCTGAATTCTCAGTAGCAGCATGAAGTCTGGCAATGTGCCCGGCAACGTCAATAGGCTCGTCCCCCTTTTTACGTAGGACCTAAAACCTACGGTGACTTATGGTTCGCCACGTCACGCCTAGCTCGCTATTTCGCGAGGTATTTTCACACCCTTGGGCTTTCATAATAGGAAGGGGGCGTATAATGGTCAAATTATTATATTAACTACTCCTTCTCATTTAACTCATATCATCAGCCTATTGCAGATCACTGCTAGAGGTAGGCCTTCCCACGGTATTCCACAAGACCCATTCTGGCGGCTAACACTACGCTTGCTGAGACGTGTAAGAAAGTAGGTATATGAGTTCTGCGATAGATGTGGCCAGCCTATAGCACATTCAATTTGCTATACCTCTGAACTATGTGAATTACTTAATACCGGATAATATCGTGTCGGAAATCATCCATCAGCGAAGTCCCTAGCATTGACCTTTTGATAGCTCTCTGAGAGACATGTAGTGCAGGCAGCGCATTCTAGGACAGTCCAGTTTCAATGGAGTTGAAGGCATTTTCGTAATCCACAAAAGCCAGCCACAACGACCGGTTGTACTCTTCGTAATTTAAAATAACCGACGAAAAAGTATGCTCTGTATTGATTTGGCCCTAAAGCTGTGCAGTACTAAAGTCTTTACGAAACCTAGCCTGTGGCTGGAAGACATCAAATCTTGATGTCAGAAAAAAGAAGGGAGGGGTATCCATACCACCCAGCCTTAAAGAGCTGCTATCCAAGGCATGAGGCAAGCCAAAATTAACGATCTAACGCACATTACTTGCAAAATTTACTGCCGAGGACCCGGAACCCGAGCCCCGTGCATGGCAGTCTGTTGATATCTCCACTAGGCTATCGCTGCCTATCTAAGTTACATAATATGTCTCATGATAGTACATCACTAAGTTACATAATGTCTCATGATAGTACATACATGGTAAAAGCATAGCATATACATTCTTACATTGTTATATAATGTACTATTTAATCCCAATTCTCCCTCTTATCTCAAAGAACGGTTTAAGTTCCTCCATGACACACATGTAAAGTCCTTGAGGTCGTCTGAGGATCTAACGCTGGAGATACCGAAACATTCCACAAATTACTTCGACAAATCTTCGACGAATGCTTTACCACTGGAGATTCGAAGAGCAAACACAATAAATATTTTCAAAGACTTGGTAAAGAAGCACTATTTCAAGGATTGACAAATTAATATATCAACTTAATTATCGTCCGAGGTTATCACTTGTATAAACTGTATCTATATTATTTAGTATATTGATATATATTTTTAATTGTATTTGTATACTACTCAAAACAAAATAAGGGCCACTAAATTTTTTTGCTGTACCATGTACCTAACCATGAAAACAATAAAGACATTAAATTGTTTAACTTATGTAACTACAAAATAATGTTATTGTTCATAATATAGGCTAACAATCGTTTAAAATAATGATAATGATCATGAATTGTTTTTTTTAAGTTCATAATCAAATTGGCCATTTTGAATGGAAAACAGGAACAAAAGAAATCACCGGAAAAAGAAAAAATACTGTTCTTGTCACTTTTTTTAATGATTTCTTCTTTTTAGTAACGAGTATGTCCTGCTTTCTTTAGCAATACACTCCTGAAGCCTCGTATGCATTCTCTGGATCCAATTCCTCACGTTTTCATCTGGAATCTCCTCCCAGGCCGTTTTAAAGCGTCAATCAGCTGCTGTTGGTTGTAGACCCCTTGCTCATTCTCTCTAATCCTTCGTTTCAATTGGTCCCACAATTGCTCGATTGGATTTAAATCCGGGCTGTTAGCTGGCCATGGTAATACCTCAATATGAGACCCTTCTAGGATAGTTTGGGTCGATCGAGCTGTGTGTGCACGGGCATTGTCTTGCATCAGGATGAATCCAGGCTCCACTCGCTGTGCTAATGGGATCACTTGAGGCCTGATGACGTCCTCGATGTAACTTTCTGCAGTTACGGTGCCCGCATTTAAAATGGTGAACTCGGTTTTACCGTGTAAAGTAATCCCACCCCAAACCATTACGTTGGGTCCACCGAAACGGTGAATTTCGTGGATGCAGGACTCCGAAAACCGCTCGCCGCGTTATCTCCACAAACTAACACACCGATAATCATTAAAATAAATTACTTTGCACTCGTCTGTAAAAAGCACCTTGCCCCTCTGTTTAATCCCCCAGTTCAAATACTGACGGGAGAATCTTAAATGGTTTGCACGTTGAACCCTGGTCAGAGGAATTCGAACAATTCGTCGTCTTGGCATTTGCTGGTCTTCGTGCAATCGATTACGTGTAGTTTGATCACTGACATGGGTACCCGTTGTCAGCCGTAGGTGGTGTTGTAACTTACGGGCCGTTACTGTACGATCACGACGAGCACTTAGTTGGACGTACCGATCCTCCTGCGCAGTTGTTGCACAAACTCTACCTGAACCGGGTCTCCTGGCAATACTGCCGGTCTTTTGGAAGCGATTCCATACATTTTGAACAGCTCTGTGAGAAATCCCAACTGCAAACCCACGTAACGCTGAGACGGTCCTTCTTGAATCATAGTTATGGCTCTGGTCGTGTAATTGTATCCATGTGCCTTCGTACTAGTGGCACGATTAACACGAGATGATAAATGAATCAATTAAAATTGAAAAAGTTAAACTTTTTCCCTAAAATAACCGAAACAAGTTAAGAAGACAATCGAAGAAAAACATAAGAATAACATCCAATTTCTTTTTTTTGCTTAAAATGATGGCCAAACTTTTCAAATTAGGAACACAAACACCAGAATAAGAGCGATCAAACACCAAAGAGTTCGTAATATAAATATAATGCTTCTTATCAGTTACTTTCAGTTTACTAAAGTGCACTTAAATGTAAACAAACTAGTGGCCCTTATTTTGTTTTGAGTAATATATAAATTATGTATGTATTTTATGTATGTAGGTAAAAGGTATATTTATTTACTTTTGTCGGGTTAAATCCATACTCATTGCGGCACATATCTTTAAATTCGACTCAATAAGCGGCGTGCACCTGTTCTCGATATCTCGCACTTAATCCGACTCGTTCTTACACTATGAGCACATTGTACACGCGCTTCGCTCATGGGAAGTTCCCTCGATATATGCACATATTACACACATTCTTGGCACGAGTAAACCACAATAGTCCATTACTCACTACTTTATTCAATCGTACAAATTATTAGCATCGCTGACTTCTAAAGACGATATTGCACGGTTTACCATATTATTACACATATGAAAATGGACAGTGTAAATGAATAAATTATCAGTACTAAATTAAACACTGTTGTTTATTGTAGTATCAACGCTAATACACATAAATTAAATTATGAGTTTATGAGCAATGTTTTGAATGTGAGTATTACATGAAAACCAAAGAGAAAACCCGCAGGCTAATAATAAATTCTAACTGTGTGTTGTGAAAATGGCGATAAACATTTGCCACCTGTCATTCGGTCATGAATAGCACGCGTGGCGCTCATGCTCTCATGTAAATATACTTACACACGAAACCAAACAATACATTTCACTATTTGAGTAGCTACTTGTACATTTCACAATCGACATGTTTGGGTTAAATAGCCAAACTTTGCTTTTAAAGCTAATCAACAATGCTGGCACCATTTATGATTTAAAAGATATCAAGGTGATCGCGCGGGTAGGTATAGTAACAAGATTAGTCATATAGAAAATTAAATCTAGTTTATCAGTTTTGATTTTACAAAAAGCTTTTTATCATACATTTACGTAAAATGAAAATATTCGCCCAACATTTAATTAGAAATGCACCGGTATCGCAATGCTTTGTTAATATACAGCTTGGTCAGAAGCTTCGAATCTTCGAGAAATTAGGTAGGTATTTTGCATTTATCTCAATAATTGCGAGATTGATAACCAGAGGTCGGAATTAATAAGTGTGATTTGTATAAAATTAATAGCAAAATTATTTTTGCGTGGTTCCGATTCATCATGGTCATTGTCATAGCATTATCCCGGCTGGCAAGGAACCTGGTGTCCGCTTTCAAGTCTAAGTAGATTTTCACAGAGAGACTGTCGCCTGATCTGACTCACTGACTCACTATAACCAATGAATACAGATTTACATAGAAGCGCAGTTCTTAAGGATTTCGTGTGCCGATTTCAAGTGGGGACTGTCTCCAGTTTAGTTTGCAGTTGACGCCGTTGGCGGCCTTGGCGTTGTTCTCCGTCTCTCTTGCTCTCGTAGTTAAGATACACAGGAGGAACGTTCGTCTCTCTTGCTCTCGTAGATAGCTGTCACAGCGCGACTGCCACGCCGCCAAGCGGTAATTTGGGTCATAGAAAGTTTGTGGGTGCATAGGGTTCCCACCAAGAACTTATGGTCCCAAGCCAACCTCACCTACAAGTGGTGCACCTGCCGATCAACGGACGAGGCTTTGGCAAACAAAATATCCCGAGAAGCGGCAATAGGCTCGCTACCTATAACGTGGGATCAAAACACTGGCGAAAAGTGGGCGTTTAATATGCCTCTGCCTACCCCTTCGGGGAAACAGGCGTTAGTCTATGTATGTATGTATGTAGAAAGTTTGTCTTCAGAGTGTCTTCATAGGAAATGCGTCTCTATGTAAATATTTGAGCTCTTTGCTATAACGACTGTCAAAGTTCTTTATGACTAGGGAATGCAAATCTCGCGAGATTATGGATAACAATACTGCGAGATCTCGCCAATTTCGAGATCTCGCGAGATTGTATGCTTTTTTTGCAAATAATCGCAATATTTGAATAAATTAGGACAAACGTAATAAACACTTTAAGTATTATAAGATAAACATTTATTTTCACGAATTTTCAATAGAATTTTATGCATCAAACATTGTTTGACGCATCTGTCTATGATATTTTTTTAATAAACAGCCAAGTAGTACACTTTTATGGAGGGATCTATCAAATAACAAATGAAAGAAACAACCAGTCTCGCTTCTAATATCAAACAAAAATCTTTTAGTAATAAAACATTTCTTTTATAACAAACAATATAACGAGAAGTAAAAAATTATTAACTTATTATTATCAATGTTGCGTTGACTATTAAACTGTGATATTATTATCAATTAAATAAAAAAAACTGTATCTACTCAGTAGATGCATTAGACATTACAGAACAATTAACAAAATATACCAATTAGTCAGACTATTAGAAATTACCGATTAATTTACAAAATATACCAATCAAATGAAATATTTGTTCAGTTCAAATAATAAGCCACTTTTACGAATTATTTTGAAAGTAGCTTCTTCAGAAGCACAAAACGAGATTGCATTCCCTATTTTTGACAACCGGGGCCGACATCGACAGTTTAACGTTTATGAGGAGGTACGGGGCAGTTTACATAGTTGAGATTACGTTTATTTATTTAGTTAAGTATTTGTTATCGATATGACACGTACCTAAGTGTGATTTTACAAAACTGTTACACAGTCAGAGTTCAAATATTGAAATACCTACCGTATTGGACAAAGAAAATTTACATAATGTATAAACTTATTTGCCTAATGCGGTATTATTGGTCAGAATCAGATAATAATCTAGTAGACCTGCTATTTAGTGTTAACATACAGTAACCTTAATTGTGTTGTACCTATGTATTGAATAAACATACCTACCTAAACGGCGCATAGTGACAAACGAAACTAATTACAAATTAGTAGAGATGGGCCGAGTACTCGGTTGATACTCGGTACTCGGCGTACTCGGCGAGTTTTTTTGATACTCGTACTCGGCCGAATAACTCTGTTGGAATGCCGAGTATACTTTGTTTAAGAAAAGCAATATATTTAGGTAGGTATATTTAGAACAAAGGTGTAAATCAAAAAGTAATTATTACTAATTTAAGAAGTCTTTGACAATCTCAATTAATAAAATCAAAATTATGCTAATGAATGAGTACTAATGAGACAAAATTAGGAAAAAAAAAGGTAAGTTATGATGCGTAATAAAGGTATGTTATACGGAAAAGTCCGAAGCACCAATAACAGGCGAACATGTATGAAAAGAGTAATGCATGTAGAGGAAGCGCGTCAGGTTTGCAAGGATAGAAGCAAGTGGTGTTCTCTTGTCTCTGCCTACCCCGACGGGAAAAAGGCATGAGCATATGTATGTATGTAAGTTATAATGCAGGAACACAAGTATCTGCACGTTCGTGTAACAGCCTGTTCCTCTTTTCTTCGTAGAGGTTACCAGCCTCCGAAAACAATCGCTCGCTATACCCTGTGCTTGCAGGTGCACATAGAAACACTCTTGCTAAACGTGCCAGCCTATACCTTGTTTAGTGCCCTGTACACCACTCGAAAGGACTCTAGTTTTTTGCCTACAAATTTTCTTTTAAATAGCAACCTAATTCTAAAGCAATGGGTGGAAGCTAATTCTTCGAAGCAATTCCAGAAAAATGCATGAGGATAGTGTGGTAATAGTTCAGAATCGTTTTCTTCACTGCTGCTAGCACTCTTTGAAATGTCACTTCTTTTTACTGATTCTAAAAATAGCGTATTCCTTATCCGTTCATACATAATTTTCTGGATAAAAAAATCACATCCTGAATCTGGGGTCTAGCAAAGTTGCCAAACTATTATATTTGTCTTTTTCTAACCCTTAAAAGCGACCCTCTCGGCCGGCGCGACCCTGTTTGTACTTGTTTACGCGCGCGATATGGGAATTTGATTGAACCGAGTTACTCGGCCGAGTACTCGGTTGAAAAAAAATTGAGCCGAGTAAAACTCGGTACTCGTTACTCGGCAAAAGTGCTACTCGGCGCATCTCTACAAATTAGTGATAGCATTTATACTGGTAGTACTTATCATTATACAAAGTAACGCTCATAGCAAGACTTGACTTGTCGTTCGTAACAGACCGGCAAAGTTAAGCATCGCTTGCACAGGTCACCACTTGGATGGGTGACCGTGTGTGGCATTTACATCTGAGCGCTACCGTGCTTCGGAGGGCACATAAAGCTGTCGGTCCCGGTTCTTGTGTCTAAGGATAAGGACCGTTAGGCCATTTTGGAGGCCTTCGGGCGGTCTGATAACTCCGACACCAGAGTTGGCCACACACTCACACGAAAAACAAACAATTATACAAATTAAAATCATTAGTGGTTTACTTACTGTTGAAGACCTGTAGATAGTGCCCGTTGATAGAATGTTTGTAAAGTCCCCCGCGACCCAAGATCTACACTTAGTGTGGGAGTCCCGTCTTTAAAAGCTAAAGATTGCTTTTGAGTATTATGTATGTATACATCTTTTTCTGCATGAGTGTGTTGTCAACCCTAGTTTGAGCGTTTATAGACCTTACGATTCTTGTACTTAGACACATGCCTTAGACACTCCGAAGCATTGTAGCGCTCTGGATGGTGACCACTGGATGATGTTGTCACCCGTGAGATAGAAATTCCTTAACTTTACTATATTACGAATGCAAATCTCGGCACGCTATGGGAGCCATGTGCTGTATGTTAACTATGAAAACCGCTATACAGCAAAAACTATGTCATTAGGTACTCCGGATGCCAAAAAGTGATATCGTGTTGTATGTCTGATTTTGAATGCTAAGTTGGGTTCGTTGCATTTCTTGTAATTTATGACATAAGAAGGGACCTGCAATGTGGTTTCTATCGACTTGTTCCCAGCTAACCCTTTAAGGAGATAAACACAAAAATAATATAAAAAAGTACCTACTACCAGTAAAAAATACTTAGTAGGTACAAAAACTATCCTATGAATTTCGATTCTGCTTCGCGGTGGTGGTTTTTGGATAAGTGAAGAAACCTAACTTAATAAACGTAAGCAAGAACTTTATTCGAATGATTTACTATAGCGATCGAAATTGATTTAGTGATAGTGGAATTGTACAGGTAAATTTTAGGTTATACCGCATTTGGATTTCCAGTATCACAAAAAGTTATTTTTTTAATTTCAAGCTAGAGTGTTTTTTCTTAAACTTTATTTGCCCTTTGATTTAAGGATTTCATACGCACTAATGTTCATAATGTATTCCTGGTCAATATACACCATGTTGATATGTCTTTCGTAGATCTAATGACATTCTATAAATTGAATTCAAATAGACAGATCAAATAGATTATTTGATCGGTCTATTAAAAGCCAGCGGAAGGCAAGTAACGATTTTAAACACAATACAATTTGCTGTGCGGAAAATAAAAACGTAACAAGCCAGGGTCATCATTTTCAAGACAAATTAGTTCTGGATGATTTTTTTGTTTGTTTGTACAAAATACGCGATGCTTTACCCTTTTTTCTTTCTATGTGTGTGTCACCGAATAACTATAAAATTCACTGGCTTTTAATTTTATTTTTTTTCCTTTTTGAGTTACAATCTCAATTAGGGGCAATTACAAACATAATTATGAGATTACATACCGACCGTTTTTACAATTACCCAGTAATATTTAAATTAATCGGGGCTGGTTTTATGCTTTAATTGATAGAATACGTATTCATGTAATCTGCACATGTTTCACGTAATAGGAGACAAGTGTATCACTGATAAGCTGATAGCATTGTAAGCCCGGACACGATGCCTGTAATGACAGAACATTCAGTCGTCATGGAACATTGCCATTAAGAGCGCTGGAGTTACACTACTCTGGTTTTTAGTCTAATACGTAGTTTTTGAAATCAAAACATCGTATCTATTAGGAGGAATGTGCATTTTTGAATTATTGGGTATAAAATTATATCTAAACAATTTTAAACTATTGCGATATGTGTAGATGGGTAGGGAGGTAGGTAAATCGCACCAGTTTTATTTTAATTGCGTTAATTAACTAATTTAAGGTAAAAGGAAGTTGGCAGAAACGGAAGTATCTTTTCCACCGACGTTGCGACCTGCTTACGTAGTCGTAGTCGCGGATTGAATCGCCTTTTCGACTGAGACCATCCGTGACCACGACTGATGTTATTTTGGTTTAAGCAATTATTTGTCCCGAATTCAGATCCAAGATATAATTTCGATCCAATCCGCTGATAAAATACATATTAGTAAAATCTGTGTCACAATTCGTGCACCATTCAAAATTAGTGCACGTTCTAAAGTTAACTGGCGTACGAATCGTGCATGTTTAAATAAAACTGATCAGGGAGATGAAATTCTCGATAAAATGTAATTATACTGCATCTTTTAGTTCGGGGTTACATTCAAACAATATTCAGTTTGATGTCACCTGTTTTGGAACAACAAAATATAATAACAAGAGGAACATACGATAAGGCATACGTTTAAGGCCCTTCTCTCACGAAGCTATTCAAATGCTACGAGACTGAGATGCAAACCATGATCGCCTACAAGTATGCTACTCGTTTCCACACACGATGTTACGCAAATGATACAATTTTTTATCATTTGAAAAACAAAATTCGTACGACGATGTCTAGTGACTCTAGCGATGAAGACAATGTTCTTCTGTATGTAAGTATTTATATAACAAGAATAAACGAATATATAAAAGAAGATTCTGGGTGCATCCGTACATCGTCATATTGATTTTTATTCCAATCTCAATCCACGCCTTTTCTTTAACATCTTTTCTTACGTACTCTGGCCTATAATTATACAAACATGGATAATTTTCTACCTCCTGGACAAAATTAATATTGAAAGGTTTTTCAGTCTCCATTTTGCAATGCAATGTGTATACGACTTGGGTAGCGTGCGACCAGCAAGACGGTAGTGTGCGACTTGTGTCAAACGAGTCGTGGACGCGTCTCGTCGTGTGCGAAACTAGCTGAAAGTGTATGGCGGCTACTCACAAGCGACGCGTAGTAATACGCGTACGAAACACAAATCCCTTGAGAGTTGCTTCGTGAGAGAAAGGCCTAAGGAGTCATCATTATCAGTGTGGTGTATGTAGTCCACTGCTGGAAATAGGTCTCTCCAATGGGACGATGGTAATTCTGGATATTAGGTGACATCACGCCAATAGCAATATGTAGAATGGTACAAGCTCCATCGTAGTATAGGATAACAAATTGTTTTCACCATTTTCAAGACACGGTAGTACACTTAAAAAGAAACAATTTCCGTTCTAGACATGACATGATCCTTGTGTCGCGGCGTTATTGTAAGCATTTATACATGTTTGATGGACATATTTATAATATAACACATAAATTGATTTTTTCTTTCTGTATTCGTTATAATCTATATGATAAGCAGTTTCTTTCTTTTACACATAACCAAAACTAGAGAGCGTAACTCGCGAATTGCTAAAAAAGTAAAAACAAATAACAAGAAGTTAAAGAATAGGCAGAAAGATTTACCGTATTTTAACCTCCAACGCCGTCAATCACCACACGAAACTCAAACGTTGATATCCTGTGAGAGGGTCCCGGTCGAAACAGTCTAGTCATGCTGAAACCCACAAAGCTACTACCATTTAAAAAGCTATCTGTGAATGGCATAAACATTTGTAGCTAACGGAAACCGCTGTTTTTCTATTCCACGCATTGTCAAGCGGTTTTTAGAAGAAATATTTTATCCTCGAGTTCTTTGTGCAAAACCGCCTTTTGCCACCGTATTAAAGGCATGGTGACATGTAGACATTTTAATTAAATTTTAATCTCTCTCTGCTTTTGTTTGAGACTCATCTGAATTTTAAGTTAATCACTTGTTATAGGCCACATCAAAGATTAATCCCGTCCAAAGTTAACCTTCTCATCATCTTCATATCAGCCAAATGACGTCCACTGCTGAACATAGGCCTCCCCCAAGGTTCTCCACACAGACCGGTCTTGAGCCGCCCGCATCCAACCGCCTCCCGCGATCTTCACGAGATCGTCGGTCCATCTTGCGGGGGGCCTACCTCTGCTGCGTCGTCCGGTACGTGGCCGCCACTCCAGAACCTTTCTGCCCCAACGGCCATCGGTTCTTCGAGCTATGTGCCCTGCCCACTGCCACTTCAGCTTGGCTATCCATAACATAAGCCTCATATAGTCCATCGGCAGTGCTATCGGCGCTCTTATTGTTTGTCCGATATCAAAGGCTTAAGATCTGTGAGGAATATGGTGAGGTGGCAGTGCTCTCTCTCTCTCTGTGCTTAATGCGATCGATATCATTAGGGTCGGAAATGGAACGGAAGGAACGCTGTACGAGACCTATGCATTGACAAAGGTAACGATTATTAAAGTGTATGTTTACGGCCTGATTGCATAGATAAGTTTTGTGTTTTGTACGTGTTTCGGTACGGATATGTCTTTATCTACAGGCACAGTACTATTACACTCTACAATTAGGTACGTTAAAGCAATTAAGAGTTAATATTACAAATTAGACTGCCTCCGCGGTCCAGAGTATAGCGTATGCGACTGCTGATCGGAGGTCCCGGGTTCGATGCCCAGGTCGGGCAAAAGTGTTACTGGGTTTTTCCGAATTCTCACGGAGTCTGGTGAAGTGCCCGGTAACGGCAATAGGCTTGCCCCCTATTACGTGGGACCTAACAATTCATGGCGAAATCATCATCATTGTCTTGCCCTGGTCCCAATTTATTTGGGGTCGGCGCAGTATGTCCTTCGCTTCCATACTTCTCTGTTACCAGTCATCCGATCGTTTATCCCTTTCTTTTTCATATCCATCCTCACACAGTCCATCCATCTTTTCCTTGGCCGCCCTCTCCCTTTTCGTCCTTCTACGTGCATATTCATCACTTTCTTACCTACGTACATCTCATCTCTTCGCATAACATGTCCATACCAGGCCCATCGACTCCCTTTTACCTTTTTATCAATAGGCGCCACTTTCATACTACCTCTAATGTAATCATTCCTAATTCTGTCCATTCTTGTCACTCCACACATCCATCGTAAGATTCTCATCTCAGCAACATGCAGTCGTTTCTCATCCATCTTCTTTGTAGCCCAACACTCAGCTCCATACAGTACTGGTGAAATGTGGGTGTAATATTACACCTCTGCCTACCCCTTCGGGGATACAGGCGTGAGTCTATAAAAAAACATTTGGCAATGCTAGTACCTACTCTACTAGTTACCTAATTATGTACGTCTCATGACCGTGACTATCTCAGTTGAAAACGTTGATATAGTTACAGAACTACAGATACAAAATGTAGATATACATTAACTAACATTGTTACTATTTCACGTGGGTTAACGTTAGTTGGCCCGTAAGGTAATTTACATGGATCACAAAATATTGAACCGATTTAAAGAAATGTGGCTTAAGTTTGGATATATTGGACTCTAAATTGCCAAACTACCATGCATAGGAAACTACTTCTAAGATATTTTCAAATGTATTTTACCACTAGACGTTTCCCGCGGTTTCACCCGCGTCCTGAGGGAACTACTTCACATACCCGAAAAACGCAAATATCTTACGGACCCCTATTTTTTCGAAAATAAAATATAGCCTATGTTACTCGCAGATAATGTAGCTTTCTAATGGTGAAAGAATTTTTAAAATCGGTCCAGTAGTTTCTGAGTTTATCCATTACAAACAAACAAACAAAAATACAATTTTTTCCTCTTTATAAATTAGTGTAGAAGTGTAGACAAATCTCTATCGCCTGATGATTTTGGAACAAATACAAATGAATAAATATGTTTTCCACAGCCGTTTCTACCGTAAACAAGGCGTATTCATACTACTTGAAATAATTATTGTGAACTAAAATAATAATAATTAGAAAAATGCTTCTATGTACTAATATCATCACAGAGCTCAAACCCACAGAAGCTAGAAACATGAAATCTGGAAAGTGGGTCCCTTTCAGTGCGAAGCCACTTACTGAGGAAAGATATTTTGCCAGCCCCACCTAAGGGAGTTAAATGCATTTGAAAGTTATTGTGAAAGCAATCACTATAAAAATACAAGTATCAGAAGATGCAGTGACAAGCATCGAAAAAGGCATGTTAAGATGGTTTGGGCACATGGAGAGGATGGATGACGAAAGACTGACAAAGAAGATATATAAGGCAAGTGCGAATGGGACAGGATGAAAGGGAAGACCTAGACGGACGTTCTTTGACCAGATTGGAGACATCCTAAACAAAGGACAGGTCAGAAGTACCTAAACAGAAGAGCATGCATGAGAAACTTGATGGGAGTGAATGAAGCAAGAGAGGTATGTCAGGATCGTTGAAAATAGCGTTCCGTAGTCTCTGCCTACCCCTCCGGGAAACAGGCGTGAGTCTATGTATGTACGTATGTATCAGAAACAAACAAAAGACGCGTTACTTTGTCTTTCACGGCTATTAAATGCATTAATCTTAGGCCAGAAAAGCCTAAGCGCATAACTTTAAGACATTAAAGGTAACATAATACAAAGCTCTCAGTTACGATCACAATACAGAGTGTAGTAACGTAGTACTGCTGGCAAGAGGTATGATCGCTACCGTGTAGGGGGAAGTCCCCCAATGGCAGACACCTAAGCTTTTTAGAAAATAAAATAAAAACTACTTTAAGAAATGTAACTTTACTTATGAATTTGTTGTCTCAACAAATTATGAATTCCAAATCCATCTACAGAAATATTATTTCTGTGTAAATATAATCAAGAACTTGAATTAAGTTTCGATAAAGAAAAATGTAATTGTAAAAACTGGAACCTAGTACCAGACACAAAATTAGTTTATAGTTTAACACCGGACATCTGCAAAACATCATCCATTGATCGCATATATATTCGTCTCCACATTCAGGAACTTCTGCACAAGCTTCAAGAGTCCACCCTTGGCATCTGGAGCACTGTAACCAGTCTTCATCATAGTTCGTCGTGACAAGTGTTTTTTCTGTGTTGAATATTTGAGATAGTGACATATTTGTGTTAGCTTACCTTCACTTTCCCTTAAGAGGCCGTTCCCGTTTTTTAAGCCATTTTGGCGGTTAACACCCGCGGAGATACGTGATTGTGACTCAGATATATCAACAAATTAAGAAATTAACGATGATTCTATTAGATCACTTCGTTTACTATGGTATGATTGTAGTAAAAAGAAGTGTTTAATTACCTACAACAGAAAAATCAAGTTTCCGCAAAGCATGTTTTGAAATATCATTTTATGAGCATTACGCGATGATCCATGACATCGAAAATAATGTGATTAATTAACTTTTAAATGCATCTACGACATAACGACATCCTTCTCCTTGGTATGATTGTGCCAGAATATAAGGTTTCATTCAGAAATAAACCAAAAAATGTTACGTAAAATGTAATTAAATTGTCAGTTTACGTCTAAATAGATTATTTTTTATCACATAAAATACACTAAGAAATAAAAAGCAAATAGTCTCTAATAATATTTAATATAATACCTTGCTAGGAAAAAAAACAGCTTCTAAATGTGTTTACAAATATTTTAAATTAATTTTTAAACGAAGCTAGTAATCGTTATATAAATCCTGTACGCGTCTACAGAACTTTAGACCGCGCTGAGCGTTCATCGAGGTAGGACGTGTGCCGTTTGCCGTTGTCACTGCGTCTTTGTGCATGCCTTGTAAACACCACTGTATTTATAGCGCAACCAACCCTTCTTGATGTGAGTTATTATTGTTGAATATGTATAATAAAATAATGGTAATGAAACCGATGCTCTTATAAAATTAATACCGCAAAATTCAAAAATACATTACTCATTTAGGTCACAAGGTGACTCTTATGAATGTCAGAAATTGTATCTAAATATATATAAAACTCAAAGGTGACTGACTGACATAGTGATCTATCAACGCACAGCCCAAACCACTGGAGGGATCGGACTGAAATTTGGCATGCAGGTAGATGTTACGACGTCATCCGCTAAGAAAGGATTTTAATAAATTCTACCCCCAAGGGGATAAAATAGGGGATGAAAGTTTGTATGAAACTTTGTCAATTTTAAACCGATCGGGCTGAGACTTTGCATGCAAATAGCTACTATAACGTTGGCATCCCCAAAGAAAGGATTTTGATAAATTCTACCTCTAAGGGGATAAAATAGGGGATGAAAGTTTGTATACATTTTCATAGATTTTCGACTGATTGGACTTGAAATTAAATATTGGAGCTACTATGATGAAGACGTCCGCTTAAATATGATTTTGATAAATTCAACCCCCGTGGGGATAAACTAAGGAATGATGGAGGATGTAAATGTAAGCCAATCTCAGGAACTACTGGTCCGACACTAAAACTAGTCTCGAAATACCAAAAAGTTTACGTTTGTAGGGAAGGGAGGGAGCACAGTTAATGGAAACAAGTGAGGCAAGTTATTAGATATCGTGGCGGGTAATGACAGCGGGCAGTGGGCGCCGGTCGGCACTCGCCGCTCGTCGCCACTCGACGCGTGCCGTTCATTTAATATTGAAGAGCACAGTGCACTGCACTGCATGCAGCATTTACATACGAACCTTACTGTACCAGTGCCAACAACATATTCTGCCTTTGATCACACTTGTGTCCTCCATTATATCGCTTTACTAAAACGTGTCCTTCAACATATCTCGTTTTGGAAAGTTATTCCTTCTCAGTTGGGAAAATGAAAAATAAGTTCATTAAAATGATCTCATTTACAATTTATTAAGCTTATTGCATTACGTATAAATATTCTGCGTTACCAACAGTAATTATACAAGCGATACCGCACATCGGTGTTCCCTCGTCCCATTAGTTAAAAGAGTTAAAATTAGTGAAATTTGTCAAGCATATTATACTGGCACTGATTACTTGAAGTGGAAACTGAAAAATATGACTTCAGTCGCTCGCACACTTCGTCATTTTTACTGATTACGTTTTTATACCCTGGACATTATTGCATGGGATATACCGTAAAATATCGTTGAGTAATTATTTAAATCGATTCGATTAAAATATAAATTTAAAAAGAGCAGCTAGAACTTTTCAGTTTTAGTCTACTAACTAACTTGTTTCTCTAGCAACGATGTATTTAACTTCATGAGTTAAATTCACTCCCGCAAACCAATTATTTTATGTATTCCTAAATCAAACGAGCGGCGTGCCAGATCTATATATCAAACAATGAACTTGTATTTTGTCAGAGTTTCGGCTTTGCGAGTACATTGACGTGCGGCTATCGATTGTTTCATGTAGGTACGTAGCGCAAAATATATGCGAAGCTTCGTGAGCTTATAATGTATGTGTTGGTTAGTACGTTTTCAATCTGTCTTCATACAGTGCATTTTATTTCAGGTTTAATTGACACAATATATTTTCTCTCATGTAAAATGTAAAAGTCGTTGACTTACCTAAACCTTCTTAGTAAGGATGTGATAAAACTATCGATAATTTAACTTCTTGTTGGTTGTACATATATTTAAATACTAATTGATTACTACAATCTCATTGATAAATCTATATACCTGCATAAATAATTATCTTATAAGGATGTTCGATTACTTATTTGTAGTTTATAACGTTAGTATAGAACTATTGTTTATTCGTGTACCTTTGTTTAAATTAACCATTGATGGCTATAGAAATTATACATGGACCTAATCCATTACTTTATTATATTAAAATACTTACATATATGTTTGTACATACATACATGCATAGACTCACGCCTGTTTCCCAGAAGGGGTAGGCAGAGGCATATTAAACGCCCACTTTTCGCCAGTGTTTTGATCCCACGTAATAGGTGACGAGCCTATTGCCGCTTATCGGGAAATTTTGTTTACCAGAGCCTCGTCCGTTGATCGGCAGGTGCACCACTTGCAGGTGAGGTTGGCTTGGGATCCTAAGTTCTTGGTGGGAATCCTATGCACCCTCTGATGAACCTATTCCAAAATTATATAATGATACATTAACTAATTACAAAAACTCAACATATGACATTTTAACTGCGTTTCCATCGTATTCAAATTTGAAACATAGCCTTCATAATACCAGAAACCAATCATTGGGTATTTAAAAATCAGTTATTAGAAATTTGGAAGAAGTGGAAGTACCTCTTAAATTTGAAAACTTTTTACTTGCGGATTATTTTTATGAAGGAACACGAATAATAGATTTTGTTCCTTAAGAGCAAGAGATCTGATTGGCAAGTTAAATGAGTTTTGTGACGTCTAATATTTTATGTATCGCTATACATATTATAAAAATATGATTATGTATTACATGTTTATATAATATATGCCCCGTGAAATTTTATACGTAATAATTATGTGTTGATAGCACCTATATATTTTTTTAAATTGTTTGTGTTTTCGCTTTTCGGCCCATTTAAAGGGGTATAAATGTTTAGCATATTTAACAGAATTGAGTTTGAATTACATCCTATACGTTGTGTAAACGTGATAGGGATCATTGTTATTGTACAAATTGTTCCTCGTCTAGTTTTAAAATGTTACAAAAAGATGCTGATAGACTCGAACATTCATTTGTAATAGAGTATCTATATATAAATATATTTAAATCTGTTTAACTGAACAAGGAACAGAGCCAATCATCGCTACGAACATTTTCACAATATTTCTAGCCAATACTCTAATCGCCAGAACGCTGTCATTTATTTTTCTATAATGTAACATTCGCAATAATGCTCATTACGAGTGAATGCTCAAGTTTATCAGCGCCGTAATATTTTGTTCGTTTAAACGAAGATTTCACATGTTGAATATCGCTGCTATATTTATAATACACGGATGAGGTATAAGTTATTTGAACATGTTTGTTCGTCGTATACGTATTCAAGCTAATATTCTATTAATCTTTATACGATAATGAAATTGTGTGTTACTATATTATATTGATTTTTCTATGGAATTGTAGTTATCATTAACACTCGACACAAAATCTTTCACTTATGTATATGTTTGCCACTAGTAGTTCTAATATAGCCAAAGATGTAGGTAGTTGTAGGTACCATAGATGGCATAAGTATGCCAATATTTAACTATCCAATAAGCTTCACGAACTACTGCAAACGCAGTCCTGCCGCTTCCGTAAGTATATTATTGTTAGCGTAGAGAGCAACCTTTATACTTATCGGTACGATGGTCGTTTATACAAATTTATATAATCCTATTTCCTGCTGCTACCATTCTGTTTGATAACGACTGCTAAATGTACAAATGCAATATATATTTCCTTCATAAATTAAAGCAACTTACAATAGCACCTTACTATGTAAAATTAGGCTAAAATAAATACCCAGTGCTAGAGGCAACATATACACTGTATGATCTGCTTAAATGTAATAAATATGTGAATGCTCGACTGATATTAATATCACAAGCACCTAATAGATGCTTAACTATGATTACACAAGTTAGAAATCTTTTTCACCTGGCAGTTAACTACTAAGTATGTTAGGTTACTTATTTAGGATTTTTTACGACTAGGTAGATATTAAACGTAGTTAATTTATTGATTATACATGTTAAGAAGTAAATAAAAACGAGGTAATAAAGGTGGGTATCATACAAAGTATCCATCAACAGTTAATAATACAATAACACATTTTATATTTCCGTACAATTGTACTTTCTGAATGCGACTATGAGACTCCCGCGATAGAGGCTTTGGTAAGATCACCGTCCTTGCCCATACATTCTACTTCGGCGCAGGGATCTCCGAGCTTGTGGACAATAGTCATGCGGCTACAGAACGAAGTGAAAACATTGAAAATGGAGGTCAAGAACTTGCAACTACAGTTGAACGAAGAAAAACACGACCGAACTCTTGTCATTGCAGCTTTACAGTCTAAAAATATATTACTAGATGCTAAAGAAAGTAAATGTTAATTTTATAACGAGTATTAAACTTTTGATATAAGAATTTAGGATTTTATTTAGTATTCCTTGAAACAAATATCTATACAAACTGTAAAGAAGGCTGGTCACACTAACTTTTTATTAAACAACATAAACATAGTTATTATATCTATTTTTGTGTCGTTTAATGTAGAAAATAAGCATTTTCTCCGACATATAAAAACGTCTTACAAAGTCTCATTAATATGCGCAAACTTTAAATCTACGAATTTATAAGCTGTTACATGAAAAACAATTTGGTTTCACTAGGGGTCGCTCAACTACCGATGCTGGAGTTGAGCTTTTAGATAGCATTTTTGATGCCTGGGAGGAGTCGCATGATGCTCTAGGAGTCTTTTGTGACTTATCTAAGGCATTTGATTGCGTTTTTCATGAAACATTGATCAGGAAATTACATTACTATGGAGTTAAGAACACTGCTCTGGATCTCCTAACATCATATTTGAGTAATAGGATACAGAGAGTTGAGGTAAATGGAAAAGTTTCTATGGGTTCAGTGGTCACAATGGGAGTGCCGCAAGGTTCAATTCTTGGTCCATTCCTTATCCTTGTATATATTAATGATTTGATTTGCCATATATTATGCAAAATAATGAAGAGATAGTGTTATTTGCTGATGATACATCACTTATCTTTAAACTTAGACGAGATCAATCAAATAATGACGATGTAAATAACGCTCTCTCTAAAGTAGTTCAATGGTTTACTGCTAACAATTTACTGTTAAATGAAAGAAAAACAAAATGTATACGATTTTCAAGACCGAATGTAAAACAAGTTAAACCTAACATATGTTTTAATGGAGAAGAGTTGGATCTTATAGATAACACCGTATTCTTAGGCATAATCTTAGATTCTAGGCTACAGCGGGGCCCACATATAGGTCAGTTGTCGAATAGACTTAGCTCTGCAGCGTACGCGGTTTATAAAATTCGTCAGTTAACTGATATAGATACAGCCAGATTAGTATATTTTAGTTATTTCCACAGCATAATGTCATATGGCATTTTATTATGGGGCAACGCAGCTGACATTCAAACTGTGTTTGTACTGCAGAAGCGGGCTATTCGTGCAATCTACAGTCTTGGTTCAAGGCATTCACTAAGGGAAAAATTTAAAGAAATTAAGATAATGACTGTCGCATCTCAATACATTTATGAGAACTTGTTATATGTCAGGAAAAATATAAATATGTTTTCTAAATTCAGCGACATTCATAAAATAAATACACGAAACAAAAACAAACTTGTTCTACCTTCAACTAGACTACAAAAAATAAATAATTCATACAAGTGTCAAAGCATACGTTTTTATAACAAAATTCCAGGTAATATTCAGGAACTAAGTATTAATAAATTCAAAGTATTGATTAAACAGAGCTTATGTTCAAAAGCTTATTACACAGTTAAAGATTATTTAGCAGACAAAAACGCCTGGAATTGAGTTTAAAAATTATGAATTGACATTAAATTATGAATTGACATAATATTTTTATTTACATTTGTAGTACCTACTTATATCTTTACATTCTGACATTTTTGATTTGACATTTGTAATTTTATTTATTTTGTTTTGACATTGTTATTTTCTTTTGACATTTAACATTACTTAAGTAATATATTATTATTTTATTTTTTAGACATTCTTAAATTGACATTCAATAATATTTTTTGACATTTAAATATATGACATTTTATTGTATAAATTTTTATAATTTTACATATTGTTTACAACGTGTACTTTACTATGTATTAGCATGTAAAGTTGTGAGTACGATGTGGGCATTATTAAACATATAAGCAAATAGTTGTGGCAACCTGTCTGATGGCTTAGGCTGACATGCTTATGCATACACCTTCTGATGGCGTGGAGGCATAGTGATTCAGATCGTGCTGGTTCCCTCAATCAAGGTTGAGCCGTACGATTGCTGTTGAATGCGGGCCATCAGTGGGCCGAGTCAGTCAAAAGCGTCAGATGATTTCCTGCATTGTACTTGCATACTAAACCCTTTTTTTTGTCTGGACTTTAAAAGATCAAGAAAAGACTAAAGAAATTGAAGTGACAAAAAAAGCAATGACTCTGAGTTTGTTTCGGCTTTTCTTCTCAAGAAGTCATTTAGCTAGGAAAAGCCGGCATCATCTAGAATAATGTTTTGACATGTATAAGTGTTGTAAACAACCAAAATGCAGAAATAAATATGTCTTTATGTCTTTATAGCAACAGCTTAAAGTTTTTGGCAAGATATTCACAGCAAAATTTAATGTCTAAAATATTCCTTACAAAAATCTTTTAGAAAAGGTCCCCTGAATTGCCACTTGATATGAGGGATTTAGGTACCTTATTTATGGGGAGGAGTACCATGCAACCTTTAAATATCACAATCCTTTAAAACTTAAGATTCGTTATTACTTTGACCTCTAAACAGAGAAGTGATATAGACGTAGGTAACCATGTAAAACGACTACAAGATTTTTGCATAACTCTGTACCCAAGAGATTTGTATTCACAAGTGATGAACGTTTTCAGATTTTCTAAAGGCAAAAATTCGATAAACTTAGTTTATCTCTCGAACACGGGCTGCTTCTCACTATGAGAAGAGGCAAGGACGTCAATCACGCTCGCCAAGTGTTCTTTATCTGAAATATAATGGTTGGCAACAATTTTATACAGATGGCTCTAAGAGTGTAGCAGGTCAAGGAGCGGCATATTTTATGTAAATGAAAAACGGCAAGCAATGTACAAAACCAACTCTGAGGTATCGATAATGACGATGGAGCTCATTGCAATTACAGATAGTAAATCTTCTTTGTACCATTTGGCTCGATGCGCCTCTGGCCACAGAGGTGTTTCGGTAGCCTATGAAATTCTCAATGAGATATTACATATGCATAGTAGTAACAAAATTCTGAAATTGCAATGGGTTCCATCCCATATAGGAGTGCAGGGTAATGAAGAGGCTGACCGCCTAGCAAAAATTGCTATAAGAGAAGGTGAAAGTTTAAATATAGTAGGTACCATTCTTTTCGGAAATTTTATTTAAATTTAAATATATTTGTTATAATAAGTGGAAAGAGTATTTTGATGAACAGTCTGCAACAAAAGGAATATGGTATAAAACAATACAGTGTCAGCCTCTTCAAATACCCTGGTTTTTAAATGTTAAAATGAACCGTAAATATGTAGTAATGCTGAACAGATTACGTTTAGGACACATTCCATCTAAGAAATTAGACTATCTAATGGGACGAGCTATTTCACCACTTTGTGAAGTGTGTAATAAAGTAGATGATGTTCAACACGTTTTGATGGAATGTGTCAAAAACAGTAGTAAAAGAACAAGTATCATAAATTTCTTAAATATAAACTGTATGAATGTTGGTGTAGTGCAAAGCATATATAGTAACCCCACTTCTGAAGAAGCTAAGATGTTTTGTAAATTGGCTATGCCTACATCATCATAATTCTAGTAGGTAAGTATGCATGAAACCTATGTATGTATATTAGATATAAGTTAGTAATAAGTAATTTTAAAAGCTGTAAACTGTTCTTGTTATGATGGGACTGACATATAAAATTATATATAAGTCCCAAAACAAATAAAGAGAAAAAGAATAAAAAAGTATTCTTTGCAGACTTCACATGTCTTTCGAACACATTTGTTAGAACTCTGGAAGAATTAATTAGCTAATATTGTTGGTGACCATACTCCTCTTTTGTTCGCTACAGAAGGTTTTAAAAGAGATACAATGACTATATAGAAAGCATTATACATTATTCATAAGTCGTCATCATTGCAGTTAAACAAGAGAGCCATGACAAGTAGGTATTAGGTATGCCTAATAATGAGGACAGTTGTTTTCAATTGAATGTAGACAAGTAGATATTATTATACTTATTTGCTATTTTTAGAAAAACAACGTTAACAATGTTTTGTTTATTTTAATCAATTTGGCATTATCTTGTGTCAAGGCATTATCTTCATTTGGACGGTATTTTTACTTTTATAGACTAGAATGAATCATCATTAGAATGAAATCATCCATGAAATCATCATTATCCACTATAAGATCTATATTGAGTTCGTGCTATACGACATCAGGTCACTTTGTTGTTATGAAACGATTGCCGGTCTCTGACCCCTGTATCTCAAAAGGGTAATGGTATTCCAAGGTTATTGATGGAATCGAATCTTTATACCGAATGTCGTGGATATTAATGACGGCTATAAGCAATGTAGCCGTGGAGAGACATCCGTAGGAATTTTGCAGAGAACTAAGGAGTGTGGAGTAAGGTGTTGGTAAATATGTATGTATTATGTGACACTGCCGATGCATGTTTTATATCTTGACAGAACGTTTAATGCGCCGCGAGAGTTGAGTGTTTAATTCCTACACGAGACAAAAGGTTTTTGTATACCTAATTGTTCGGGGTCTGAGAGTTCTTTGTGCCCGTTGTATATTCCCCTGCGAGACCCGGGACTAGTTTGATAAAAAAGACGAAAAGAAATAATGTTTTGCCAGCATCTAATTTGCATCTTTATTTGAACTTGTTTGTGGGTTCTACAGTTTTCTATTTTATGTTATTGAATTTATTTTTATATAGTTAAATTATTGGGCCTGATTAGGTCGGGTTTAACCACCCACAACTTACATACATACATACATAGACTCACGCCTGTTTCCCCGAAGGGGTAGGCAGAGGCATTTTAAACGCTCACTTTTCGCCAGTGTTTTGATCCCACGTAATAGGTGGCGAGTCTATTGCCGCTTATCGGGATACTTTGTTTGCCAGAGCCTCGTCCGTTGATCGGCAGGTGCACCACTTGCAGGTGAGGTTGGCTTGGGACCCTAAGTTCTTGGTGGGAACCCTATGCACCCTAACCACCCACAACTTGTGGGTCTGAAATACGCAAACTGGATTAACGACTGGGACGTCTTATACTATAATGTTGAGAAGTATATTACTCAAGTGTACATAAGGTGAAAGAAGGAAGGAGGTTGAACATAGCATTTTTAGGATCCCGTGCTCGGGCACGGTGTAAGTAAGTAAGCAGTAATAAGGCTCGATGGCACTTGTAACCTTCGGAGGTTACAAGTGCCATCGAGCCTTATTACTAAGACTTCAATGTCCATTCATTCGCATGCCTTCCAGCAGGCCGTTTTTCATTAATTCTTAAGGTAAGGAGGTTAATTATTCACATAGTCTATTGCCCAGTAGCACGAGGTAAAGTGATGATCGTCATAGACATATTTATAAGTGGGTTATTGGTCACAAATAGTCACACCGTTGTGCCCAACTGTCAAGTTAAAATTTTCTTATTGTTATCAAAGTAACCCACAGCTGTTTACATTAAGTCTTCTAAAATACGGAGGTCTGGCTACCCAAGATGAACTGCCAGCTTGAAAACTTTGCCCTGAACTCAAACGTTGCATGTACCTACTTAGTGTGGCCAACCGGCCACTCTGCTTACGGCTTTGTATTCTTTCAGAGATAGATTAGATACTTCCTGGTTCATACTGACCCATTCATATTAATCTTTCTACTATTACTAAAACCTTTAAAAGACTGGCCTTAGTATTATCTTAACTAATCTAAAGTAATCTTTACGTCTATCACAATAACGATATAAAAGAAGATAAATGAGTTGCACATCCTTTAAGCTGTTCAGTTGGTAAGTAAATGATCACATTCGTCGTGCACACCGCGGTCTCAATGGCAGTACAATGTATCACGTCACGAGCGTATATAAAATGAACTGATTCTGTTCCATGATTTATTTCTTTTGCTTTTATTATCCTATTCTGTTACACCGGTTCCACGCATTCCTTTACAGTACGTTAACAAGTTTCTGCTACAAGATTTCTTTAGCGAACTTTATCGCTGAGAGGCTGTCTTTTAGAGAGCTAACTATCTAAAACTACATACTTTTTTAAAGTTTGTTTCTTATTCCTTTGACTTTAAACTACTGATATAATTAAATTCACCTTCTCATAATGGTCATACTCTGCTATATTACGTTAAACAGCGCTCTTTGCGCTATATAAGCTATGAAAATAATGCCACGGCCATAATAAGGAAGAAATTATTTTTATTATAAGAGAAATTAATAGACTGCCTCGTTGGTCTCGCGGCATAAATGTGCGCGTGGGATTGGGAGGTCTCGGGTTCGATTCCCGGGTTGGGCAGTGTTATTGGGTTTTTCCGTTAGGAAATTCTCAGTAGCAGCACGGAGTCTGGTAATGTGCCCGGTACGGCAATAGGCTCGCCCCCTATTACGTGGGACCTAAAAATTGATGGCGAAATGTGGGTGTAATATTACACATCTGCCTACCCCTTCGGGGATACAGGCGTGCGTCTATAAAATTATTTTTTATCAATCAAATACCTTCTACTAAGTATATATCAACTGCTGTCTAGTAGGTAGGTAACTACCTACTTAAGTTAGGAACAGTAGCGAAGCCAGAGAGGGTTGCTGGAGGCTCAATGTCTCGTAATATACCACAGAATTGAATTATATACATATAGAGCGAGGAGGATGATTTGAATGAATTGAAATGAGTCAAACCCTCTTGTAATGACAGGTAGCCCTGGAACCGCTCTTGGTTAGACAATAGTTTAAATGTTTAGTTATTTTTGTGGCTATGTGTATTGTGGAATTATTGATGTGTATTGTGGGATTGATTCTGATCTTTGGAGTGGGTTGACTTTTAGAATCCGCGAGATGTAGATACCTAACGAAAGACGTAATGCTCCTCATCTCTCTGAGTTAGATCTTATCAAAATAAGTTGCAACGTACATAAAAGCTTCTACATTGTAAAACAACCACAACAGACAGATTCATTCGGTGCATTCGACACAATATTATACTCGTAAAGAGTTTTCATTCCTCAGTATGTAAGACAGATATCCATGAGCGATGTAGTTTCTGTGGATATCTAAGTAGGTATGAACTTAAGTTTAGGCAGGTACCTATATCTAGTTAGGTACCTGCGGCAAAAGATAATAATTATTATAATAAAAAGATGGAGTTTATAAGTAAATCTTGTACTTCTTGTAGATCTGCCGCCCATTTTTACCCCTCCTACAATTGCCCTTTTTCTTCTAGTTTTGTACCTAAGTTGTATTTTTTATTGCTCGGATGTGTAATAGGTATTTTTATTTAGTGTTGTGGGTGCAATCTCCATATCGGACTACACTTAGTGTGATCCATATTTTTTATTTCGAGTCTGGGTATTCTTTGTAGTTTGTTGCCGTTTGATTTTTTTTAGTCTAACGATACCGGATACATTCCTAAAGCTTATTTTCTTGGATAATATAAGGATATAATATAAAGGATGGAAATATATATTGTAATTGCCTACCTACAGGGTGTCACAAGACCCATCACCAAGCCGAAGTCTACTCGTCTTGGACATCATGGCAAGTAATATTAAGCAGAAATAATACCTGGGAAACCATATTTTTTTTAATTAGACACATTTTTTAAACTGCAATTAAAGAGCGCGCGTGCAATGCTCGAAATATCTACTTATCCATGGGGTCATTGGACATCTATAGAACATATTGGCGGGGTAAATACATCGATCTAATTTCCCAGGTATGGTGCCTGAGTAAAAAAAAATCGTAATGATTGGTAGGTACAATATGGGATTTCAGTTTTCGTTAAGGGTCTTTTTACACCCTGTATTTTTATTATTATTACTATTTATTACACCCTGGCCACATTATTCTCCGTCGTCATAAAAACTTCCTGTCCGTAAACCCCATCCAATGCTGACCAGATCAGGCAGGTACCAAATATCTAAGGCACCTACTTAATTTAAAATGTTACCCACGCTCGTAACTGTTTGTTAGTTGCCGTTTACCAATATTGCAGAAAGTAGGTAGGTAACGATGTACATTCAAAGTCGTAAAATCTTTAAAACTGTGTAACTTTTCGAGAGAGGGTTTGTAGCTACCTACCTACATCTAACTACATATGTATGTAGGATGTTCAGTATTGTAGCTCTACGCTTCATACCACAATGGTAGACACGCGTAGTTGTTCAAGCTGCATTTCAAGATCTTCGAATAGGTACTAGGTAGCATTTACAAAGTGTAACTCCCTCACTGATTCTCTTAGGTACTGCCACTCTACTCTTCATGACATCCAGAGTTGATGGCTGAACTTACCATGGCAATTAATGTACCTTCAATACGTGCATCCTGGAAGCCTTAGTAGCAGTCTACAGGTAGTAGAGCCATGCTGATTTCAGTTTGAATAGGTTGGCTCGAGCGGGGAAGTACCTACTTGTTAAGAAGTGCGGGAAAGTCGTTTCTTTTCCTTCGGTGGGTGAGAGTGCTGTAGGCACCATCCTTTGGTTATCCTCAAAATTCATAAAATGACATTTACAAGAAACACTAAGTCGATACGTTGGTTTGTTACAGATAACTTTCATTGACAAAGAATTGGTTTGAAAACATATTTGAATTTTGGTAGGCAGAGAATCAGTTTGTCACAGATATGTTACACCGCTCTACAGAGGGTTATTGATCACACTAAAATAATAAACAAAAAAGTATGCCTATCGTTTGTCTGAGACACTTTCACGTCTAAATTAATGAACAAATTCCGAAGTTTGAACTGGAAGAAAGTACATTAGGTACGTAACCTACCTAGGTGTCTTCCATAAAATTTTATCTCGTAAGTGCAAAATTTTTCATACGGGCAAAGCCACAGGTTGAACTAGTGTCGTCACATCATCTGTAGGTACTAGGGTGCAACTATTCTAAACTAGATAGGTTAGTGTGGTGACAGGTGATTCGGTTCAACGAGTACTCATCGATTTGAGTCCCTATCGTAGGCGTAAAGCAAACGGGCACAAAGCAATGCTGATATAAAAACATCTACTCTTTAAACAACGATTCTCTTTAAGTTCACTGCACCCTAATAATAGTTTCAAGAGGGGAACTGGCGCTACGGAGCTTACTTGTTCTGAGATCCACTATAAGATACCTCGTTACATCTAAAATGTAGCGATCGAATTCATTTTAAACTATTTACATTAACTGACATACGTAGGATTAACATAATTATGTACAATAAAATAAAACTAATTATATAACTAAACTATCCTTAACTATAAAAAAGCGAAAGTATGAAAAGAAAAGTAAATAAAATATAATAAAATAACAAATTGCCAACTACGATGCGTCAAAAAATTCCTCCGCAACGCTGTCGAGCGGTAGCGTGCCCAGAAGGCTGGCAGCATTGCCACGTTGAATGGCAATGCTTATTCTCTCAGCGAGATATAAACCAGCCCTCTGGTCACGGGAAGCATCGATCAGCCTTCTGGCGATTTCTTTGTATAATGCGCGTGCACTAGGGCCCCATGGCCCCAGCGTTTCGACCCCAAACGGCTCAAAAACGTAATTACCAGCCAGGTTTCCGTATTTGCGCCCTTTGAGGGTTTGCGCCGATGCAGCAGCAGCGCCAGCTGATCCAGCTGTACTTGAAAGATGTGATGGCGCAAGGGTATCGATGCATGTCGCGTCCCACACCAGAGGCCTACCCATCTTCCAAGGTAATAACGTCATACCGTCTGGTCTCTTCCCATCGTCGCGTACCAAACCATTAGGTTCGAGATGAGCTGCTACTCCGGCGGTGGCAAGAGCTCGACGGAGTATGTCGTTAATGTGGGCATGTCGAAAATACGCTCTGCACTCCTACTGCACGATAGGCCATGGTGGCCAAGACTGTCGACGGCTTCGCCGCAGTGACAGCGGTGCGGAGAAACGCAAACAGCTCCCAAGCGCAGGCAAGAAGCGATGCGGAAAGTTGTATCGTCCAACATAGTTCCTATGTTGGACAATGGAAGTGCTTGAAGCCATAACCCCGATTCCCACTCTCCCACAGCCAACAAACGGGCACGCTCTGCAACACTAGATGCAGTATTTAAAAGATAATCTCTCATCTCTCTTTTAAACTGACTTTACTTGACTTTGCCTTTCTAACCTATTATTTAAATAGACCAAAGTATGTAAATAAATAAGTATTTACCGAATTTCACAATAAGTATGTTTTTAGAAAATTGACCAATCGCTGAAATGAATGGTATTGATAGCAATGATGAAAGCGTTATTGGCTTGGATGAGATCGTGAAGGCACTGGGAAGTATGAAAGTAGGGCTGCAGGATATGATAGGATTTGAATGGACAGTTGTTTGCAAGATCTAAAAGATAGTGACTCGGATTAAGAATGAATGGGTTACTTGTCAAATGCCTCTTTTATGCTGATGATCAGGTAATACTTGCGTCTTCAGCGGAGGAGTTGCAGGAGATGGCAACAATCATGCATGGTGCGTTAGAGAGGAAAGGAATGAAAGTGAATGTAAGTAAAACGAAAGTTATGGTTTTTGAAAAGGAGGAATGCGTTATGGCTTGTAATGTTTTGATCGATGGACAACGAGTGGAGCAAGTGAATGAGTTTGTATACTAAGGTAAGTTGTTTCCAAAAGATGGTAAGAATGAAGAAGATAACCCAAAACGATAAGCCAAAACGTGACCAAAAAGGCACGTTTGGCTGTGCATAGAGGGGTATTAGTGCCTACCCTTATGTATGGTAGTGAAAGTTGGGTATGGCAGAAGAGTCATGAAAGTGGAATAAATGCTGCAGAAATGAGAGCCCTGAGAAGTATGTGTGGTGTATCTTTGACCGACAGAGTAAAGAATTGTGTGATAATAGAGTGTTGGGCATTGACATATACTCTAACGATAGACGGAGCATTCTCTATATATATTTTGTTCAAATTGTCTAACGTATGACGTCTAATCGTACTAGCGCAACACGCAGGCGCATGCAGCGCCAATGACTTACAGTGTCTAGTTATTATTATAGCCAATCAACAACAACAAGTCCTGGCATCTTACCAATGAGTATCCAATAGTTCTCTAACGCTACTGGCTGCTTATTGCCATTTGCAAAGATTATTTACTTCACAGAAGAGATGTTTTCTGCCTACAATATTTCATCAACATAATAAGAACAGTTTATTTATGAAAATAAAAGGAATTAATTGCTAGTGGTTTATTTAAGTAAAAAAATAGAATCTATAAACATATTCAGATGTTTTTATTACAAAATAGAAAAATGTATGTATCGTGGGCGTAAGTTCAAGACTTGCCTTAGTTGCTTCACTTATAGGTAATTCTAATTTTTATACTTTATATTTATCTTACTATGAGAATTGCTTAAGCATATTTATCTAATATATAAGGCAGGATTGTTTGTCATACTGTAAATATGCCGATGCCCTTGCTGACCACAGAGTTCTAAACCTACACATGTGGCAGATGGCACTATGTGCTACCATAAGGAAACCAACTATTAAAAAAAAATCTATGACGAAGTGGCCTGAGTAGCTTAGTCGGCAGGGTATCGACACGGTTCGTCGTGGTCGCGGGTTGAATTCCTGCCTAAAAAATTATTTTGAATTGCAGTTAAATTTACTCTAGCAAGAAATGCTCAAAAATATATTTTAATGACTATTCAATTGCCACCAAACAAAATTAATTTTGTGGTTTTTTGTCTATTGGTCGGATAATGGAAATCAGGATCTGTTTTGGTCTCATGGTTCAATATTATTTTTGCGTATTTTTCTATAACTGCAAATGTGTACCTACTATGATGAAGTGTTGAAATATTCGCTAATACGGTCATTACGATCAACTTACCAAAAAATAAAAAGAACACAAAATTAGTGTTATACAACGTCAAATTAGTTTTATAACATTAATCAAACTAAAAAATTCTTAAAACCAATACCTTCACGAAGTCTGGTCTTGGTCATATATTTTACCTAAAATCACTTGCAATGTATTTCTGCATAGTAGTTAGTCTATGATCGTAAATGACGTCACATAAAAATAAAGAAATACCTTTTAATGTGGTATTATGATACATTTAACTCTTTTATTTACATAAATAATTAAAAATATTGACTAACGCTACTACAGATACAAGTTCTGATTCAAATTAATCAATATATCGTCGCCACACATTCAATAAACGAAGCGGACCCACACCGCAGGAAAGTCAAAGTGACACTAGATTGCTTTGCCGGTATGTTCATGCAAAGCATTTGAACAAAGTAAATGTTCTGAATGCTACATCTAGTACTTTAGTACATATATATCGATGGTGTTGGGGGGTAAAAGAAGATGTAGTGACAAGCATCGAGAAAGGCATGTTAAGATGGTTTGGGCACATGGAGAGGATGGATGACGAAAGACTGAAAGAAGGTATGTAAAGCAAGTGTGAATGGGACAGGACGAAGGGGAAGACATAGATGGACGTTCTCTGATCAGATTGGAGACATGGTCATCCTAAAAAGGGACAGGTCAGAAGTACCCTAAACAGAAGAGCATGCTTGAGAAACTTGATGGGAGTGAATGAAGCAAGGGAGGTATGTCAGGATCGTTGCAAATGGCGTTCCGTAGTCTATGTATGTATGTAAGAAAATCGGTAGGTACTTAGATAGGTTCCCACTTAGCTATGTAGCTTTTATTTTGTAACTTATCATGGTAGAGGTATGCTTATGTACCTACTACAAACTTAATTAGTTTGTCTATTAAAACAATATGTGTTTTGTTTCTGTATCCCCGTTATATATGCTTTATTTGCGCATCTATTTGTGCCTACAATCGTTAGTAGAGTTTCCTATTTAAGTACCTTGTTAAGATAAGAAATAAGTTTAAAAATTCTACCCTCTCCATTGAATGACATTTTAAGCCGCATCTAAGTACTAACTGTCTGTACATATTTCAAGAGAGAGATTAAAGACATCGATCCAATTACTCTGCTATTTCTGCAGTACGAACAGACTGATAAAATGGCGGCATGTTTTTATTTCTTCCCTAGCAACTGAAAATTTGGAGTGGCCGTCACCGCTTCGGCAACTCGGCATGACCAAGAACAAACGTTGCCATTTTTAATTTCATTTTCAATTTACTGTCGGAGGCGGCACCTTCCCACTTCTCGTCATGCCTACCTTTCCGTAGGTACATAAATAACGACGCGTTTGAAGTTAGAATTAAAACTTCATCTTATTTGAAACGTCTGTTTGTTCTGAACGGGCGCTTGATCCCTAATGAGAACGCTACGTAATACAGCAAGTCATCGACAATGTATTTATAATGTTTATCGATGATGTTTATTAATACTTACCTACTGATTTATTACGTGACATAACCGCATCATATTTGTTTAAAGACACACAAAACGAATAACATAATTTAGAGAAGCTTCTTGATCTTGGGTAAATTGCCGGTGACCAGAAAAGTCGTGTTATTGCTATTCTCGGTTGACATATTTAAAAGGCTTTGACACTTGCTTCATTATATAGCACATTGATAACGACGCGCATCCAGTTCATTAGCCTTTATGCTTACATGTAGTTATTGAAATAGCTATGTTGCATCCGTGTGGTGACGGATTAAGAATACGCAATGTCACCACCCCATATCATCCCATGGGTGTCGTAAGAGCCGACAAAGGGAGCATATTATGCAGAGAACAGCACTGTAAGAGAAGGAAAACTTGATACAAACCCTATACCAACCCGTTTGGCCAGCGTGGTATAGTAGGCCAGTTCCTCCTTTCAAAGGAGAGGCCTAGTCCAGCAGTGGACTGTTAAAGGCTGATTATGATGATGATGATGTTGCATCGAGTTGATGTAAATTCCTCTATGGATTTAAATATTTGCAGTACCTCTATATGTAGGTAGGTAACTTTGTGGGCCCTGTAGCCGTAACTATTTAATAATAACTTTCTAATGGGGATGATCATCATTATTTTTAGGGTTCCGTACCTCGAAATGAAAAAACGGAACCCTTTTAGGATCACTTTGTTGTCCGTCTGTCTGTCAAGACCCTTTTTCTCAGAAACTCGTGAAGGTATCAAACTGAAATTTATATCAAATTGTCAAGTCTACTGTCCCATGAAGCTGTGAAAAAATCAAACTTCTTAACCAACGCAATCAAAAGATACAGCCGTTTATGCTGCAAATTTCCGCAATTTTCGAAACTCGCAAGGGAATCAAAACCTACAGGGTACTTCTCGTGAACTCATAATCTTGAAATTTGGTACGAAGCAATGTCTTATAACACAGATTATTATATATCATAGCACAGAAAATTGCGAAAACCATACATTTTTTGTTACATCATATAAAAATATTTTTAGTAATTTTAAAGTTATTACCATTTTCTCATAAACGCGTAGAGGTATTAAATTAAAATTCATATGAAATACTCAGGTGTATAATACTTTTAAGCTGTAACAAAATCCAACTTCTATGTCAACGCAATAAAAAGAAACAGCAATTTAAGCCGCATATTTTCTCGCAACTACTCGCAAAGGAATCAAAACCTACAGGGTACTTCCCGTGAACTCAGAATCTTGAAATTTGGTACGAAGCAATGTCTTATAGCACAGATAAAGGTAAAATTGCGAAATCAGTAAATTTTTAGTAAAATCATATAAAAAAATGTAGGTATGTATTAATTTTAAACGTACTTACTACTTCGTTCTTCATGAACCCGTAGAGATATATCATTGAAATTCATATCAAATACTTGGATCTGTAATACCTTTAAGCTGTTATAAAATCAAACTTCTATCTCAACGCAATCAAAAGAAACAGCAATTTTAGCATATTTTCAAACCCGCAACTACTGGCAAGGGAATCAAAACCTACAGGATACTTTCCGTAAACTCACATTCTTGGAAGTTGGTACGAACCAACGTCTTATAGCAGAGATAAAGGAAAAATTGCGAAAAGCGCAAATTTTTTGTTACATCATATTTATATTAAAAATAACAATAATAATTTTAAAGTTACTAGCCCTTTCCTTATGAACGCATAAAGGTATTAAATTGAAATTCATATCAAATACTTGGGTCTATAATATCTTTAAGCTGTAACAAAATCAAACTTTAAGCGAACGCAATCAAAAGATACAGCTGTTTATGCCGCAAATTCTCGCAATTTTTTGAAACTCGCAAGGGAATCAAAACCTACAGGGTACTTCTCGTGAACTTAGAATCTTGAAATTTAGTACGAGGCAACTTCTTATTGCACAGATTAAGGAAAAAATTCTAAAATGTAAAGTTTTAGTTACATCATACATATATACGTTCTAGTAAAACGAATACATACGAATACATATAATAAAAAGACATACTGCACACCATCTGCTGTCGAATATGGGTCACTGTGATTTGGCCAAGCGACTGGGCACTCTCTATATTCATCCCACTACATAAAAAAGGATCAACAAAAAAGTGTAGTAACTATAGACTAGTTCCACTCATATCCCACGCCAGTAAGATCATGCTGCATATTATTAACATGAGGCTACAATCTTACCTCTCCCGAGAGATCGCCCCCTAGCAGGCTGGTTTCATCAAGGGTTGAGGTACAAGAGAACATCTACTCATAATGCGACAAATTGTGGAAAAGGCTAGAGAGTTCAACATCACCCTCTATATATGCTTCGTGGCCTTCAGGAAAGCTTTCGATACCGTCAAGTGGTGGAAACTGTGGCTGGTTCTGGCCGAAATGGGTGTACTACAACACCTCGTGCACCTCATTAGACGTCTGTACGAAGATGGCACAGCCACGGTCCGTGCTGACGGTATTGACTCCGAACGCTTTAGGACCCAAGCTGGCGTTAGACAGGGCTGCATACTATCTCCCCTTCTGTTTAACATCTACACAGAGTACATCATGCGGATAGTTCTTGAAGATTGAGACAAGGGAATATCTGTGGGAGGTGGAAAAATATCTAATCTTAGATACGCTGATGATACCACACTCCTAGCATCAACCAAGGACGAAATCGAGACTCTTCTTCAACGACTAGAGACCACAGCATTGGATTTTGGACTTACAATCAATCGGGACAAAACTAAAATGATGATCGTAGATCGTGCCGACAAAAACCAACCGGACGTCCAAATAATAACAGGATGCGACGTAGTCAAGTGCTACGTCTATCTAGGCTCTACTATCACCAACGTTGGAGTCTGCGAAGATGAAATTCGGAGGCGTTGCGCGGTGACAAGATCCTCAGTGGAAAAACTCATAAAGATTTGGAAAGACCGCAGAATAACCAGAAACACAATGGTTCGACTGATGAGGTACCTGGTCTTTCCAATCTTTCTAATCGGAGCTGAGACGTGGATGCCGAGGACGCAGGATCGCCGCAAAATTGACGCCCTGGAAATGTGGTGCTGGAGATGCACGCTCAGAATCACATCGAACCAATGTTTCCATCCTGAAGGAACTCAACATCAAAGAGAGATTATCGTTGACTGTGCAAATATGAATCCTCAAGTTCTTTGGCCATGTCACCCGTAACGAGGACTCAATGGAACGATTGGTCGTGCAAGGGAAAGTTGAGGGCAAGAGATCACGTGGGCGCTCTCCAACACGATGGACAGACCTCATTAAATCTGTGACGCACTCCAACATTAACAACTGCTCTGACTCCGCAAAACATAGAGCTACATGGCGACGCATCACAAGAACAGCAACGGCACAAGAAACGACCGACGCATGACCACGACCACTCTGATGTAGAGTGCACGACTGAGAAGAAGAATAATAAAAACATTTTTAAAATTTTTAAAGTTACTACCTCTTTCCTCATGAACGCGTAGAGTTATTAAATTGAAATTCATATCAAATACTAAGGTCTATAACACCGTGAAGCTGTAATAAAATCAAACTTCTATGTCAACGTAATCAACAGAAACAGCAATTTACGCATATTTTCAAACTCGCGACTACTTGCAATGGAATCAAAACCTACAGGGTACTTCCCTTGAACTCAGAATCTTGAAATTTGGCACGAAGCAACGTCTTATAGCACGAATAAAGGAAAAATTGCAACAAAACCGTAATTTTTTTGTTACATCATATAATTAAATTGTTTTATTAATTTTATAGGTACTACCCCGTTCCTCATGAACCCATAGAGGTATAAAATTGAAATTCAAATCAAATGCTCAAGTCAAAACTAAAGAAAGTCGATCTAGAATCTTGAAATTTGGCATAAAGCAACGTTTTATAGCACATAGGAAAAATTTCGAAAACCTTAAATTTTTAGTTACATCACATATTTTTTTAAATAAGTTTGTACGGAACCCTCGGTGCGTGAGTTCGACTCGCCCTGACCGGTTTTTTTACTTTGGTAGTAATTCTGACTGCACTTATGGCGTAGAGGTCTAAGCGGGTGGTCTTGACGTTTAGAACTGTGCCGTGTGTTGTCGCTTCGATCCCCACACAAGACAATACTTTGCGGGATTTCACAGATTGTTGTTTCAAGCCTGGGTGTACTTTGTGTCCATAAATTGAACGTTTGTAAAGTCCCCCGCGACATAGAATTTATTCCTAGTGCTGGAGATGGCTTTCAAAAAAAATATTGTTGCTTCGATATTTGAATCCTTACTGTTGGTAGGTAATCACTTAAAATATATTTAAGTTTCTACATAACTATGTAAGAATTGTGTGAGAGATATTACTACGAACAATTTTACAGAGTTTCTGTGAAATTTGAACGTATCTTTAAACATGAAATAGTTGGTGCTTTAAAATTCTATATATTTAGTTTCATAACTTTTCGGTAAAACCAATTTTTTTAATCTCACTTCAAGAATATTTGACCAAATATTGTTATAATTTCAAAGGCGGATAAGTTTCCGGTATTTGTAATACGGAAATATTATATTGTAATAAGCACCAACATTGCCTTCGCTTTGGTACTAAGTACTTAGTTAATAGTAGGTGTAAAACATAATAAGAATCTACCCAAAAAGCTTCTTAGGTAAGTAGGTAAGAATAATATAAGAAAAGCCATCATAGAAAAAATACTGTGCACCATTTGCTTCTCACTTCGCCAAGAGGCATCTAATGAAAATGGTTTATTGTGCTCGTAAATCGTTGGCGACGCTCTCTACCAAAATCTTCTACATGACTTATTAGCTACATTATTATGTATGCATATACCCTTCTAACATTTCCATATAATATATGTATATTTTTATAATATTCATATGCCAACCTATATTTTTTAATACGTATTTTTTATGGTAGTCCAGTTTAGCCATAAGGAAAATTTAGGCATTATCCATTTTTAATTTTTCTCGGTTTGTGCAAAATCTCTATTACGATTCAAGCATTTTTTGTTTACTGTTGGGATTTAACATACAATATTTGTGGCTACACGAAGTAGCCCAGTTTGAACTTTAAACCTATAACTACTTAAGTCATAGGGCAAAAGTTTAAACTGAGCTCACTGAGTCGTAAGCTATTAAAACTGCAACATTTTAGTCAGTCATTAAAACAAAGAAATTAAGTCTTTGGGTTACCTACAATGCTGTCGAAGGATATTTTTTTATGTTAATAGGCGGCAAACGGATCGCCTGATGGAAAGCAATTACCGCCGCCCATGACACAAGCAACACCACAGGAGTCACAAGTGCGTTGCCGCCCCTTGGGGTTGGGAAAAGAGATAGGATGAGGAGTGGGATGAGGGAGAAGGAATAGGGGATAGGGCTTCCGGCACTCTCACTCACCGAACGAAACGCTACAGTTTAGGTACTGTTACTTTACGTCGATTTTCTGTGAGAGGGTAGTACTTCCCGGTCGAGCCGGCCCATTCATGCTGAAATCAGCAATGCTCTACTATATACATATTTAATAAAATCCTGCATTTTACCAGCGTGGTGAGCTATGGCCGAACCCTTCTCATAATGAAAAGAGGCCCGTGTCTAGCAGTAGGACAGTATATAAACAATATTGATCTGATTAGGTACCTACTTATATATTCATAAATTATTGCGGTGATCGTACAAATCTATTGATGAGAAGGAAAACATTGTCACAGTATTTTAGTTCAAGACAGCAACAAAAAGTTCTGAGCAATATCCATCCATGCCTCAATAGGTAGCTAAAGCCATCAGAACTGTCATACATCAATGTTCTTCGACAGTTTGTATGGGAAGATAGTTTTCGCAATCGTCCTTACGGCAGTTACGGCTGTTAGAAGTTTAGAAAGCAATCATAAATTGAAATTGCCACGAGCATATCTGCTGTTTTCTATCTCTAGCTAGACCAGAATCTTGGAGTTTAGTAAACATAAGTAAATATTAATGATAATGTATGCCTATCATGTAGAGTAAAGGATGTGATTGATAGCTATTTAGATATGAATGGAAAGAGTCGGTACCTACCGTTAGTCGCTTTTGTTAGCAGCTGACCAATCGATGCTGAATAGTGCGATAAGAGGCAGCTGTGTTTTCAATATAGAGAGGAGGCTCTCGTTGAAGCCGATGCGTACGCAGGACCGGTGGCGGAAGGCGTAGGAAAGAGATTTATGGAATGATTGAGATGGGCCTTCCGAGCTTTTAATAATGAAACTAAATACCACCGTTGTGACGTGTATCCCCGATGAAAATTGTCCAGAAGTTTTGAAAGAAAATAAATTCATTTTTTATAATATATACGTTTCGGCACACATTTACAAAGCTGCATCATGAGGAAGCTTAAGGGAGTAGTTAAGGAAACGGCGAGGCAGAAGCGCGAGAGGAAACAGGAGTTCCAGAAAATGAGACAACAGATTCATACAGTTGTTTTGCCCACTTTCGCGGTTATTTTCTTACTGATTTGCGTGTATGTGTATTTAAAAACTAGGCCGTCATCGATGCAGTACGCGTAACATACTATGGTCTAAGTTGAGTTCAATTGTAGATAGGAAATTAACTATAATATCAGATACATATATATTGGTCAGGGGAAATTTTATTAAAAGTGTTTAATGGTTGTGAGTTTGAAAGTGTTGGTTACACGTCGCAACAATCATGTGCGGTGCGAGCACATAATATGTAGCTCTAAGAAATGTACTGCAGTGTTATATTAAACATTACGTGTTATTCGTCTACATATCAGCATTTCAGTCCTAGAAGTGTAACTAAATTAATGTAAATATTAGAATATATGAATGTTACCACCGTCCAAAATGCAACAGTGGGTATAGACACCGCAAATACCTATACCATGACATGTTTCATTCATTAAACCAGTAGGTACATTCATGTAGAAACCAAGACAGGTACCATCTTACATTTTCTGCTTTTCATCGTCAGCCCTCGAGATTTATCCTGGGAGGCAATCAAATCCACGACCTACGGCTTAGCAGTCAGCGTCGCTAACCACTAGACTATCAAACTAATCGGGCCAACGCTTTCGAGGCTTACCATAAATATCCACCACAACTTGCGAGTATTTATTAAAAGCAAATAACAGAGAAATTTTAAATGGTTTCCCTATAAAATACAAATTCAAAAAAACAATATAATTGTATCTACTTATTATTTGTGTTCTTTGTTCACAAAACAAAGGTATAATAAACTAGGAGCTTAGTTATGTTACGAGCTGGGGTTCGGTGATAAATTATACACACTATGCCAGAAAAACTGCACTTCATTTACTAACTCAAACACTATACACACTTATTTCTCACTACTAGAAACACCACTAAACACTTCCGACTAACTTCCCTTCGCTTGATGATTATCGCTCCGATATTCAATTGTTACTGTCTGACTCGCGCGTTATGCGGTATTTATACCGGCCGGAACACATAACTAGCCTTTTCGAGACGTTTCACGAAATTTATGGTAACGTGTTTCTAGATTTGTGTAATTGTTCTATTTACAGCAACGCCATCTATTAGAGGATAGATGAAACAGCTTTAAACAACCGATACATCTAATCTCATCTAGTTCTCTCATTCACCGAGAGATGGCGTAACACTGCCTCCCTCTTAAACGTGTTCGTCTCGAACATCGTTGGACCCATAGTAACGAGCCAACCGGTCCACATGAACTATCTTCGGTGCACCTCGCGACCCCTTCTGGATTCGATAGGTGACGTCGTTCATCCAGGTAATTATGCGATATGGCCCATCCCATCTGGCTTGTAACTAAGGCGATTTAACTTTGCTTCGTACTGGGTTATGAAGCCATACCAATGACCCCTCTTCGAAGCCGTTGTTGTTCGCCTTTCGGTCGTAGCGAGTCTTCATCTTCTCAGACATCTGTTGTCCTGACTCTCTGATGCGCTCCCATGGGGCTCCTACATTGTACACCTTCAATGCACCTCTGCTACGAGTGTGTGGCCGCTTCACAGCCGCACATCTTGTGCATTTGCGGCACCAATCCTCGACGTTATCCCGACAGTGGAGCCAATAAAACCGCTCTCGGATCTTAGTGAGAGTCTTCTTAACTCCCATGTGACCTCCAGAAGCACCATTGTGATAGAGCTGCAAGACATCCGGCACCTTAGTTTTGGGCACTACCATTTGCAAATGGCACTGGTTACCGCGAGCGTTTTCCCATTTGCGTCACAGAACTCCATCCTGGACAACCAAGCTTTCCCTCTGTGCCCAAAAACCTTTGGTGATAGGGCTCATTGCAGCGACATCACTCCATTTGGGCCTAGGAGCGCCTGATTTCTTCCATACGAGTATCGGCTGTACATCCTTTTCAAACAGTGGTCAGATACTTGGATCATTTACTATACTTGTTATAAAATTCGATACTCTACATAATCATTTGAATATTATTGATAACTTCGAAATATCGGAATCTCTCAGGTGCGACCCAGAACAATGTGCAAATCTGACTACAGTACAGAGTCTTACAATTGTGACGTCGTGCCTCCGCGCTTGCGAGCCCCACTACGATGACGCACTGGAGTGGGGACCCAAACCCGCTTGCCGAGGACATATATACCGGCGACACACGTGGTTGGCTTGCTTTTTCTTCGGCTGGGACACGTGAAAGCTGAGTATCCATCCGTGGACCTGTGGAGTGTTAACTTACGACCTACGCCCTGGATAACTATCTAGCCGGTTAACCCCTAGTGTCGGTTCTTTTATTAATCAAAATTGTGAATCTGGAATATAACGCGAGTTTAATCTGTCCTGGTGATATTTTTATTTATTTCCCGTAAGACAACCTAAGCATCTCTTTTTATTGCTCGGCGAGTGATCGATCCCGGCTATCCCGTGAAAATCGATCACCCGTGCGACATTGGCGCCCAATAGAATTTTTAAATATATTTTTAAAACGTAAGTTAGCACTTTACAGGTGAGTGAAATAATTTTTTTTCTCTTGTATATTTTTCTCCTGTGTGTGCATATATTCTGGTGTGGTGAATTGCGTACAGGTACAGTTTCTATCTATTTTGGTTGGCCATAAGCAATTTAACTGTGTAAATAACATAACGGTGATTTAATTAACGTCGGTCTAAAATCACGTTTCACTGCGGGCAGCGTGCCCAGTCGCCAACCGGTTCTAACCGCTTTGCCGTTGAACTACGTGCCTCGTGTTCGCGAAAAAAATATTGTGATTCAACCTTTGAGTGACCTTTAAGTAATTTTTCTTAATCCTTTACCAATCATCACACCATTGTATAATTTAGTGTATTTCAGCTTTTTTAGCACGGTATTCGATTTTCTGGCGATATTTAATTTTTTTCTAGTACCGGCGTAAATACTTAGATTTTCTATTATTGTTTTGTAATAATGGCTTACATTATAAATTTCTCATTATTAACTAAAGCGGAATTAGAATATGAGACCACAATACGCGGCGTTTCAAAGCCTGACGATCCCCGCAAACAAATCGCTAAACTTTCAGTTAAAATTCCCTCGGAGGATATATTATCTTCACCCTTCCCACCAGAGGAGGATGTGGCTGAAGTGGAAAAGTCGTTATTAAGATCAAATAGACACTTATCTATGTTGGAAGCAAACTATACCTCCGAGCTTCAACAGAAGGTCGAAACCGTGCTTCACCATTGTTTTCATCGACTGAATAGGGTGGATACCGGCAGTCTTGATATTAAAAAAATTGAGTCTGTGTGGAATAAATTTAATGACTTATATGCGAAATTACAATTAATCACGCGTCGTAGTTCGCGGTCGGATTGCTCAGTGGCAGAGGGAAACACTTCCTATAATTACGACCGTAAGCTTTTCTCGGAATTAGGTAAATTCAAATTTAACGGTAAATCATGTGTAAGATCTTTTATTGAAAAAATTGATGAATTTATGTCCTGTAGATCTATTCCACATGACAAGATGTTGTCTTTCGCTTTTGAAATATTTTCGGGTGACGCATTAGTTTGGTATCGTTCTGTTAAAAATAACGTAAAGACTTGGTTAGAACTTTGCGAACTTTTAAAACGAGATTTTAGTCCGCATAACTACGATTACCGTCTTATGACGGAGATTCGTCAGCGCTCACAAGGCGAGAACGAATCAATAACTATTTACGTGGCAAAAATGCACGGTCTGTTTTCGCGACTTAGTTCTCCTATCGCTGATTCGGAGAAGCTAGAAATTTTACTAAATAATATTAGACCTTGTTACACTAATTGTCTGCTCACTGCAAAGGTTGTTGACGTTGATAGTCTGGTCGAAGTTTGTCGTCTTTTCGAAAATTACCAAAGTCGCAGTAAGCAATTTTCCGAACCCCCTAAAGTTTCAAAGAATACTGTAGCACCCGATCTAGCGTATAATTATCCGTTTTCTAATTTTTCTTCAAACAAAAATGTTTACAATCATAATAACTTCAATAAATATAACTCTGTCGCCGATACATCGAGATACAAGTCTGTGCCACAAGTCAGCGCCGTATCGAGTACTTCTAATATAAATAAAACTTTTTGCGTGCGTTGTAGATGCAATTCGCACTCATTACGTAATTGCCGTCAGCCACACTACCTAATCTGTTTTAAGTGCGGCACAAAGGGTTTCAAGGTGTCAGACTGCCCCAATTGTAAATCTAAGTCGACCCCTACAGTTTCAAAAAACTAGTTAATAAGGATTGTGGAAAATCAAATTATACAACTAATTGCAATAAAACAGAGTGGAATAATTGGTTAGACTTTTTAAAAAAATTCTTTAATAGCTATCATATTTCCTCAATCCGTAATTCTAAAGTAGAATATTTACCTTACGTTACTCTAAAATTAAACGGAATACCTACCACAGGTCTTTTAGATTCTGGATCTTGCGTTACAATTTTAGGTAATAATTTGCATAACTTATTTTTGAAAGACAATGTTTTGGATAAATCGAAACCTTTAAGGTTAATAACAGCAGGCGGTGAACGATTTGAGTCCTTGGGATCGGTGTTTCTACCCTTCGAGTTTCAGGATAAATTGATTAACTTAGAAGTTCATGTTGTACCTGGGATTCAAAATTCCCTTATCCTTGGCATGGATTTTTGGCGAAGCTTTGGCCTATTTCCTAACAAATTGGAGTCTGTTTTGATTGTGAACAAGTCCGACGCTCAAGTAATGGAGTTGCAGGCAGTTCCCCCTACACATCTTGTTTCTTATGATCATCTTACAGTCGACCAGAGAGCTACCGCTGACAACATTATTTCTAAATTTACCGATATTTCATACGAGAAGCGGGGTCTCGGTTGCACAAATATTATTTCTCATTCAATTGATACAGGTGATTGTCCCCCTATTCGGCAAAGATTTTATCGCATGTCTCCCGATAAACAAAGAATATTAATAAAGCATCTTGACGACATGCTCTCAGAGGATGTTGTTGAACGATCAGAAAGCCCGTGGTCAAATCCGGTCATTTTGACACCAAAGAAGAATGGTGAACTGCGTTTCTGTTTGGACAGTCGAAAATTAAATTCCGTTACAAAAAAAGATGCTTATAGCTTGCCTTATATTTCGGAAATTTTAGATAATCTGAGAGATGCTAAATACTTGTCTAGTTTAGACCTGTCTAAATCTTTTTGGCAAACATTAATTAAAGAAGAGGACCGTTGCAAAACAGCCTTTTATATTCCCACGCGTGGCACATTTCAATTCAAAAGAATGCCTTTCGGTCTTACGAATGCACCAGCTACTCAACAACGATTAGTTGATATTTTATTTTATGGCCCAGAATTTGAAAATAAGGTTTTCTGTTTTATCGATGACATAATCTGTATCACGTCCAGCTTCAGCGAGCATATTACTCTTTTATTACGCATTCTTGATAAACTAAAAAGCGCTAATTTAACAATTAATCTCGAAAAATGTCAATTTTTTAGAGATAAACTAAAATATTTAGGCTATGTTGTCGACTCTAGTGGATTGCAACCCGATCCGGATAAAGTTAATTCAATGAAAAATTATCCCACTCCTTCTAATAGAAAAGAAGTACGTCGATTTTTAGGCGCAGCCTCGTGGTACAGGCGTTTTATACCGAATTTTAGCTCTATTGCTGCACCCTTAAATAAGTTAACATCTCAAAGTAAAAACGCACCTCCATTCTGCTGGACGACAGAGGCTAATGAGGCGTTTAATAACCTAAAGAATTGTTTGATTTCCTCCTCGGTGTTGGCTTGTCCTGACTACTCGCAACCGTTTGAAATACACTCAGATGCTAGCGATTTTGGTCTTGGCGCGATCCTCTGTCAAAGGTTAAATGGTGAGGAAAGAGTCATAGCGTACTATAGCAAATCACTCAGTAAGCAAGAAAAAAATTACAGTGCCACTGAGCGAGAGGCCCTAGCTGTTCTATCTGCTATAGAACACTGGCGTTGTTATGTTGAAAATGGTAAAAAGTTTATTGTTTACACTGATCACGCTGCTTTGAAATGGTTCTTGACCTTGAATAACCCTACTGGGCGGTTAGCCAGATGGGGAGTTCGCTTATCTTCCTATAATTTCGAAATACGTCATCGTCGCGGTTCCGATAACGTTTTACCTGATTTTCTGTCTCGCTCTTTACCCGTTTCTGCTATTGCTAATGATATAAATATAGATATTAATCCTAATCAGAATTTACCAGTTTCTACTAATGATCCTTGGTATTTAAATATCTATAAAGGCTGTTTAAGTTCTCCGACTTCCTTTGTTAACTATCAAGTAATAAACAATAAATTGTATTGTTTTAAAAAAACATTAAACCCTCTCACTAGAGAATTTCAATGGAAAGAGGTTATTCCGTCTGACCAAAGAACTGACATTCTAAGGGAGAATCATTCTTCGCCCACTGCTGGACATCTGGGTATCTTTAAGACATACAAACGTCTTGCACTTAATTACTTTTGGCCTGGTATGTACTCCGATGTTGTCAAGTTCGTCAGTTCATGTGAACCTTGTATCACCCATAAACACCAAAACCACCCAAATTTAGGTCTAATGGGAAAACCCAAATCATGTCAAAAGCCCTTTCAGACGATTAGTATTGATTTGATTGGTCCATTGCCCCCCAGCAGAAAACAAAACACTTTTATATTTGTGGTCAGTTGTTGTTTCTCTAAATATTGTTTGCTTTTCCCCATTAAACGGGCAACTGCAGAAGTGATAACAAAAATTCTCGAGGAAAATGTATTTTTGGTGCATGGAATTCCATCTACTATTGTTTTGGATAACGGTAAACAATTTATTAGCGCAACCTTTAAAAGTATGTTGTCAAAATATAAAATTCCAAATTTGCATTTTACACCGTTGTATACTCCCCACGTTAACTCAGTTGAACGCTACAACAAAACCATTATTACAGCTATTTCAACTTTCATAGAATCTGATCATCGAATCTGGGACACTTTAATCACTAAGGTTCAGTTCGCCCTTAACTGCGCAGTTAGTGAGGTTACTGGTTATTCTCCTAATTTCCTTGTTTTTGGTAGGGAGGTCATAACATGTGGTTCTCAGTATATTGACAAGGAATTTAATTCCAATATGGTGCTCGAACCACGGGACGGCTATGCCGAAACTTTAGGCTGCTTATCCTCTATTTTCGAGAAGGTACATTCAGCTCTGTTGTCGGCCCACCAACGAAATTGTTCATCTTATAATCTTCGCCGTAAACCGGCAGAATTCAATGTCGGTGATATAGTTTGGCGCAGAACGTTTCTACTTAGTGACAAGGATAAATACTTTAGCAAGAAATTGGCGCCTAAATTTATTAAATGTAAGATTGCCTCAAAAAAGTCACCTCTAGTATACAAACTTAACGACATGGCCGGTAAACCTTTAGGAGAATGGCACATCAAAGATCTAAAGTTGATTAATTACAAAGAATAATAAAAGCATAAACACAACAATGTAAGACGCATATCTACACTAAGTTATAATTACCTACATAATCATTTGTGAAGGCCAACAATGGTTCTTATGTTTTCGAGTCGAAGCCCACAAGATAATGTATTGTGTTGTGTTAATGATTTATGTAAACAGGCTAACATAAAATGAATAAATGTTTCAGTTATAAATGGTAACAAAGTTTATTACATGTAATATTGTTACAAAGAATCTGTTGTTTATCTAACTATCAGTTATGGCTCAATGGTTAAAAAGTCGTTGTAGGATCGGTCTAGTGTTCGATTCTCGCATGTGTATTTTCTATAAATGCATATTGATTGGCGTGTTGTTTTTCGCTGTGCCTTGTTCTGAAGTTCTGTTGTTATTCTTAATTCTGTATAAATTCCATAATCAATTGTTATTATAGGTACTTTATAAACATTCAGAGTAATTAACCGTGCGTCGCGAGCTCGGAATAGTCGAATCGTACCTACCTAGTTGTCGTTATGATGCACGCGCGTTCACTCAGCGACGCGCCGATAAATAAATGCCTAACTAATGATTCACCATTGTTTACATTCAAAAGGTGTTTACTGGTCGTGTTGTAGTATTAATTAGAGCAAAATATTTATTAAATTCTTTCCTTTGACATTGAGCGGTCCGGTCGTGTCTGAGGCTTATATTACTTTTGTTCATCGTTACGAAAAATTTGTTGTTACACCTAACTATATTCAAAAAGTTTACTTATCTAGTGGCAAAGGCCGAACCCAAGATTTTTAAGTCGTAGGGCTAGATCAAGTTCTTATATCTACAAACCATTATTACCTAATAATTACCCTAAGCGCTTCTCCATAGATTGTTATCTTTGCTATTGGGCCATTACACTGGCCTTGGCATTTACTTGTAGGTATGTGTGATGAATTATGAATGATAAATGTTTATGTTCAAGTTCAGACTGCCGTTGTACGCGTGAAGAATGCAAGCGTGGGTCATTATTATTTAGGTATACTAATTAGCGTATAGGGTTGTCACTTGTTCAAGGTACTCATGCCCCTGTTTTCTCTAATTCCAGGGAGTATCTTCAGGGCTGCTACGCCCGTTGGGCTAGGGAATTTTCCTTAGGGAAAATCCCGGCCTAACGGGGGGGGTGTGTGACGTCGTGCCTCCGCGCTTGCGAGCCCCACTACGATGACGCACTGGAGTGGGGACCCAAACCCGCTTGCCGAGGACATATATACCGGCGACACACGTGGTTGGCTTGCTTTTTCTTCGGCTGGGACACGTGAAAGCTGAGTATCCATCCGTGGACCTGTGGAGTGTTAACTTACGACCTACGCCCTGGATAACTATCTAGCCGGTTAACCCCTAGTGTCGGTTCTTTTATTAATCAAAATTGTGAATCTGGAATATAACGCGAGTTTAATCTGTCCTGGTGATATTTTTATTTATTTCCCGTAAGACAACCTAAGCATCTCTTTTTATTGCTCGGCGAGTGATCGATCCCGGCTATCCCGTGAAAATCGATCACCCGTGCGACACAATTTTAACCCAGAACATACGTAGCATCTCGGCGAATATTACTGGCTTGTTGACACTATTATCCAGAATGTCTATATCACATGATATTATAATCCTCACAGGATGCTGGTTAACCTGCAATCCTTATATTCCTACACTGGACGGCTATAAGTACACTATAACTGTTAATACTATTAACAAAAACAATGGCGTAGTCGTGTACATTAAGAATAGCATAACAAATATTACTGTACTCGAACAAAATCTTTTGGACGCAAGCTGTCTACAAATTAAAATAGATAATGAGATATGCATATTTGCAATTAATAGACCCCCAATATTTAAAGATATTTCAAACTTTTTAAACGCCATGGACCAAGTATTATCCGCTAATCGTTCATTTGGAACTACCATGATCATAGGTGATATTAATATTGATGTGGATTGTGGATGGGAACACTGACATGAGATCACAGGAATATTTGGATTTACTAGCTACACATGGCCTCCTACCAGCTCACACCCTAACTACTCATAATAAAACCTGCCTTGACCATGTATTCCTTAGCACTAAATCATCTGCTAAAACTATTGTCATCGATTCCACTATTACTGATCACAATGCCATCTTAGTTACCCTTGATAAAGTGAAAAATGATCAGCAGCCAAACATAAAGACTAAAATAGACTACTCACAGCTAGAATATCACCTGAAGAACATTGACTTTTCTAATATTTATAAATATACAGATGCAAACATAGCCCTTAAATACTTTGTTAATTCTTTAACTAGAGCACTAAAAATGAGTACCACTACATATGCTGTGCCACATCGTTTGAGAATCATCAAACCATGGATTACTCCGGGTATGCTGAGATGTATGAAAAATAGGGACAGAATGTACATAAAAGTTAAAAGGTCCCCAAACAATGAAATATTAAAGATTACTTTTAAAAGGTACCGCAATTTTTGTAATTCTATAATAAAAAAACTTAAAACTGAATATGAAAGAGATGAGTTAAACAAGGCTTAAAATAATCCTAAAATGATGTGGGATATTATTAAGAAAGTTACTCACACAGAGAAAGCAACGACGTCAGCCACTGCCTTACTTAAAATTAAGGATACCATTGATGAATCTATTAATGAAGTTAATGTAACCTTTACCAATATAGAAAGAGATTTGTCCAGTAGAAGCACTATAACTAACAATAACGATACACCACCCTATTCGTCACATCCTCACTCACTTATATTCTTGGAAACCGATGAGGCAGAGGTAGATCGTATAATTCTAACATTGCGCACGAACTGATGACGATTGATGGTATATCTGCCAGCCTCCTTACATACAGAACTACACTGATTCCTCCTCTAACTTATATTTTCAACCTCTGTATACACCACGGTGATTTTCCATATTTACTGAAGAGGGCAGTAGTTCATCCTATATACAAGTCTGGGGATAGAGACCGTGTCTTTAACTGTCGACCTATCTCCGTGCTCCCAGCATTATCCAAAATTTTGGAGAAAATCATGAACAGTAGACTTGAAAACTATCTTGATGTTAATAATATCTTGTCTAATAACCAGTATGGTTTCAGAAATCATATGTCAACCAATGATGCTGTTCATGATCTCACTAATCATCTTGTGGAAGCATTGGATAACGGTGACAAATGCTTGGGTATTTTTCTGGATTTGGCGAAGGCATTTGAAACGGTCTCTTTTTCTACACTACAAAAAAAACTGAAAATAATTGGTGTAAGAGACAAGCAGTTGAAGTTGTTTCAGAGCTATTTAACTGACCGAACCCAATGCGTAAAAATAGGAGAGCACCTCAGCAATTATCTGCCAATCGAACATGGCGTGCCCCAAGGCAGCATACTGGGACCTATACTTTTCCTGATTAATGTGCAAAATAAAATTAGAACATGGCAGACTTTTTGCATTTGCTGATGATACAGCCCTTATCTTTACGAGACGCACTTGGGAACAAGTATATAATGCAGCACAGATTGGTCTTGATAAAATAAACCATTGGCTTGCTCTAAACTCTCTGTCACTGAATGTGGAAAAAACTAAATATCTATCATTTAACATTGAAAAGCCATCGGTACCATTGAACAATACAATATACTCTATTATTGCACACAAACACACATTGAATAACCATTCCACATGTGAGTGCCCGAAATTAAAAAACGCTACAGCCATAAGATATTTGGGTGTAATTTTGGATGATCGATTGAGTTTCGTACAACACATTGACTTATTGACGGGCAGAATTAGTAAACTTATTTTTTTATTTAAACACCTAAGACATGTGGCAGAGCCTGATATCCTCAAGACGGTTTACTATGCTCTTTGCCAATCTTTGATAGGCTATTGTATCTCCTCTTGGGGTGGGGCACCCAAAAGCCATCTATTACGAGTGGAACGAGCACAGAGAGCAGTATTGAAAGTGTCCACTTTTAAACCATACCGACACCCTACCAGGGAACTATATAAATACTGTCAGGTCCTAACAGTAAGACAACTTTTTATTCAACAAATTGTATTAAGACAACACTCTCTAAATCCGGCCATTCTACCTCATCTTCTTCTCAACAGCCAAATACGCGCAGCCATCAATTCCCACTTGATGCGACCCGTAGAACTTCATTCAGCCAACGGTTTTTCTGCTTTCTTGGACGTTTTCTTTACAATAAATTAAATAAAGTACTAACAATACTTTACTATAACAAACATGACTGCAAAACCATTATAAGTGAATGGCTTCAAAAACTATCATATGACGAGACGGAGAATCTACTCCACCTCACCATTTAACACATAGACGCGCACACACACACACACACGCACACACACGCACACCCACACACAATCAAAATGCAAGGTTAATTTAAATGTGCTAAAGGCAAATATTATGCTGAAATTAGTTTATTACTTTTTATTGATTAAATTTAATTCTTTACTATTGTTGTATATTGTAGAGTCTCAGTAATTATGTAAGTTGTTTAACCGTGTCATCGGAAGGATGCTGGTACTTAAGACTCAGGTTTTCCTATTTTAAGTACCAGCCGCACACAAATAGTAGCAACTTCATATGTTAATAATATTAATGTGTCTCATAATTGTAGTAACTTGTGAAACAATAAATAAATTTATTATTATTATGCCGTTTATTAAATATTGCTCTCATTATCACATTTTACATACTTAAATATTACAATAAAAAATAAATTAAATATATAAAATGGGACCACGGAGACCCACCGGCATCGGGCACAGGGACCAAGCTACCAGTGGTTAGGGCTCCAGAGAAAGGAACCTCCGTACGATGCGTGTCGTGTCCAGCAATACTGCCTTCTGTATAGAGGACTTGATCCAGCCGTCTAACGAGAGCCTCTTGAGGTGCTGGTCGAGGCTCTTGGCAATAAGACCATTTACGGTCACGACTATCGGTACAATGATCGCCGAGTCAACATCCCACATGTCGACAATCTCGTGAGCCAGGTCCAAATACTTCATTTGTTTATCTTTTTCGGCTTTCACGAGATTCTCGTCATGGGGTATGGTGACGTCGATGATCATTGCAAGGCGCTCTAATCGGTCTATCACCACTATGTCCGGCTTGTTAGCCACAATAGTTCTGTCAGTAATGATAGACCGATCCCAATACAGAGTAGCACGACCATTTTCAAGAACTGGGTCGGGCACATACCTGTAGTACGGTATTTCATAGTTGAAAAGTTGGTACTTTAAGGCAAGTTGCTGGTGGACAATCCTGGCTACTTGGTTGTGTCTATGCAAATACTTGCCGTTGGCAAGCCGAGAACAACCGGATACTATATGTCTGAGCGACTCATCAGGCTGGTGACATGCCCGACATATGTCGACCGTCCCATCCCTCAGAATATACTTCCGGTAGTTGTTCGTCATGATAACTTCGTCCATAATTGCAAACACAAAACCTTCTGTTTCGTCGAAAAGATCGCCAAAACGCAGCCAGGACACCGATGCTGAAAAATCTACGTCGGGTCCATGCAAGGCCCGGTAAAATCGTCCATGCAGCTCTTTACCTTTCCATACCTCCCTGCGCTCTTCTACACCAAGTACGACAGGTTTGCGCCAGTTCTCTTTCGCCAGACCCAGCGGGGTAAGCCCACTGTCTACAGCGACCACATCTCGGTGCATACCCGCGTCAGTGTTTAGAAAGTATTCTCTGAGATTGCACACCTCGCGATTGTGGAGGGTCTTGGCACTTAGGAAGCCACGACCCCCACACTTACGCGGGATGTACAATCTCATCGCCGACGAACGCGGGTGATGCATGCGGTATGTCGTGAGTAGACAGCGAACTTTCCGATCCAAGGCGTCCAATTCTGTTTGAGTCCATCTGAGTATGCCGAAGGAGTACATTAAGATCGGCATGGCCCAACCATTGTAGGCACGCACCTTATTTCCACCTGATAAAAAGCTTTTTAAGATTTTCTTCAGGTGGCCAAAGAAACGTACCTGTAACGCCTGTTTCATGCCCGCGTCATCAATGCCTAATGCCTGCGACATACCCAGATATTTGTAGGTTTCGGTTGCAGAGAGAGATCTAAGTTGTGTGAAATCTGAAAGCATTATACCATCAGATTCCACACTCCTGCCTCGCTTTACATGCATGACCGCACATTTATCCACACCGAACTCCATCTTAATTGAATTACTAAAATTTTCAGTTCTCTTTAGTAACTCAGTTAACTGGAGGTCAGTGGGGGCAAATAGTTTTAGGTCATCCATGAAAAGGAGATGAGAAATAACCTGACCTCTACTCTGCAATCGATAGCCTAGCCCTGAACTTTTGAGCACAGTGCTCAGCGGGTTCAGTGCTAGGCAAAACCATAGTGGACTCAAACTGTCGCCCTGGAAAATACCTCGCTTGATCTTTATAGGTACGCCATACCCGCAAGGCTGTCGAAATCCTGGATAGCGAAGCACCGTACTCCACTGCCCCATACATGCCCTCAAGAGGGCGCATAGAGTTGCATCTACTTTGTACAACTCCAGCACCCTCAAGAGCCACGTATGTGGCACAGAGTCATAGGCCTTCTTATAGTCTATCCAGCATGTCGCCAGATTCTTTCGACTACGGCGCACCTGTTGGCTTATGACCATGTCGATAAGGAGTAGCTCCTTAGTACCACGTGCCCGGTTTCTACATCCATTTTGAGACTCAGATAAGATTTTATTATTGAATATGTGTAATGCCAATTTTGTTCTCAAAATGGATGTAAAAACTTTATAAACTGTAGGCAGGCAAGTTATAGGCCTATAGTTCGTAGGCTCCGTGGTACTACCAGACTTAAAGAGCAGGTAAGTTACGCCAGTTGTCATAAAACTTGGCAGCGACCCTGAGTCCAGAGATGACTGGAATTGGGATGCCAAGCGAACATGTGCACTGCGTAGCCATTTTAACCAGAAATTGTGCAACCCGTCCGGTTCCGCAGATTTCCAATTGGTTAACGGATGGACTGCACAATTTACATCGCTGGCGTCTATGGCTACACGCTCCATTTGAGGTATTACCTCACATGATCGCTCAATATCCCTAATCCAGTCACCCTCTGTATGGCTGACGGGAGTCGACCATAAACTGCGCCAGAACGCAATTGTGTTCGCATCATCTGGTCGACGCCCATCATCCACACCTGGTGCAGGTCGCTCCCAATTCCTATAAACCAGCTTCTCATCTCTTTGGAATGCGCGATTTTGGGAATATTATTATTATTATTATCTTGCTGAGCACTCTGCAAAGCTTCTTTCCATCCGTTGCTCAGATCCGTCTTCAACATTCTCACTAGCGCTGCCGGCTTCGCTTCCTGTCTTGCACAGTGTTTGCGTTGGTCGGGGTAAGGCCTACACGCCCGACGCCAGTGCATCTGCGCTACCTTGCTCTCGCCGCCAGACAGGTACGTCAGGTGGTTGCGGAGACAGGGTACCGCCGTGCCGCTTACGGCAGCTTTAGCGGATATGGCCTCTTTCCCCGCAGTTGTAGCACCGAGGTGAAGAAACAACTTTCCTGATACGGTAGGTTCGATCCTCGTGACGCGCAGCTTCCACCTCCAGAGCGTAGGCTAGGGCTTCCTTGAGAGCCTTGAAGTGCCCAAGTCTTACCGATGCTCTAACCTCCAGGTCACGGATCCCATCGGTAAATGTCTGTACGAGGTTCTCGTCAATTAGTGCAGGCGACGACTGTTATGCCTTCCTGACCAGTCTTTCCACCTCTAGAGCCCACTGCTGCAGAGTTTCTCCAGTGCGTTGTGTCCTGTCCTTCATCTGAGCACGATAAACGTGTTCTAGGTGTGCGTCACCGTATCTCGCCTCCAGCGCCTCCATCAGCTTTTCATAGGAGACGTCTTGCCCGAGCGCCTCCAACACCGTCAAGGCCTGATCACGAAGGCCCAAGGTTAGGGCGGTGAAGGCCTGTTCTTTGTTCCACCCATTCGCTCGCATAACGGCCTCAAACTGAACCTTGTATGCAGACCACGATGACGAGCCATCAAATGGTGGAACCTTAAACCAACGAGGCGAGGGCGCCATACCTGCAGGTGTAACGTCGTAGGACCCGAGCCTACACAATTTCTTCTCGACTTCGGCAATACGGGTCTCGAGTTGGTCGTATACACGCTTCTCAATGTCGCTGATATGGGCCTCGTGCTGCTGGAGTTCCTCCTTGACCGCCCTCAAGTCCTTCCCCACTGCGGCGCTGAGGTCCTTCATGAGCACCAGCTGTTCCTCCAGACGGCGGGCGTGCTCCTCCTTGTCACGCTGCAGCTGTTCCTCTAGGCGGCGCGCGTGCTCGTCTTGACGGCGAGCCTGCTCCTGTTGACGGCGGTCCTGCTCCTCTTGACGACGAGCCTGCTCCTCCTTGTCACGCTGTAGCTGTTCCTTCAGGCGGCGCGCACGCTTCTCTTGACGGCGGGCCTGCTCCATCGCCATCAGAGTCGCGATGTCGGGCACCGTCACAGAGTGTGTGGCGCTTGCAGGCAGCCGCGGAGTCACCTGCTCCACCAGGCGATGGAGAAGGAAGGAACGTCTCCGAAGCGTCTCTGGTCCAGGTCTTGCTGGCGCTGGTTCCTGGTACGCACTCCCTCAATTTCTTCCTTCGGCATAACCGGCGTAATTTATCCCTTTCTTCTGACACCAATTTGTTACGAGCTGGGGTTCGGTGATAAATTATATACACTATGCCAGAAAAACTGCACTTTATTTACTAACACAAACACTATACACACTTATTTCTCAACACTAATAAAAACACACTTATTTCACACTACTAGAAACACCACTAAACACTTCCGACTAACTTCCCTTCGCTTGATGATTATCGCTCCGATATTCAATTGTTACTGTCTGACTCGCGCGTTTACGCGATATTTATATCGGCCGGAACACATAACTAGCCTTTTCGAGACGATTCACGAAATTTCTGGTAACGTGTTTCTAGATTTGTTTAATTGTTCTATTTACAGCAACGCCATCTATTAGAGGATAGATGAAACAGCTTTAAACAACCGATACATCTAATCTCATCTAGTTCTCTCATTCACCGAGAGATGGCGTAACAGTTACAAAGCACTTTAGCTTACAATAATGACCATAATATACGCATTATGTCAAATATACAGGTGGATTTTTTAATATGTTTTTTCAGTTATGTTTGAGAGTTGTTTTCCAGATCCCTTCTATTCATTTACTCCTAACTATCAGTGGACAAAAAGCCGTGGTGGTAGTGTTTTAATGGCAATACAATTCAGTTTTATTTGTTTCAGTATTTATTTCAAAGAAATTTTGTGAGTTTAACATCTTTAATATTAAGATAATAATTATACCTACTCTGCTTCGAGGTCCCATTCAAAAATTGCCATCCTGTATGCCACTTCTTTAATGCTCCTATGAGCTAAGTGTTAGGTATTGTCAATAGGATTTACGTTTATTGCACTTTCCATTGATTGTATTTGGCGTTCGAAACCCCTAGTGTTGCATTGATAATACAAATATTATACGCTTCCAGCATATTAATGTAAGGGGTTGTAGGTTTGCTAATGAGAATCGGTAGTAAGATAAAAATAACTAATATGTTATATAGACCAAACTATGGAATAATATAAAGGGGCGAGAGAGCACGCGCGATGACCGCTAATTGAGTCCAATGCTTATTGAGTACTAATGAGTGATTATTATAAAACTGTAGACTAAGGTAAAAATGCTGTGTTAGGTGTTTGAATATTGTAGTGTATGGTTTCACCGTACATGCTCCCGGGCCAAAAAGATACAGATTGTTTACACATCTTCTAAATTGGAAGCGACATTTTTTCACAATAGGAGATGTCACTACGTCACACAGTGGGCTGAAAATCAACTTTCATAGACATAGGATACTAAATTTTTAAGTGTCGGTTTTTATGCCGGATATTGCTTCTATTAGCTATTACTATACATAACAATGTTATCCGAGTTAACTCTACACAAAAACGAATTAATTATAATATTTTTCCGAATAATTTGTATGGAACTAGTATGAAAAATCCGATTATCTCCGAAACTGCAAGGAAAACCGTAATATCCTTACAGATGGTTATAGACCTAATTATTTATGATTTTTTGACATACTCCATATAACGGTTAGGTCTGCGCAATTTTTTTAAAAAATCATCGACATGTTTTTATTTATTTTTAAATACTAAACGATTCCTTTTAGTTAATTAGTTAAGAAACGCAGATTTTTAACCACACGTAATGTGACATAGTATCATGCCTGTATTCTCGAAGGAGTAGGCTACACCTAAACTTCTTCAGCTATGATTGATAAACTGTTACAAAGTGAATTCCTGAACTTTATCTAAGTTTTCAACTTCCTGTTTGATGGTGAGAACTGCATTATCTAACTGGTTGAGATGTTTATTTATAGTTTTATGCTGTAATTGTATCGTTTGTTCGGTACGTTTTAGTATATTATATTCTGCCTCAATTACCGAGGTCTGGTTTTTTAATAAGTCAGCAAGGTGTCGCTCGTTTTGTTTAACAAGGTTTATATCTTGTCGGTACTGTTCGTATTTAATTGTTGATTTAATTGTTGTGTAATCATACTGCAGTAACTTTTATCGCTTAAGGATGAACAGAGTCTCTCTGCGTAATTTACCATTTTCGTTGCCGCAGTATTCCCTTCCCAATAGGGGCCCATGTCGTAGTAGACAATTAAATTCCAATTATCTCGAATAACTTGCATGTTATCTATCGACTGAAAGTACAAGGATATGTTGAATGCCGCGTGCGTCGATGTCAATAATGACATGAAAACTATTAAAGACATTGCTAACGAGGTAAAATTGGACTTAAGTTTACTGTGACTGGGCGCTTCTGCCGGCTTTGTGTTGTTAATATTTTCTTGCTTATTTTCTACGTTCTGTGACGCGGAGGCTACCGGCAAAATTGACAATTTCACAATAGGTCTTTTGATGATGCCATCCCTTGTTTTCAAGGAGACTACACGAACCAATCCGTCCGGTCCTGGGTGAGTTTCGATTACTCTGCCCATCATCCACTTGCCGGGAGGCAAGTTATCGTCTTGGATCGTAACTAAATCTCCGATTTTAATGTTGGGCTGAGTAGTGCGCCATTTGCTTCTAATGGATAGTTGTGTGAGGTATTCTAATTTCCATTTCCTCCAGATGTCATTGAATAATTTTGCTGATAAATACCATCTAGTTCTAGCATCTTCTTCAGTATCTATGACGTCGGCACCGCATCATCCGGTTAAGAAATGAGCTGGGGTAAGTATGTTCAGATCTTCAATGTCCTCGGACAAGGCACATAATGGCCTCGAATAAAGACAAACCTCCAATAGAGGTAATATAGTGCTGTACTCTTCAAAAGTCAATTTTTGACTTCCGACTACTCGTTTCAGGTGGTGTTTTAAGCTCCTTACAGCACGCTCCCATAAGCCACCAGCGCTTGGCCATGGCGGGGCGTTAAAATGCCACTCTAAATTTAAATCAGTAAGTTCAGCTAAAAACTTACGTCGGGGCGCTCCTCTCCGAGCTGCCATTCGACGTAACGCCGCTAAGAACGCAGAACTGCTCAAGTCAGATACAATCTCTAGGTGTACAGCCTTAGTCGCCATACAAATAAACAATGCTATGTATCCTTTGCTGGTCTTAATTCCCCTCCCCTTACTACTTTTCACGTCTACGTAGCCAGTATAATCCACTCCAGTGTGGTAAAATGGAGGGGCTGGGTTGGTTCTAGCTTGGGGTAACTCTCCCATGAACTGATGTTGTAATTTCGGCTCATGTTTTCTACAAGTTACGCAGTTTCTTACTTCCTTTCTTACAGTTATATTCCCACCAATTACCCAGTAACTCTGTCTCAGATTAAATAAAGTTAATCTCGGCCCACCATGAAAGGTGAGCAGATGCGCTTGTTGTATTAAAAGAGATGTTAATCGATTGCTATGAGGCAATATGGCAGGATGTTTCATTTCCATGCTCATATTAGCTTGGCTTAAACGTCATCCAACTTGCAAAATGCCCTCGCTATCAATAAAGGGATTTAGCTTTAATAAATTGCTTTTGCTACTTAATTTATTATGTTTTCTCAGTGAACATATGTCATCCTGAAATTCAGTTCTTTGTATGTATTTAATTATGAGTATTTTTGCTTGCTTTAGTTCACACAGTGTAAGAAAACTAGGCAATTTACTTGATGAAGTTTTATTTGCATCAAAACTAAATTTAATAGCTCTTAAAATCAATCCTACTATTTTAATGATCTTGTCAATTGAACTAAATTTAAGCAACAGTTGTAGTATAATGCTTTCTTTGCTATTCTGGTCAGATGTTACGTTAATTGGAGTGAATTTAGCTTTTATTTCTTGATCAGTGGTATAGATGTTTTTGGTATCCAACTTTTCGTTGAATGTTTTTAATGATTGTGGGCCATGCCACCACAAGCTCTGATTTTTTAATTGCGAAGCAGAAATGCCTCTGCTAGCCGCATCTGCCGGATTGCACTCCGTCGGAATGTATCTCCAACAGCTTGGTGTCATGATGTCGCTAATAGCTTTCGTTCTATTTGCTACGAAAGGCTTCCAACGGCTATGTTCGCCTTGTAGCCAACCTAACACAACCATTGAATCAGTCCACCCATAGATTCGAATGTCCAGATCGCTTAAGCAATGAATAACTTTATTCATTAACTTCGCTAGTAGGTAGGCACCGCTTAACTCAAGTCTCGGCAAAGATATGCTTTTAGTGATCGGCACTAGTCGAGCTTTAGCAACAAGTAGTCTTACGGATTGTTCATTTCCTTGCTGAATTCGTGCATAGATAATCGCCGCGTAAGCTTTTGTTGATGCGTCACAATAACCGTGCAGTTCTATGACGTTATTCGGCTGATATCCTATCCAGCGAGGTATCTCACACTGTTTAAGGGATTCCTTATCAGCTTTTATAGCGGCCCACTCTTTTTTAATATTTTCAGGAACTTCTTCGTCCCAGTTCATTTTATTTAACCAAAGCTGTTGAAATATGATTTTTAGTTTAGCTGTGAGGGGTGACAACCACCCAAGCGGGTCAAAGATCTTTGAGATTTCAGATAAAAGCAGCCGTTTAGTCATTTTCACGTTCGAATTTGCTAACGAAAAGCTAAAAGTAAACTTGTCATTGTCGGCGTTCCAACGTAAGCCTAATGTTTTGGAGGTGCTTTCAGACTTAAAACTAAATATGATTTCACCGTTGCAGCTCTGGTGTTTAGTACCTTTAAGGAGATCCGGATGATTTGCGGACCACTTCCTTAAGGTAAAACCTCCGGATTTCAATAATGCTGTCAAATCGTTAATGAGCTGCTTCCCCTTTTCGATGAGATGGCAGCCATGGACCAGGTCATCCATGTAAAAAGACTCTTCTAAAATCTTGGACGCCTCTGGACATAAAGCACGGCTATCAGAGGCCAAACGCCTCAAAGTCATTAGCGCTAGAAACGGTGCTGATTTAGTTCCGTAAGTAACGGTGGTGAGCTTGTACGCTTGCAATGGTTGATCCGGTGCATGTCTCCAGATTATTTGCTGGTACTGCTGATCTGCTTCATCCACGATTATCTGCCTATACATTTTTTCGATATCAGATGTATAGGAATACCGATATTGACGCCACTTTAATATCAGTTCCTGTAAATCCTGTTGTAAATTGGGCCCTTTATACATCAGGTCATTCACACTGAGTCTACTTGACGTCTTTGCTGACGCGTTGAATACCACGCGTAGCTTAGTTGTTGTCGATTCAGCTCGTTGTACTGAATGATGCGGTAAGTAACACGAGCGCGCTTTATTATTATAATTGTTGTAACAAGGCACCATATGATCTAAGGCTATGTACTCACTTATAAATGCCTTGTATTGCTCTGCTAAAATCGGCTGTTTTCTAAATTTAGATTCCAACCTATGAACCTAGTTTTTCGTTAATTTCAGCTTTCAAGGGCAGTTTCACTTCATATCGCCCATCATCACGACGTTTAGTTGTAGAAGAGTAAAAGTCTACACATTCCTGCTCTTCTGCTGATAAATTTGATTATTCGGATATATCCTTGATCTTCCAAAATTGCTGTATATCTTGGATAATGTTCAGTACTACGCAACATTGAAATGACGACATTTCGCCATCCCCGTATATGATCCACTCAAGCTGAGTTTCTTGTAAAACAGGCTGCGATAAGCTCTCAACTTTTATTAAACCTCCTAACAGTATCATACCATTAACTTGGGCGCTAAGTAGTAAATCCACATTACGACTATTGTTAAAGTACGGATCTGCTAACTTAACATTTGCAATATAGGCCCATTTTGATGTGTCAAAAGACTTATGTGGTATATCTTTTAATATGTTGTTCATAATAAGTACGTCTGTGACAAATGTAAAATCACTGTACGTCGAGGAACAATGTAGTGTGGTCATACCATTACAAGTGTTTTCCACTTCACCTACACCGAATACTGAACCATTAAACTTAGATCGTTTTAGTCCTAATTTTCTTGCTGCGCTTTCTCTTATTAGGGACACTTGAGATCCTGGATCTATGAGAGCTCGTAATACGTGATAGGATACGTCAATAGCTGCAACCTTAACTAACGCTGTCGCCAACAATACCTCATTTGTCCCAGGTTGTTCGTTGGACACATGCGCAGTTATTGGCACGTATTTATCGGGTCGACTTTGGTCAATCGTCGTACTTGCTGTGTTATTCGATTGCGCCATATTTTGTGTGCATGCGTCGTGTAAAACCGAATGATGGTTTCCGGCACATTTGCGACATCGCCTAACAGAAATGCATTGTTGGCCATTATGATCGAACAAACAGTTTTTGCAGTTTCAATTTTAAAACGGTACTAAGTTTAATTTCATTAGGTAGCTTTAAGAATTTAACGCAATTAAATAGAGCATGTTGTTGATTACAATATTGACATTTGATCGTAGATACGTGTAAGGCCTTTGCAGACGATTGTGGTTTGCTAAATTTATTGATAAAGAATGGATTGTTTCGTTTTGTTTTATGATTTTCAGAAACGTCGTTGGGTGTTTTATTGTTAGATTTTGATGATCCTTGATCTTGCTTTCTGCGAGATGTCTCCAGGCTCGTAAATTTGCTTTCCAAGTAGTCTAAAAATTCCTGTAGCACTGGTAACTCTCGAGAATTTTTCAGAGAATCGATGTAATCCCCGTAGGTTTGGCTATCGAGCTTCTGTGATAATAGATGCACCAGGTGTTGATATCCACTCCTAGATTACGAATAGCATGTATGCTTTCTAATGTTACGTCATGTAATTTCTTGATATGACCTAAGGATTGCTGCTGCGTGTTAGGTAAACCTAACAACGTATTCATAATCGATGAGAAAATTAGCTTTTTATTATTATACCGGTGGTTCAATATTTCCCAGCAGGTATTATAATCTTCAGAGCTTATGGGAAGATGCTGGATAAGACGTTTAGCTTCACCACGTAACTTTCCCTTCAAAAACTGCATTTTTTGAGCTTGAGATAAGGTAGGGTTATTATGAATACTCTCGGTAAACAGATCTTTGAACGATGTCCAATTTTGATAGCTTCCTGAAAATACCGGGATATCCATTTTTGGTGTAGAGTGCTCCCGATGTGAAACACTCCAAAGCTTTTTAATAATAATTTTCTTTAGAAGCATATATGGTTTCTCGTGTTGGGTATAGAGGGCTTCGAACTCATCGTCCTCTTGACCTATCTCGCTGTCTTGTTCCCAGTGGAGGGAATCGATTTGAGACCAACGGGATTGCAACGTTTTCAAAGCGTCTTCCATCTCCCATTTTTCAGACATGGAATCTAGATCGATAAAGCTAGCTGTTCTTTTAAAAGCTTTGAAATTCGCTGTTTGCTTACGTATCATCTCGTCTAGCTTGCTGGCTAACCACTTTATTTGCTTGGCTGCTCTCTTCCCGAAGTGCCTGCTTCTTCTAATTCTGCTTGCTGATGCTCCATTTGCTTTGCTTGAGTACTCCTAAAGGTGCTTAAAGGCAATTGCTCACTCGACAATTGCAAACGCTGTTCGTTTATAAAAGTGGCTCGTGCTCACAATTGATAAAATATACATGCTCTTTCACCCCATACTGACAGATAGCTAAATGATTATTTTGATAATCCGACCAATACTTCTCTAACAACTTTAACCTACGCTTAAAATAATCTGCCGATTTTCTATCGGCGCTATCTTTCTTAATATTGATAGGAATTTTCCTAATCAACTCGCTCAGTTCTAGTTGTTGATCGTAGAGATGCTCCATTCCGCGGCTAGTAAGATTACTGAGAAGAAAAAAGGAAAGATCTTACTTGTACAAGCCGCAACCGCTGACGATTTGCTGTGCAACGCCTTTTCCACAGACATCTTGCTGCTGAAGATACCGAGTGCTGCTGCTGAGGACACTGCTGGCCTCGTGCTTGAGGCGCTAATACTCCTTTGCTGACGTCCCAGAGGTCGAGATGATCAACAAAGTTGCTAATAGTTGTCCAGAAAGGCCACCCTTTGCTGCTAGGGATGTAGTTCCTAAACGCTTTGCTAAGGTACCGCGATCACGAAACAATGTTCACCGTACACGTGTCACTATAACCCGATAGGTTCGCTGATATTGATACGAGGTCACTCACAAGTTCACAAACCACGTTGCTCCTTTTGGATTAACGAATTAGAAACTCGCAAGGTCCCGCTAGATAGCTCCAAAGGACCATGTAAGGGGTTGTAGGTTTGCTAATGAGACTCGGTAGTAAGATAAAAATAACTAATATATTATATAGACCAAACTATGGAATAATATAAAGGGGCGAGAGAGCACGCGCGATGACCGCTAATTGAGTCCAATGCTTATTGAGTACTAATGAGTGATTATTATAAAACTGTAGACTAAGGTAAAAATGCTGTGTTAGGTGTTTGAATATTATAGTGTATGGTTTCACCGTACATGCTCCCGGGCCAAAAAGATACAGATTGTTTACACACTTGATGTTTAGTTTTCCTCACTAGAGTAGAATTATCTTCAAATATAAAGCAATAGCAAATCAGTTAATAATATGGTCCTCTTTAACAAATTGCTTCGACACCATTTAGTAATTAACCCATTTATGAAAAGCATACTTATATTGATGTAAAATATAATCTGTTATATTATAAAAAATATACAGGAAAAATTCCAAATTTTAGTGAAATTTCTGACAGGCTACTCAAAATTAATATACATTCGGCTTTCACTATTATTCGATATTGTCTTTTTGTCCCTAAATTTACGCACGCATTACGGTGTTCACCTGTTTGGAAAAATTCAACTCCACTCATTCAAATTGACAAAATTATACAGAATACCCTGAGTAAAATTTTGAATGTGGCCTTGAACGACCGGGTGTGGCTACAGGCGTCCTTACCTGTGCGCTTGGGCGGCCTCGGCGTTCGCAAAATTATCGACGTAAGCCTGCCAGCGTTCTTGTCATCGGTCCACGATGCCTTGAACGCTTGGTGAAATGCTTGTCCAGGAACTGAGTTACCCCGAAACTTATCCTCCCAGAGGCAATTGGATGCGCCGCTTTGCAGCATGGTATGAGAAAACCTACTCAATACATCGTCTAACACTGCGGAGCGTGCTCGCCTGCTGGCTGTGGGAGAATGGGAATCGGGCCTCTGGCTTCAGGCACTGCCATCGTCCAATATAGGTACCATGTTGGACGATTCGACCTTTCGCTTCGCTACTTGCCTCCGTTTAGGTGCGTCATGTGTCTCTCCGCATCTTTGTCACTGTGGAGAGACTGTCGATATCCTTGGTCACCATGGCCTGTCATGCAGCAGGAGCGCCGGTCGTATTTCACGACACGCCAACCTCAATGACATACTGCGCCGTGCTCTTGCCACCGCTGGCGTTCCAGCCCAACTTGAACCTCAAGGCTTGGCACGCGACGATGGCAAAAGACCAGACGGGATGTCGTTACTACCGTGGAAGCTGGGTAGGCCTTTGGTATGGCACGCAACATGTGTCGATACCCTTGCGCCATCTCATCTTCCCAGCACAGCAGGTTGTGCGGGCGCTGCTGCTGCTACAGCGGAGACCCTCAAACGGCGCAAATATTTAAATCTAATAGGAGATTACCTACGTATTTGAGCCGTTTGGGGTCGAAACATTGGGGCCATGGGGTCCAAGTGCGCGATCACTTTTTAGAGGTCTCGCAAAGAGACTCATAGACGCCTTGCGTGACCAGAGGGCTGGCACGTATTTGGCTCAAAAAATAAGTATAGCCATACAACGAGGCAATGCTGCCAGTCTTCTGGGCACGCTTCCAATTGACTGCGATGCGGATGAGTTTCATGACGCCTTCTAAATTTTAATTTTTTGAATTTTCACTTCTTTTAAATTATTTTAAGACTTAATTTAATTATATTGTTATTTAAATAATTATTGGATAATAAATAAATTCTTACATAGACATATTTATAACAGTAACTTATATCTTAGATAATAATGGCACATACGATTTTAAATAGTTATATGAAATGAGTTCATATTTGGGTTATCCGCCAACACAAAATTCGTTTTACATTTTAATTCTTCTCTTATATTTTAGAACGAAATGAAATCCAAAAGCACATTTTATGGCAGACTTCCCAGGAACTGTCAACCGCTTAAGTTGAGATTCGTGTGTTGCGCTTTTGGCTTGTGCATTGGGGTAGGCGGCGTGGAAGCGCCACCGGTCTTGCCAGCACTGCACCTGGTTGCGGATGCGCGTGACGTCAGCGGCGTACGTGCGGCAGCACCCTTCCACGTAGCGCACGCCTAGGGCCGTTCCGACCCAATGCAGCGCCTGTGTGCGAAATCTATGAAGCGCCTGTGCAGTGGCGTAGGGCGGACGACCTTTTTTTTTTAGTCGTTACCTAACAGTTCCGGCCTAAATTATTTGCCCCTCCTACGCCACTGCGCCTGTGTGCGAAATCTGTGAAGTGCCTTTTTTTGGCATCCTTTTTCGAAAATAAGTGTTATAATTAACGCCTATCTCGGCGCGCGGCGCCCCTGTCACCCTGGCGCCTGTGTGCGCCGCACACATTGCACATAGGGAAGGTTCGGCCCTGCGCACGCCCAGCTCCAACCACTCCTGCACGAACACCTCCACCGACTCGCACTTGTCGCGGTCTATCCACCTGACGACCATAAAACAACTCTTATAACAACTAGTTGCACTCCAACCATCTAGTTCGCTCCTTAAACTAAATCGAAACAGCCACATTTGCACAATAAGACTATTCCATTAAAAGCTGTCAGCACATTCGACATAAAAAATCTTGTCAATTACATTTACTTGGGAATGTATAAACTAAACTGTGTTGATAACTTATCCGACTTGGAAATCTTACCCTATTTGAGGGTAGTATTTTTCGCCCGAATTCGGGTAGGTAAACGATAAGCGAAATCGGGGCGTGTGGCCGGTCGTCGTGTAACGGGTTCTGGTATTAAAACGCAGAAAAGAGGTTCTAGATGTGTTTATTGAAGAGTATTGTCTCACTTCCCTTGCACGAGTATGACCGACCAACAACACGACACTGGCCTGAACACTAAGGGCTGCAGTCTCCCACGCTGTTCCCTCCGGTAGTGTGTAGGCAGGCTGCTCGAAGGCTGCGCGTAGCGGTAGATCCTCGCAGGCCGTTGGTTCAGCTAGCAGACGCCGGCGGTGCGAGTACGATGAGCAGGGCAGGCCAGACTCTTCGGCAGAGGTGACGCCGAAGGCGATGCAGGAAAGTGTAGCGGTCTAGGAGCATAGCCGGAGTCTTAAGGTGAACCTGGAACCTGAATGCAAACAGCATTAGGAAAGCCACAACCAATAGAGTCAGGCAGGCGGCGTCAGCCGGCCTCAGCTAGCAGGTAGAGAGATGGGCAGTACGCTATCGCAGTCAATGTTGTGACTTACCCAGCTGCTGGGATCAGGATACACGTAGAATGTATAATTATAGATATAGCGGTATAGAATAGAGTAGCGGTAGTAGGTTAGTGTAGAGTAGCGGTGCCGGCCTCTCTGTCGGCCCCTTTATAAACTGGGCCCTCCATCAGCGTTGGAGTCCGTTCATGACCATATTTGGTCAAGCTTCGCGAGCGCGGGCGATGGCCTTCTCTGATTGGCCGAGCGTATGGGCGGTACTGTGACGTAAACGCGGTAAGTACCTGACATACGTTACAATACCGCCCGCCTTAGGAGAGGATTTTGCGTGACTAACAGGAAAAATCCGACTAGCTGCGTTAGGTCTACGAGTCCGCTACTGTCCAAGCTAAGACGGCATATAGAAAGAAGGAAGGGAAAGTCTTATACGGTTTGTAACAATCGGTTAGGCGTCATAGTGTATAAGTTTTAAGTCCTTTATGTGCCAAAACCCAATAGAATTTCCAGACGCGTCCGACAACTCGTAAACGAGAGGCGACTTTTTATTAATCACTGTGCACTTCACGAATTTAGGGGCTAGTTTCTTACAGAAGGACTTATCCTTGTCGCTCTGATAAAAAGTCCTTTTCCACACAGTGTCTCCCACATTAAACTCAGCTGGTTTACGGCGTAAATTATACGTTTGGGAATTCCTAGCATGAGCTTGAATGAGGAGTGCCTGAACTTTGTCAAATATGCCTGATAAGTGACCTATGTTTTCTGCGTAATCGTCCCTAGGTATGTATACTATATCATCAGCGTCCGTGTCGACATAGTGTGAGCCGCATGGAACGCAGCATCATTCACGTCCATAGACTAAAAAACTAGGTGTATAGCCCGTGACTTCATTAACTGCAGTATTTAATGCAAACTGCACCTTAGGTAGGAGAGTGTCCCATAATCTCTGGTCATTTCCTACAAACGCCGCTAAGGTAGAACCAATGGTTTTATTATAGCGTTCGACCGTATTCACATGTGGGGAATATTTAGGAGTATAATGAAGATTAGGGATTTTGTACTTGCGCAACATAGCTTTTAAAGTAGCACTTACAAACTGTTTACCATTGTCCAATATAATTGTAGATGGTATACCATGAACTAAAAATATTTTTTCTTCCAAAATATTAGTTATTATTTCAGCAGTTGCGCGCCTGATAGGAAAAAGTAGACAGTATTTACTAAAACAACAAGTTACAACAAAGACGTAGGCGTTTAGTTTTCTTGTGACGGGTAATGGCCCCACCAAATCTACACTAATGGTTTGGAAGGGTCGTGAACACACTTTGGGTCGTCCCATGGTTCCCAATGGTGCATGGTTCTGATGTTTGTGCGCGATACAAGTGTCGCAAGAATTTATGAACTTTACCACGTCACGACGCATTTTGGGCCAATAGTAACGCAGTGCTAAGCGCTTGTAAGTTTTAAATACATATACCGAAATGTCCCGAAGTGGGTTCGGCATGGTTCTCTAATATGGCATTATTTCGATCAGAAGAAGGTAGTACTTCTTTCCATTCGAACTCCTTACGTAGCATACACCTAGATTTTATCAAACGATACAATTTATTATTTTTAATAGAATAGTCTGGATAGTCATTAGGCGAAGATAAACAACCATTGTAGGTGGCTGAATACCATTGATCAGTGTCAACATTAGGGTCATTCACGTTATTATTATTCGCGTTAATTATATCTACAGGTAGGAATCGTGATAACGCATCGGCTATAATATTATCTGCGCCGCGCCGATGCTTTATTTCGAAGTTAAAGGCTGACAGACGAACCGACCACCGAGCTAATCTACCAGTCGGGTTGCTCAAGTTTAGGAACCATTTCAGTGCAGAATGGTCAGTATACACCACGAACTTTAACCCGTTATCTAAATAACAGCGCCAATATTCGAGGGCTGTTAGAACTGCTAATGTCTCCCGTTCTGTTATACTGTAGTTTTGTTCCTGTGCATTTAGTGACCTACTCATGTAAGCAATTGGTAGTTCCACGCCATCTATTTCTTGTGTAAGCAACCCACCGATGCCACTCGCACTCGCATCTGTGTGAACTTGACAAGGTTTCTCGTAATCGGGACACGATAATATTGGTGCGGAGCTTAACAATTGTTTTAGTTTACAAAACAAGTCATCAGCTTCCACCGACCACTGAAATAGTGCGGCTTTCTTACCGGTAGAGGTAAGTTTGTTCAAAGGACCGGCATTAGTACTATAATTAGGTATAAATCGCCGATACCATGATGCAATGCCTAAGAACCGTTTGACTTCTTTTTTATTCTTAGGCGTAGCATATTGAAGAATGGCTTCCACCTTACATGGGTCTACTTGTAATCCTTTAGAGTTTACTACGTAGCCCAAGTACTTCAATTCATCACGGAAGAATTTAGATTTTTCCAAGTTAATGGTAAGGTTGACCGATTTTAATTTTTCGTATACTTTATTTAATAGTGACACATGAGCATTAAAAGATGGCGATATAAGCACGATATCATCTAAAAAAAACGAATACAGAGTTTTCGAACTCAGGACTGTTCGTAAACAAGTGATCCACCAAACGCTGTTGTGTCGCAGGCGCATTCGTTAAACCAAACGGCATAGTCATAAATCTAAATGTTCCTCTAGTAGGCACATAGAACGCAGTCTTATCACGATCACATTCGCGAAGAGGCGTCTGCCAAAAGGACTTAGATAAGTCTATACTACTTAGATATCTAGCGTTCCTAAGGTTGTCTAAAATTTCGGATACGTAAGGTACTTTGTACGCGTCTTCTTTAGTAATAGAATTAAGTTTCCGACTATCTAAACAAAACCTTAGTTTACCGTCCTTCTTAGGCGTTAGTAAAATTGGTGACGACCACGGACTTTCGCATTTTTCTACCACTCCCAATGCAAGCATTTCGTCTAATTCGTCAATAATTATTTTTAATTTCGCCGGCGGTAACCTATAATATCTTTGGCGTATCGGCGCAGAATCGCCAGTGTCTATTGCATGTTCTATTATGTGAGTTCGTCCTAACCCGGTTTTTGCAGTAGAAATCGACTCGTATTGCTTTATAATTAACTTAGCCGTTCTTTGTTATGACTCACTCAACTCACTAAAGATTGCAATCCGTTCGTGTTACTTAGCTTATTTTCACTTAACACACTACACGGCAATGTTTTAGACATGCATACGGATGCGATATGGTTAGGCAGTAATTTAAATAGTTTCCAGAAATCGATGCCTAAAATTAAATTACTTGTAACTTCTGGAATAATATAAGCTTTCAATAAATGGGTTTGATTATTAAAAGTAATGGGTAAGTTGATAAAACCGCGCGGCAACAATATATTTCCACCCGCGGACCGAATGGAATTAGTGTTGTGACACTGCTGTATTTCTAACCCGGTTTTAGTCATTACCTCCATATGGGAGTTGTTACCTAAAATTGTAATGGCTGAACCGGAATCGAGCAATCCACAAATAGGTAAACTGTTAATCGTTACATTAACATAGGGCCGTAGGTCATTTTTAGGTTTATTATCCAGGGTCGAGGCGACGGAATAACTAGAGAAATACATTTTTGGAGTGTTTAGCCAATTTCTCCAATCATCTTTGTCAAAATTGGTTGAATAGGTTGTAGAACCTAATTTAGGCTTTGACACGCCCCGACCCTGACCAACTAGTTTTTTGGTTTCGTAGATTTACAGTTCGGGCAGTTAGGGAATGTCACATCCCTACGGCCGCACTTAAAGCAAATTGCAAACCGATCGCGTTTGCACTCATTCAAACTGTGATCATTCATACGGCAGCGCGGGCAGTACTTGGACGTGACTAGAGCGACAGAGCTAGGTTTAGACTTAGGATTGCTAGGTTCGTTGTTCTCAGTGTATTCGGGTTTTCCGGGCGTACCCTCTATAGTGTCAACGGGATAATTATTGAAGGAATTATTACGCGCTCGATTATTAGGTTTGTGACTGTAAGCTAGGTCTGGTGCCAACGTGTCGTTACTATAATACGGTTCGCGGAATTGAGAGTTCAAACATTTCATCCGTTCGTAGTTTAAACATAACGTCTGCTGTGTTGCTATACTGTCTATTGAAGATATTGACGGAGCTAGCACTAGCGAGTAGCATGGACGTATGTTATGCAATAGAATGTCTAACTTTTCGCGTTCGGACAATCGCTTTGACGGTGACAGCCTAGCGAACAGCTGATTCATTATCGAGAGATAAATTATTATAGTTGCGGTAGCACCTTGAGTACGTCGGCGGATTTCATTTAATAACCGGTAGTCATAATCGTACGGTGTGAAATCGTCTATTAATTTAGTGGTGAGTTCTTCCCATGTATTGAAATATTCTTTTAGGCCGTGGTATCAGTGAAGTGCGTTACCGGTGAAAATTTCGGAGGCATACGATAAAATTTTAGTGGAAGGTAGATTACGCGCGGTTTGGAATTCGGTTACGCGTTGTAGGAACGCTCGGACGCATACCGTACCGTCGTATTTTAGCTTTGACAGTTCGCTAACTTTCAAATGCTCGCAATGCAATACTGGGGCTAACACCGCCTGCGTCGAGGTAGACGGCGCAGGTCGGACCTCAGCCACAGCATCAGCTGAGCGAACACCTGATTGTTCAATGGCGGACAGCTCCGCCGAGAGCTTGTCGAACTGGCTGCACAATTCGGTAATATGTTTTGAATACGCCGTAGGACGTTCCATCCTACGGAGTCTGTAGAATAAGTGGTTGAGCAGTGCGGTAGACCTCCTAGCTAGGTTCGCGTCGTAAGAAATGGATAACGAATCCACTCGCTTGGCCAGCTCAGAGACGGCCTCGCTAGCGCCCTCGAAGTCCACCGTGATGGCTAGGCCGGACTCCAAAATATCATCATCTGGAATGGCTTCCAGTAATTTAGGGAGCTGCTTCCGCAGACCTAGGACAGAGGTAGCCGGCTCCTCACCTCTAATCGCAACCTCGTAGGCTAACTCGCTTTTATTTAAAAGAAAGTATTTTATGGGGTGTGAGCCCATTGTGTATGAAAGAGTACCGCGTAAGTATAGCAATACGCACTACACTTAGTGCGCAAGCGTTCCGCCCTTACAAATGGCCTACTTTACGATTAGGCGTAAAAGTTCTACCGTTAGGACTAATTAGAAAAAACATTAGATTCAAATTTGCGAACTATTCCGTAGTAGGTAGTTACATTAAAAGGTAGACAATTAGTATAGCAATACGTACCGGTTCGCTGTAGCCGCACCTCCTCGCTTACAATAATGGAGACCTGCTAGATGAGAACTCGAGCACGGAAAGCGAGACAATAACCCACGTAGGCGCCACTGTAACGGGTTCTGGTATTAAAACGCAGAAAAGAGGTTCTAGATGCGTTTATTGCCGAGTATTGTCTCACTTCCCTTGCACGAGTATGACCGACCAACAACACGACACTGGCCTGAACATTAAGGGCTGCAGTCTCCCACGCTGTTCCCTCCGGTAGTGTGTAGGCAGGCTGCGCGTAGCGGTAGATCCTCGCAGGCCGTTGGTTCAGCTAGCAGACGCCGGCGGTGCGAGTACGATGAGCAGGGCAGGCCAGACTCTTCAGCAGAGGTGACGCCGAAGGCGATGCAGGAAAGTGTAGCGGTCTAGGAGCGTAGCCGGAGTCTTAAGGTGAACCTGGAACCTGAAGGCAAACAGCATTAGGAAAGCCACAACCAATAGAGTCAGGCAGGCGGCGTCAGCCGGCCTCAGCTAGCAGGTAGAGAGATGGGCAGTACGCTATCGCAGTCAATGTTGTGACTTACCCAGCTGCTGGGATCAGGATACACGTAGAATGTATAATTATAGATATAGCGGTATAGAATAGAGTAGCGGTAGTAGGTTAGTGTAGAGTAGCGGTGCCGGCCTCTCTGTCGGCCCCTTTATAAACTGGGCCCTCCATCAGCGTTGGAGTCCGTTCATGACCATATTTGGTCAAGCTTCGCGAGCGCGGGCGATGGCCTTCTCTGATTGGCCGAGCGTATGGGCGGTACTGTGACGCAAACGCGGTAAGTACCTGACATACGTTACAGTCGTTGATGCCTTTCAGTAGGCTCGACACAAAGGACGGCGCGCAGCAGTTCACTCCCACGGCCACCAATAGCTCAGGATTCAGATCCCAACACTTCTTGGCCACTAGCTGGAAATTTTCTCCGTGCGCTAGACTTTCATTATCCTGTAACATAAACATTTTTGTTTTAGGTAAGTTGAAGGAAAAACATTCTACATAAATCGCAAGTAGGCACTGAACGCTGCCGTCCTTGAGCTATCAAGGGCGGCAGATATCGGTGGTTAGTAACTAAAATAAAATAAAAGGCAGACCATAAGTGACAGCTGTTTATCAGTCCGCAATGGTCGTAAAAGTTAACCGAGGGAAAGGGTTACGGACTTACTGGTACCTACGCACCTATACGTGCTTATAGACAATATGGACATTGTTGTAGATAAAAAGATAAGGGATAGTAGATGAACTCGTGATTTAATACAAATGATCAAATTGGTGATTCACTAACGTATAAAGTGATTTGCATATGTAATATATTAAGATGCATTTTCCGATAGTACTGCGCTGTATACAGTTAACGTTTCCCGATGGCAAAGACAACTGACGAAAACAATGTAACTTTTTGGGCACATCAATATACGCAGTAACAACCGATCCAAGATGATTTGCTTGTTCGTTTCCCATTCGTACTACAGTACCAACTCTATTTGAATATTTTTGTATCTAGATATTCACGGTGTGCCAACCCAGTGTATTCAAATATGTACAAAAATAAATAACCCGCCGCTTAGCTACCGTACAACACGACGGTAACGCAATATGTCAATACCAGCCCTATTCAAATCGTCGATTTTCGTTACCTATATTAGAAATTCAAAACCCCTTGCTAAAGATAAATGTAAATCAGTCTTAGTATGGAAATCATACCCATGGCGGACACAAACGAAATATAGCAGAGTGTATTCATCTATGGCTCTCATTTACTGTGGCATTAGTCGCATTAATGCGAGCTACGGGAATCTCAAAAAATTCAAGTGTTATTTATGTATATATCCATACTCTTTATCTCTGAAACTACTGATCCGATTTGAAAAACCTTTTTGTGTGTGATAGCCACATTCAAGAGAAAGGTTATAGGCTACTTTTATCCCGATATTCCCGCGGGATCACTGAATGAGGCCGACGAAGACGCGGCCGTCCGCTAATTAATTGATAAAGGTAAGAAAAATAAAATGCAAATTCATTAAAACATTTTTTATTCAATTTGATCCAAAGCAATCCTAAGATCCTTTAAAAATGCAGCGGGTGCGTCTGTTGCTTCCTGGTGTTTGGCCCAAGACAGATAATAAACAATGCTAGCGATATGGGCGCAGCTATTTAATGTGCGAAAAAAGCCCGTTCAATGTGCGAAAGAGACAGCGTATAACATATCTCTAAACATTAGCTCATTTCGATATGATTTTTATGCCTTTATAAGATGAAATAAAAACCTTTTATAACGTTTGTTTCCTTTTTTAAAGGATTCTGTACATTTTTCTCAGACGATTTTTAATCAAACAATTATATGCAATGAAAGGTCATATTATTCCCCTTTGTTTAAGACTATTTTGGTTAATGTCCGCCACTGTTCGCAAAGCGGGTCAGATATGCCCAATGACCTTTATACGCGCTATAATCATTCATTAAACAACTTTTCAATACAGAGTAAGTGTTTAATGCAGGTTTATAAAATATATTTTATGTGCTTTTAAGTAAATTGAACCAAGGCGTTGTGGGTACCTTACAATTGAATACGAGCCACGCTTTCATGTCAGGGAACTCTCTGAGAAGGTCGCATAACATTTCGGCTTCTTCCTGGCAAGGGATCGTTTCCAGAGCAAGGAGATCGACACCTGCTTCAACCAGAGCCTGGATTCGAGGTCGATGCCATTTTTTCATAACCTGTGGAGACAACACCGTTCGATACTTGTACACTTACTGTTATATGATACATCGTGGGACATGTTAGACTGATGTCTACGGACAAAAGTTGGATGTGTAAAATTGTAACCCCTATAAGATGTACAAGTTAGGGCCTAACCTTCGATAGCTCTTAAGTATAGCCCTAAGCTTGCACGTACCTAAACCTAGACTTATCCTAATTTAAGCCTACTGGTTCCTATATCTAGCCTAACCTATCTTATGATATACCTATCCCTATTTTAGATCTAACTCTAACCTAACTCCCTAGTCTACCCTAGCCCTGTTAGGTATAGTGTATAGCGAGGCCGTGTACACTGTGGTCACACAGACTGTCGCGTATACAATCCTAATCCCTAGTTCCCTAGCAGTCCCTGGGATCCCTAGGCCGGGATATCTGTCGCCGGGAGACCTAAGGCGACAGACGGAAAGTGGGTAGGATTAGGGTGTAGTGAAGTGGGTTTTCTCACTGCCGGTCGAGCAGACTCACAAGACCGATCATGGTGACGGCTAAGGGTGTCTTGGCCGCAGTGAGAGGTGAGGGGTAGGGTATGAGTCAAAGCCGGGAGTGAGCTAATGACTGGTTTATTTCTTAAAACTATAATCTTATATACTAAACTTATTCTATGTACACATATACACGTATTTAGTTGTGTGCCGTCGGTGTATTGTGCCGATGCAGCATGTCTGAGCCGACCGCCGTACGTGATAAATTACATGATCTTAAAATATCACGCATCTTCCTCGGTGATAAGTTGGATGTGTGTTGGAATGCCAAGAATGTCATGTTCATGTTTGAACATTCTGGCGTCTCTCCGGGATAGGCTTCAGGATGGTCATGTTCCGGCGTGAACATTCTAGCGCCTCTCCGGGGCAGGCTCTAGAAAGTTCTTATGTTCAGGCGTGAACATTCTGGCGTCTCTTCGGCGTAGGCTTCAGCTCAATGTTAACGGCATCTGTAGTTTGTTGTTCACTGGTGATTCGTTTTCTTGACGGCTTCGGTTGGCTGGCTGTAGGCCATGTATGATGCGGTCCTGGCAGCGGCAGCTTATTGCGTTGCTTGCTGTGGAACCTTGAGGATCGTTGCGGTGGATATGTTAAGTACCTATGTATAGTAGGAAAAAACAAGGTATATTTTATATTTAGTCAACATGCAGTTGTTTTGTACCATTGCATATTATTCACCCCTCCAGAAATTCCATCCCTTCTCTTATTTAGTAGTAGTAGTAGTAGTAGACGTTGTAGTAGTAGTAGTGTAGTAGTTGTAGTATTAGTAGTAGTGTAGTATTTGTAATAGTAGTAGTAGTAGTGTAGTATTTGTAGTAGTAGACGTTGTAGTAGTAGTAGTATTCGTTGTAGTAGTAGTATTAGTAGTAGTGTAGTATTTGTAGTAGTAGTAGTAGTAGTGTAGTATTTGTAGTAGTAGTAGTAGTAGTGTAGTATTTGTAGTAGTAGTAGTCGTTGTAGTAGTAGTAGTAAACTTAGTATATTCGTAAAAATTTAGCGCCCATGAACTCTGATCGCGCAGAACTCGTATACAAGTGTGTATCGCGGCTGTGGCAGTAACTTGTTACGAGGACGATGGCGGTTTGTCAACACTGTGGTTTTCTGGGAGTCAGGTTCGATTGGACTTCATGACTTGTAACATGTTCTTAATTGTAAAGGTATGGGTCCTTGATTTGTTTATCTAAGGCCCTTGTTATGTATTCATTGTTATTTGCTTCCTCTAGCCAATCCTAACTTGTTTACGTAGATATGTCTTTCCCTAAACTTGGTTGCAATCTCGTCCTCGAAACGGTAAGTGCGACTTCTCGAGTACCGGGGCGACCCGCTTGTGGGAGACCGATACCTGATTCGCTACCGCCCGACGCAACCAAGTTAGTTAGTCTCTTACTATTCCACGAGACTAGTGCGATTGGGGAACACTAGCCCGCAATATAATAAGTGTCAGTCAGTCAGCTAGTCAGCCTACGGGAACAGGAGTTCCAGAGATGTTATATCGCTTTTGCTCAAAGGACCAATGTACAAGTTAGGGCCTGACCTTCGATAGCTCTTAAGTATAGCCCTAAGCTTGCACGTACCTAAACCTAGACTTATCCTAATTTAAGCCTACTGGTTCCTATATCTAGCCTAACCTATCTTATGATATACCTATCCCTATTTTAGATCTAACTCTAACCTAATTCCCTAGTCTACCCTAGCCCTGTTAGGTATAGTGTATAGCGAGGCCGTGTACACTGTGGTCACACAGACTGTCGCGTATACAATCCTAATCCCTAGTTCCCTAGCAGTCCCTGGGATCCCTAGGCCGGGATATCTGTCGCCGGGAGACCTAAGGCAACAGACGGAAAGTGGGTAGGATTAGGGTGTAGTGAAGTGGGTTTTCTCACTGCCGGTCGAGCAGACTCACAAGACCGATCATGGTGACGGCTAAGGGTGTCTTGGCCGCAGTGAGAGGTGAGGGGTAGGGTATGAGTCAAAGCCGGGAGTGAGCTAATGACTGGTTTATTTCTTAAAACTATAATCTTATATACTAAACTTATTCTATGTACACATATACACGTATTTAGTTGTGTGCCGTCGGTGTATTGTGCCGATGCAGCATGTCTGAGCCGACCGCCGTACGTGATAAATTACATGATCTTAAAATATCACGCATCTTCCTCGGTGATAAGTTGGATGTGTGTTGGAATGCCAAGAATGTCATGTTCATGTTTGAACATAAGACATATGAGATGAGACACACATGAGACTTAAACACCACAGCAACAAGCGTGAGTGGATTAACCTAATGTTATTATATTGTTTAGATAATTTATTCATTATATTAAGTACATCAATCGGATCGCGATGAAAATAGATAATGTGTTGCCTACCTATTTTCATCGTGAGATCAGCCATCTGATAGATAGGTACCTAGTGTAATTAACTATAACAATACCTAGCTACCGTATGTCTAGTTTACTGACATCGTCTAACCCAACAGAACTACTTTTAAAACTTTGTAGTTTACGCGATTGATGCAAATGCAGCTCATTAACATACATAATGAATTTTTGCAAGGACTTCATAAGTATGTCATGGAAAAATCTCCAAATAAGTAGAAAAATAAAGCGAATTTTCCTTAAGTTTCAACGTTGTAGAGAGACTAAAGGATTGCTACGCAGAGGGTTACAGTTACAGCACTCAGGGTTCAAACCCGGCGCCCGACAAAAACTTTACGAAGTTAAGTGCGTTTATTATCTCTTCCTAAATAGTAAGGGAAAACTTTGTGAGAAAACCTGCATGTGTCTATAGACTACGGGAAATACTCACCTTCAGATAGGCTGAGTGCCTGCTAGTCAAAATTACATTTCACAGAAAATCGCTTCATTTCACAAATAAATTTAAACAGCCGATACGCAATTAATACGAACAATAAAAAGGACTCAAAATTAATTAAGACGCATATTTTGTTACTCCATGTTCGTTTTAGATAGCCATTTGTTCTAGGTTTCGTTAATTAACTGTCCATCCCAGTCAAATGCTGTCGGTACAGGAAAAAAAACAAGAGAAATGGACTGGAGTTTTTCATTTTGCCGATGTAAATTTTAATTTGCAGGCAACTTTACGGCCCACTTTACGATTTAGCCGCCGCTTTCAATGGCCTTTATTAGGCTATGCATTCATTGCTCTCGGGGTTCTGTAGAAATGATCGACCACCTGCCTTGTGGTATCTTACTACTGTTTGTGAGTGTGTGATGGATGTTTCTCACTACTATTGTTAAGGTGAACGTATTTCTAAAACGGGTGGATGTATGGATGTTTGTAACTCTTTCACGCAAAAACTACTGCACGCATTTTCATGACACTTGCAGAATATTGCTTATGCCTACATCTGAATAGTATATAGGCTACCTTTCCACGCAGGCGAAACCGCCTGCAGGAGCTTGGCTAAAATCAATTTCTTGAGCAAGTAATACTACTACCTTAATTTTGATTTTACGTTTTCTAAGACTCACAAACACTTACGTGCATGAAGCGTGATATATGTGACTAAAGCCTCATGAATACATATATTTGGTTCCTAAATGTCCTATGATACTCAGTTCTATGCCCATGCGTTACTAATAGAGGCACTTATTCAACGTGGAAGACAGAGCACTCCAGACTTCTTACAATATGTCATCTAAAATAAGCTTGCTTATTTTAAGAGTAAAATGTGTAGGTAGCGAAAGCAAATTTGTTTCTGAAAATGTTTAACTTCTGTAACTTGGCAGCGTACGCTCCATTTAGTATTGTAGCCACTAACCAGGTACGTAATTTCTCAATATTTTACTTAGGGAATTCTTTGAAGGGCATTAGGTACACTTACGTATTACATGTTCTTATATTATATTATGTGGAGTAACGCTAATATTTGATCTCTACATCCGAGTAGCGGTTTTTCAATTTTAATCTTCATTCGTTTCGAATATTTTTTATTTTTAACGCGAGCCTATTCATAAAAATATTGATATTCTTAATGAAAATGGATGATTTTCGTGTTTCCAGGTGCTGTTCAGATGGAAATCGATGATAAATGAAAAGTATTTTCCACGCACGGCAATATACGCCGTTAAAAATTATACTACTTTAACTTATCTTAAACTTTGGATTATCCCTGTGTTGCAGTGAAATATTGATGGTTACCCTTCTACCTGCCCTAACTTTTTATGTAGGTATACCTAGGCATAGATAAATATAATACTTTACAGTACAGATGCCGCAAGTCGTCCATAAAAATTGGCCACGTTAGATCCTTAATATTAGACCTTTATTTTTATAAGTACTTGTTAATACCGTAAATAATACAACAGATGGCGCTAGCGACGAAAAAATGAGAGTCGATGGTAGCGACATCTTACGTCTCATTTTGTAAGCAATGTTATTTTAAATTAAAAAGAAGAGATGGCGCTATAATAAAAAAGCATTCTGTCTAAAATGTAGAAATATTATGATATTTCACCTTGTCACCCAAGTGTGCCTCATTTCAAGGTTATAACACGATCAACCGATCTAGTAGGTACCTATTTTACGTATGTACCGGTGGCGTTAAAACATCTAGCGATATTTTTATGACTTCGGGTCTTTCCGTTCAAAATTTGGAATGCACTTTGTACACTGTTCCATAAAGCTGATATTTGACATACTTACGTAAGTTTGGTGGCTATGTTACGGTAACATTGAAATGGTGCAGTGATGAATGACCTTGTGAATGCACCTAGGTCTGATGATGAAGCCGGGAAGATGGTTACAGGAACTTCTAAACTACATATTATGATAAACTACTCGTGTTTGGGCTCGTTTGCATTGACTTGACAAAACCTATGACCTTGTGAGGTTGCCTTGGTCTGATGATGAAGCCGGAAGATGGTCACAGGAACTCCTAAACTACACGTGATAAACTAGTAGTGTTTGGGCTCGTTTGAATAGACTTGACAAAACCTATGACCTTGTGAGGTTGCCTTGGTCTGATGATGAAACCGGAAGGTAGTCACAGGAACTCCTAAACTACACATGATAAACTAGTAGTGTTTGGGCTCGTTTGAATAGACTTGACAAAACCTATGACCTTGTGAGGTTGCCTTGGTCTGATGATGAAGCCGGAAGGTGGTCACAGGAACTCCTAAACTACACATGATAAACTAGTCGTGTTTGGGCTCGTTTGACAAGACTTGACAAAACCTATGACCTTGTGAGGTTGCCTTGGTCTGATGATGAAGCCGGAAGGTGGTCACAGGAATTCCTAAACTACACATGATAAACTAGTAGTGTTCGGGCTCGTTTGACAAGACTTGACAAAACCTATGACCTTGTGTGGTTGCCTTGGTCTGATGATGAAGCCGGAAGGTGGTCACAGGAACTCCTAAACTACAAATGATAAACTAGTAGTGTTCGGGCTCGTTTGAATGAACTTGACAAAACCTATGACCTTGTGAGGTTGCCTTGGTCTGATGATGAAGCCGGAAGGTGGTCACAGGAACTCCTAAACTACACATGATAAACTAGTCGTGTTTGGGCTCGTTTGACAAGACTTGACAAAACCTATGACCTTGTGTGGTTGCCTTGGTCTGATGATGAAGCTGGAAGGTGGTCACAGGAACTCCTAAACTACACATGATAAACTAGTAGTGTTTGGGCTCGTTTGAATAGATTTGACAAAACCTATGACCTTGTGAGGTTGCCTTGGTCTGATGATGAAGCCGGAAGGTGGTCACAGGAACTCCTAAACTACACATGATAAACTAATCGTGTTTGGGCTCGTTTGACAAGACTTGACAAAACCTATGACCTTGTGTGGTTGCCTTGGTCTGATAATGAAGCCGGAAGGTGGTCACAGGAACTCCTAAACTACACATGATAAACTAGTAGTGTTTGGGCTCGTTTGACAGGACTTGACAAAACCTATGACCTTGTGTGGTTGCCTTGGTCTAATGATGAAGCCGGAAGGTGGTCACAGGAACTCCTAAACTACACATGATAAACTAGTCGTGTTTGGGCTCGTTTGAATAGATTTGACAAAACCTATGACCTTGTGAGGTTGCCTTGGTCTGATGATGAAGCCGGAAGGTGGTCACAGGAACTCCTAAACTACACATGATAAACTAGTAGTACCTATGACCTTGTGAGGTTGCCTTGGTCTGATGGTCGGTGGTCCCAGGGTCTGTGGTGCATGCTACAGATAATATAATAGGTACATTACTATACTAGGTGGTGCTTTCCTTTGAGTTCTGCTTCGTGAAAATTGTTATTCTTTATTTGTATTATTATATTCTTACTTAAATTGGTATTCAGGCGAAATTAATGTAACCTAAATGGCGAACCCCTGGCGAAGCGAACGTCGAGATTGCAAAAGGGGAATTGGTAGGTAACTATTAAAATGTAGAAATGAAACAACGGTTCATTTTATTTTTTTGTTTATAAAACCATGATACCTCGTCAACTAAAAAAAATCTTGCAAAAACGTTGGAATTTTTTCTCTTCAACGCGCAAAAGCTAGTCATTACAATTGGTTTATTAATTCGGCCTTAAGGTGGACGCACACCTATCCGAGCCGAACGCGTCGAACGAATCGAAGTCAAGGAGGCCTCGCACATTAGCAAGAATCGACCGCGCCGAAAGAATCGACCGCGCCAAAAGAATCGAGCGCATCGAACAAATGGTTTCCATTTCCTTTACGCCTGTCGCACTGTTATTACATGTGAATTGTGATGGATCTTGACGAGGTTTTTATTTGTCAGTGCTTTATTAATGGCAGATGAAGAAACAATGCGGAAATAGTACTCGTGCGTTGCTCTGTCATACCCAACTGATAGAATGCGAGCGCATCGGACGAATCGACCGCACTAACCGCGCCGAATCTGATGACGTCATTCGAATTCTTCTAGGATTTCTGAGGTTCTTCCAGATTCGGACGATTCGACGCGGACAAGTGTGCGAGGTTTCATGAGATTTCATATAAAGAATTCTAAAATTCGTTTATTTCGACGCGTTCGACGCGTTCGGCTCGGATAAGTGTGCGTTCACCATAACAAGCAAGTTATGCAAACGTGCAAGTTAGTTATTTAGATAATTAACTCAAATCCAGATGTTGGCAAATTAATATTTTTAAATTGATAAATTAGGTCGTTTTTTATTCCTCCATTAAAGTGGATAAACAGAATTAGATAAAAAACTAAATTTAACTATTATAAAATCATTTATTTTGTAGGATTCGTAATTTTGAAGCTGATTGTAACGATTTTTTTTAAATACTTGCAACACTTTCAAAGTATTTCTTACTTGAATTAAACGTACGCGATCGCGTCTCACGTTTTGCCGATCCACGATCGTAACGGAGTACTTTTACTTTCATGGGATATTATTCCTTACCGCCATACATTTACGGAACTTTGTCGCGCAAAACACTAAAATATTTGCAACACTTTCAAAGTATTTTTTACTTGAACGTACGCGAACACGTTTCACGTATTACCGACTCCCGACCGTAACGTAGTAGGGTAAATACGCTAAATGTCGGCATCCTTACGGTTTTTCTGTTTTGGAATCGGTCTGGCACCATCAATTTGCAACGAAAGGATAGCTTCCGATGCGGTTTTGGATAGTTTGATAAATCTATTTCATGTTTATGGGCATAAGGTTGACATTTCTACTACAAGGAAAAAGTACTAAGGTTTATATGCGTCGAGAACGAAAAATCCCTAAAGTCGGCCATTCACGGGCCATGGTCGGTCGCGTTTTCCCCAAATATCGGCCGGGTATAGGATGTTTTAAATGAAGATGGATAAATATTATTAATATGATTTATTTTGGCAGAAGTCTCACTAAGTATACGTTATTAATCGTATTTGTTTAATAGTAGGTAAAATATTTTTTTATTTGCACTTAAATAACGTTAGGTAAGTATTACAATTTATAACAAAGTAAACATCAAAATAATTATAATTAGTTCTGGATATCTTTTCAAAAATAATTCATACCATTTTTGGCCTAGAGTATCATTATTGAATATATTTATATTTTTAAGCTACGTAATTAACATGGGTTAAGGTAGCAAGTTCCAAAGAGCTATTTATATCTTATATTTCCAAACCATAATAAGCTAATATAAATGTTTTCAATAATATCAACTCCTACATTTAAACTTAACTCTTTATATTATAAATAACTAAACGTATAATAAATATTTAATTTTGAGAAAATAAGAAAAGTAATCAGCCTGTATAGTTGGGCTCGAATTCGAGGCTGGTCGACATTACGATCTTTAATGTTTCTAAAGCCAGCCTCTATTTTGTGTACATTATTTCTCGAGATTCAACTAATATCACCCCGGCCGGTATTTGGCGATTAAACGTAAAATAGATTTATTTGCCTATATGCGCTGCAAATTCTCTTATTAAGGCAATGGAATTAGTACAATTGGAAATTATAAAACAGACTGCATTTACTTTTAGTCGGCCACGGCCGAGAATCCGGTTTTAATTCAAAATTGGTATTCTATTGGCGGCCTCCTATTTTCCCTTAAAACAATACGTTAAACATTGAAAAATCTATCTCAAACTATAGTAAAAATCACTAATTACTAATAATAATGCTTAAAACAATAAAAAAGGAATGTCTGACCGTTCTAATATCAATCCCCGAAGTGTGGGTATTCACAGCAAGTAAGGTACTTTAAATATGAAATTGACGCTTCGACGGCGCAATCGCTACTGACGCTCAGTGTGCGAAGAGTGTGTAACCTAATCGGAAAGTAACGGTTGTACATATAGATTATGAACTAAGATTGTAATTCGAGTGGCAAATTTGTAACTTCAATACGTTTTAAATGAACGCAAGCCGAAAATGTGCAGACGGCCGAAGTTTGGGGAGGGGCCGACGTATGGCGTATTTACCATACAGATACTTTTATGAAATAATATTCCTTACTGCCATACATTTACGGAACTTTATCGCACAAAACACTAAAATACTTGAAAGTATTTTGAGTACTCAGGAATATAAAAATTGCAAGGTTTTGCGCGACAAAGTTCCTTAAATATATGGTAGTAAGGAATAAATTTCCATGAAAGTATTTAGAAAAGTCCATTACTAAATATTGCGATAAACATCCTTACTCATATTAAGATAAGGTTTATTTTTCAATACAAACTTGCATTACCAGGGCGTCACACGAAGTTTTATATACTCGAGTGCCCAAAAACTTGCAAGTATATTGATACCTGGTTTTCGACCCTGGTATTTTTATAGAGACGCACTTGGTGTACTTGGTACGCGATTTTACAATTGTGCGACTCATGAAGTCATGACTATCGGCATAGATAAATTCAATACTATGCCCTAAGACTATAGAATAATGTTTGTTAAATCTGTGACTATGCCTATCGGGAACCAAGCGAATGAGTTCTAGACTTCTAGAGAAGTCGGCTATCAAAGTTTAAAAATGCGTTTTGTTTTTTTCATTAGCTTGATGTACAACATACTCAACATCAACTGTTTAGTTGCTATTGTCTGTTCAAGATACCTACGAAAAAAATAAAAGGTAAAAAATATACAGTATCATTTATGAGTTGAAGGGACAGGCGTATTTTTGTAAAACTAACTGCATCTTTCGCTTGGAGTATTTAACTTAAATCTACTTTTGTTGCGAAGGCGACATTAAAAGAACCATTTTATGGTTTGTTTACATTTTATTTTTTCGTATCTTGAACAGACTATAGGTAGGTACCTATAAATGTAAGACGCATATTGATTAACATAATTTATGAAAATTTATTATATAATACTACTACAAACACAGTAAGTTTTTATTATGTATAAAATTTAAATTACACTACTTTTACGTAGGTACTTAAATGTAAAAACGAAACGCAATCGCTCGACTAGGTACCTATACAGGTACTTTTTAAAATAAATGCTCATGGCCGTTCATTGGTTAACATAATATCTTACTTTTTCAAATATTTGATGTTTATTTAATAAATATTTATTTATTTTACCATCTACAGATTAATACCAAATTAAATAAAAATAAATATATACATACGTAAAAGCGCCATCTATGAATGCCGAGTGAAAGTTAACTCATTGTAACGTTTTACTACAAGCTAGTACGTATTTTGGCCACCAGAGCAACGAAGTGCACATCATATTTTTCAAAAATATTCATATTCAATTAAATGTTTCATTTTTTTATTTAATCGTAATAAAGGGATTTTTTAATTAATAAATATCATATTTTAGAACTTTATTTTCTTATTTATCATTTATGCATGAAAGTCATCAATAACAATCGATACTAGTAAAGCCATCTGTTGAGAGAGTTAAGAATGACGGAAAACGTTCTAAGGAATGAGACCCCATGACCTAGGTATGATGCGATATTATGCCCATGTGGAATCGGCTTGCAAGCCGCAACACTCAACGTATTAACGCTGTAATCGCTTAATCCATAGCGCCATCCGTGCGAAATGAGTAGATTTTATGACAATTAGAAATTTTAAAGTCTTTAGCAAAACTTTTGATGCTATGTTTCGAAGAAAGCATTGAAACCTGCTTAATAAGCGTAAATTATTTTTCATTCCAGTTCAGTAACCAAGCAAAGGATCCCTAAAATCGAACACCATAGTTAATGTAGAATAATAAAAACACTCACTCGTAGAATTTGGAGCTTTTAGTTAGAAAGCCTTACCTTTAACGTCATAAAAAGATCGATTCGGACAATTGCTGCCCTAAAAGCACTCAATGACAATATATAGCAACAGACAAAGAACCAATTAGGCGCCAGCCAAATTCATTTATTATTTACTATATCTACCAACCTGCCTTTAAATATAGAAATAACTGTGCCGTAGGTAATCAAAATCCGAATTGTCAATTTACGTAATCCTATTTGTAATAGAGGCGACCAGGACAATCCGATGTTGTTGTTATCAGAAAAAAATGTCGGACGACATTGGATATAGGTATATCTGTTAGCGAACAAGCGATTGCTAGCAACAGACGGCAAGGTAGTGTAACTTAGATAACTTTTAATCTGTCATGTTGACGCCAAAGTTGTCCCAAGTTGCATTTGTGATTCCGTTGAATAAACTTTGCCTAACTTTAAATTGATTTTCTAAGTTGGTATTGGTTCTGAATAGAAATAGCTTAAACTTAAAGTAGGTATATATCGATCCAAGAATATATGTGTTTGAATACATACCTCCACAGATGTGGTGTCTGCGTAACTGCCGTTGTATTCGGAGCCGCCGTTCAGGTGCGCTCCGTAGGGACCCACAGACCCAGCCACCAGCGGAATGTGATCTACAACAGGTGCAGATTATCATAAAGCTACCTACTTCATATTAATACCATCCCCCACCACTATGTTTCAACATTATCTACGCGAATACACATAACTTTCAACCCTTGGAAAGTGTAATTAATGCGTGCTTGCACCCGACCCTTGCGGGTGCGGACCCTAGAATCTTTTTGTTTAGAGCAAAACACAAACATTCTTGAAATTTTATAAATTCAAATAATAAATTACATATGTTAGGTACTTTTGACTACCATGTTTTGAGAATCTCTTAAATGTTGAGTTTAAACTTTAAAAGGGAAGTGACACCGGCAAAGCCATTATAAAAAATGTTAAATATACCTCTCGTACTTGTTATTCTAAAATGTTATACCGAACATAAAATACGTGGAAAATAAACCCGTGATAAAGATTTAAATGCGTATTTTTGAGTGGTTTTATAGGCTATTTGCCTGTTTCGAAGGCTGTTCGTTTTAGAGTCACAAAATGAAAGTAAAAATTAAAATTACCTAAATGTTTACTTTGGGCACATTTTTACCATCTCATCATAGACATTGCTTTTTGCTTGAAAATGGATATTGTTTAACTTGTAATTAAGTATGTACATAAAAAGTAAAACGGGCAGTTAGATTCGTTGACAAAATGTAAAATAAAAGTAGCTACCTATTTGACATTTGAATTTTACGTTTTAGTAAGTTATAAACGTTAAGTCTACGCGGTTAGCCCAATCGTTCTAAACCTAAGTATAGTATTCTTTTTACTAATAGAACCGTCGAGCCAAGTTTTAAACTATTCTAGGTACAGGTGTGTGGTGACAGTTGACACTAACCTTCTGCTAAGTGGTCCTGGTACTCCTCGATGTAGAGCGAGCGCGCGCGCTTGGCGAGCTCGACGGCGCGCACGATCAGCTCGTAGGCCTCCTCCGGCGACACGCCCAGATGCTGCTCGAAGCCCTGCACCGACGCCTGGTACGTGTTCGTTATTACTAAATCCGCCCCCGCTGCAAATTAACCATAAAATGTTTTATAGCTCGCAAACATTCATAACGTACCACACATTAATCACGAAGAACCGCACGCTGGTATTAAATCGAAACAAATGATTCGCAAGATGAATAATTTCACTACCTCACCAATGCCTTTACGCTTTTCTTGTCAACGTTTCTAATTAATAGAACACATACCTACTCCAAAATTGGTATAACGAAACTAGCACGATAAATATTGGTGGCGCTCAACTTTGCTGCTATTACCGAGTGCGTGCGGAGCTAAGGGGCGTAAACAATTAATATTATTAAAACTTAGTAATGCAACACGAGCACGGCTAGTTCAATAATACGGAAATGAGGTCGGCAAAAGGAACCGTTCGCTGTCGAAGAAAATAATTATGTAATAAATAGAAGACGGCGCTCGGCTTGCGAATGGAAAGGTATTAGACAGACAAGGTGATTAATGGCAACAACGCTGTGTATTCGGAGCTGTAGTTTCTATAGGACGAGCGCGGCGCGCCTGCATTACGACGGGAGTCGCGCCTCGTGCCGCTTGCCGCCTGCCGCGTGCCCCGGCTGTACTATGCAAATGTGAAGTAGTTAGTAGATGAGGGAGAAATAGCGCCATCACTTGCAAACAACAGCGTCAATCGCAATAATCACAGCGGAACAGCTGGGACTTACCTAGCGACAAAATACGTGTGCTTGCCACTTTATGTTCCACACTGAATAATATGCCTACACTTTATATAATGATATGTAATGTATGATAATATGCCTCGGACAATTTCTACATTACATTGTATCCAAGTTTTATCTCCAGTCCAACTCTTTATACTGAAACGGAAACATTAATGATTCATGTTTTCACATAATGTTTTCTATAAGAGGCAGCAAAGCAAGGCAGTAGGCTTTTCCCTCCAGGGAGTTATTTGCTTGTAGACACTTTTCAGCGTTTCCTTATGAAAAGAAACGGTCCGTTTTGTGGCGAAGAAAAGCGCTTTCAGAGGACGATGACACGAGACGAGGTCGCACTCTCCCTGTCAGATGCATGAAAATTACGCGCTAAAAGCGACCTAACGTGTAATTCGTCAAAACACGCATGTACACTCGTACTTAGCTGACTGCCGCATACGTTTATGAGCGCCTGTATTTATGTGGCTACGCAGTCGTTTGCGGTTTTGTGGAACACTGTTTCAAATCATTCTGAAAGTAACGTCACGAGGAACAACTATTCTCTTTAAGTATAGGCTGCATTTAGTAAACATGTTACACTGGTGTACGAATACGTACTGACTGCCTAACGTTGCAATATAAATTATAGGCTGCCTCGTTGCTACCGTGGAATAGGGTTACGTTTACTTTTGCGGAAAATAGAGGCTCGGAGTTTTCGAATCAGACATGCGTTGTTATGGGAAATTTATGTCGCAAAATTGACGTTTATTGCATAGGCACTAGTGAAAAGTTGTATTTTTCTAGCGTAAGATAAAAAAAAAAGCGTTTGAGATGTTATGGCTAAAGTAATGCAGGTTAGAGTTCACATAGAACAATTCAATAATCCTAATTGCGCCCACAGAGTTTCAAATTAGATTTGGTCGATACCGAAAATGTTACTGAGAGATGTACGTGTTATAAAAGTGGTCAAATACGAGTGAAGCTCACATAATAAAAGTTTTCACAAAGTCATTTCTTCTCTGAATCCCAGATATACTTATCAAATTAGATATGCCGTTTTTTTTTTTTTTTTTAATTTTTATTTATTTATAGAGGGTTTAATCACAATTGATTATGCCACCCTCGAGGGAGCATTTACAAACAGTTATCTTCTACGATTAATACATATTTCTGCTAATTTAACTAAACATTTGGCTTTCTCCGATAATGGATAGGACAGTATATCATTACATTTCCCCGTCACAAACAAATTTATATTAAACATTTGCATGAATTGTATTCTTTCTGCTTCGTTCCGAACACACTCCACTAAAACATGATAGACATCTTCAATCTGGTTACACTCGGTACAATTTGCAGAGTTGGTTTTACCCATGAGGTGAGCGAATCTATTCAATGGAATGTGACCGGAACGAAGTCTCATTAATGTAACTATTTTATTCCTAGACATAGTTGACCCATCAAACCACGGAGACTTTCTTACAAGCGGCTGAATAGTTTTGAACCATATGCCTTTCGTGAGCGACCTCTCGTCAAAATAAAGTTGCCAATTATCCCTACATTTCTCATTAATTAGCGGTAAAAGGTCAGTATGATATGGTAACCAGTTCAAAATTATGCCATCCACGAGAGCTTCCCTGGCTAGGCGATCTGCTTGCTCGTTGCCGTACAGCCCGACGTGGGATGGAATCCACTGAAGCGTAACATATTTACCCGCCTCTGACATTCGATTAAGTAACCTTAGAATCTGGTATGCTATAGGAGTACATCTATATTTTGATGTACAGCGACGCAAGTGCTGCAAAGCGCTCATTGAGTCGGTAAAAATGACGTAGTTACCACTTCCGAAACTATCAATATAAGAAACTGCCTCTGCAATAGCAATTAGCTCCGTGTGCATTATACAAATTTTAGAATTTATTTTAATTTTGACTGAGGTGTTCATTTGTGGATCAAAAATGGCCAAACCTGAAACATTATTTTCTATCGATCCGTCCGTAAAAACTTTGAAATGGTTTAAAAAATTGGAAGATATATAACTGTGGCATAGATCTTTGATTACATTTGGGTCATATGTATGTTTAGGCTTATCAATTACATCAATATGAGTGATAATATTCTGTACATCCACGCTGCTAACCCATTTATCTAACGAATACATTTCATGTTTGGAGCTGAAATATATAGGCACATCTTTAAACTGGCTGTGAGTTTGTATTAAAATTGGCTTAGTTCTATGACGCCATAGTGTACTTTCTGAACCGGCATATACACACATCAACAAAGTCTAGGGATATTTTATATTTCATCAAATATCTAAAAATCTATGAAGAATTTTCTGATACAGTAAATAGAAGAATCATAGATTATTTTAAGGTCTTTAATAAAAATAAAAAACATTTCGTGTTTTTTTTTGTTTTAAATAAAAAAATTAATTTTTTTAATCATCATGGAAAATTAGTATGATAACAACAAACATTTCTTCTTAAAAAACTATTAATTTTAATAAAAATGGAAAAAATCTTGTAAAATCTAATCATTAATAATCAGTGTTGCCACCTCTTACATTGATTACACATCGACATCGATTGTTAATACTTAAAATTAAATTGTCAATGTCTTGCTGCGGTATGAGGTCCCATGTCCTTTGCAAGTGTTCGTAAAGTTGTTGTTCAGTCGTCAAATTTGGTGGAAAATCTCTCAAAGCTTTCGTTGTAACATGTCCCAGGCATGCTCGATAGGATTTAAGTCGGGCGACTGTGCAGGCCAATCCAAAACTTGAATATCGTGCTCTCGGAGAGCGGTCGATACCAGCCGCGCCGTATGGCAAGGAGCATTATCGTGCATGAGTAGAAATTCATGGCCTATTTGAGTTCTGTGTGGGACAATAACGGGCTCTACTACCTCCTCGTGGTATTTTTGTGCAGTCATGCTGCCTTGGATCCAAACGAGTTGGGTTCGTCCGCCAAGACGAATTCCTGCCCACACCATGATTGTCCCGCCTTGGTATGGGTGGACCTCCTGAGGGTGCCGTAGACGGCTAACTCTCCCTGGAGCTCTCCAAACGCGTGTTCTTCGTGAATCCGGGTGAAACCCAAACCGGGACTCATCGGTGAACAGCACCAAAGACCATTGTTCGTCACTCCATGGTAAATGCTCCCGAGCCCACGAAAGCCGCCGACCGCGATTGCCACGTCGCAATGCTGGAACACGCAATGGTCTTCGAGCATGAAGATCAACTTCATGTAACCTTCTTCGCACGGTTTGGTCGCTTACCAGCAGCTGGTGGTCCTCCTGGAGCCTTTGCACTAGTTGCAGCGCTGTGATATTGGGTTGTCTTCTGGCGGTCATTTGGAGAAATCGATCCTGTCTCTGCGTAGTAACACGATATCTACCTGTGTGCTGTTCGGCCACATCTCCAGTACTGCGATAACGTGACCACAACCTTGATATCACATTTTGACTGGTATGTAGGGCCTCAGCAACGACGCGTTGAATTGCACCATTTTCTAACATGCCCACGGCTCGTAACATTTCATCTCGACTCAAATGACGACGTGACATGACTTTTTAAGTTCGTACGTCACGTTAAATTAAAAAAGAAAAACAATTAAAAACCCTTTTCATTAATAATTATAATAAAACAGTTTTAACTTTCTTTAATGTAACGAATTACTAGCAAATTTGCCGCCATATTTTGTTTATTATTTTGTTTTTTTTCTTTCCATGTTCAAATTTTGAAAATAGAATAAAAGAGGTTTTAATCTGTATATAAACTTTTTGTGGAAACTAACAAGGTTCTAAGCTATAAACTCGTAAATAATTTAGGATTAAGATATCCCTAGACTTTGTTGATGTGTGTACTTTGTTTAGTAGGTTGACAATTTCGTAGTTACAAGCTTTAGTCCTTAACCAATATTTACCAGCAAGAAAGTATCTTCGCACGCTTAAGGGGGGCAATAGTAGTTCACATTCCATAACATGAATTGCTGTACTGCGTATAAATCCACCAATAACCCGCATACACTGGTTTTGAACCCTATCCAATTTGCCTAAATGGGTTTTACCACTATCACCGTAAATAAAGCTTGCGTAGTCTAGTTTGCTTCGCATGCACGATATGTATAATCTTCTAAGGTTTCGGGGATGCATTCCCCAGCCGGACCCAGACAGTATTTTAAATATGTTAAGTAATTTTGTCACCTTTTCTCTAGTCTCACTTACATGCTTACCCCACCTTAACGATTTGTAAAACCAAAGGCCTAAATATTTAAAACTATCTACTATTTCCAATTGATGATTGTTAATTTTGATGTTCACCGCTGGTCTAAAAAATGATTTTCTAAATACACAAATTTTACTTTTGGCTGGCGATATTGTTAGGCCAATCTTTGACAAAGTGAGAGCAAGTTGGTTCAAAGCTATCTGCAGTTTAAGACAACCCGCGTTTATGTCGCTACACGTGTCGAAGAGTACGAAATCATCCGCATACTGTAAAGTGTTCACATTGTTAATTTCTTTGCAGATAACAGAAGTCGCAATATTGAATAGCAGGGGAGATAGCGGATCCCCTTGCGCTAAGCCACGCTGTGTATAACGGCAAATGGTCTCATTCAAATGAATGCTCAACTTTCTCTCCTTTAAAAATAACCACAAATAATTACATAGCTGTGTACCGGCATCACTTTTATCCAGGCATTCTAATAAATAATTTATGTCAACATTATTATATGCATTGTCAACATCTATGAAACAAGCTATTGTGGACTTTTTCTGCAAGAAGCCTAGCTGAATATGCATAACCAGAGATGTTATATTGTCGAAAGTAGACCGACCTTTCCTGAATCCTACCGTATTAGAGGCTAAAATGTTATTTTTCTCCACCCACCACTCTAATCTGTTGACTAGTATGCTGTGGAAAACTTTACAGATACAGGATATCATGGAAATAGGTCGAAGTGCAGTATAGGAGTCAATGTGACGACCTGGTTTTGGTATTGGAATAATAGCTATTTCACGCCACTGCGAAGGAACAAAAGTAAATTTGTAAAAGTTGTTGTAGAGAGATGTTAAGATTGATTTTCCATTGTCAGGTAGGTGTAACAACATCGAGTATGATATTTGATCTATTCCCGGAGAGCTATCCTTGTGTTTGAGTACACGATCTATCTCCTGCCTCAATATTGCGGACTCCAACGAGTTATTGTTTGATTTAAAAATAGGATCTTTTGTACAAACATAATCAGGTGTCATGCTTTGTAGAAGTTCGTGTGCATTGCGTTCGTTAACTTGGAACCCATTTACTCTTACGCCTTTGAACCACCTTAACTTTCGCCAAAATTCGCTTGACGATATTGAGCTATCGATAAAAGAGCAATATTCTTGCCAAGACTTTGACTTTTCCTGACGTATAAGCCTCTGAGCCGCACTAATTTTATTCTTGAGAACTGCTAAATTATCAGGTGTAGGATTCCGACGGAATCTAGATAATGCAAGGCGACGCTGGGCAACTAATTTAGATATATTTACATTCCAATAGGGCTTTGATACAAATTTTGATTTAGGATTAGGGTTTATTTTAATATATGGAATAAAGTTATTCGCCGCTGCTTCAATCAATGTAACAAATCTATCATACGTCAATTGAAGATCATCAGATAAACTAAAATCATTAAAAGATGACTCTAACTGGTGGGTATACGCGGGCCCATTAGCTTTTCTAAAATTTATTTTAATTTTGACAATGATTTCAGCGCGTATATGTGACGTAATTTTAGTAATCAGATGATCAGAGCCTAAGTTTTCATTAACCGTAGTCCAATGACAATTTAAAGCTATATCTGAACTCGCACAAGCAATGTCCGGCGAAGACTGCTGAAGTATATTATTCACCAACTTTATGCGAGTAGGTTCCCCTGTGTTTAACGTTATAAACGCGTTGTCAACTAGTGCATCGAAAATCTGCGTGCCTCTGCGATCGGTCTTACAGGACCAATTTGAGTGATGCCCATTTAAATCTCCTACTATAATACATTTTCTACACATTAACGAAAATACGCTATCCCAGTCCCGTTGGGTAGTGTAAGCTGAAGGAGAACAATACACAGTAATCAAATTTTCGATTTCATCACAGTTAAATATCCTTATTCCTGTGATTTCTATGGCTGCATTTGGTACAGCTAAGTTCAGCAAACTAGATTTAATAGAATTGCGAACTAAAATTGCAACTCCTCCATAACCATCGCCCCTATCCTGCCGGTAAATATTGTAACCTTTTACCTTAATTTTATAGTCTGCAGCCAGCCACGTTTCGTTCAGAGCAGCAATGTGAATGTTTTCTTTACATAAAAATTGTTCCAGAGCTAATAACTTCAGTTTTAGACTTTGGGCGTTCCAATGTATGATATTAACTCGGACTCTTTTCGGATTAATCACTGGAACATAGATAACCCAAAATAGAATTCAGTATAGGCCACTCCGGCATAACGTCTGCAACTAGTAATACCAACCATTCTATACAACTCTTCAAAACCATCTGCACTTTAATTTGTGTTGTGATACCTCTCATGAACAGAATTTCATTCAATCTCCCCCAAAGTTCCTTGAAGTGTACTGTCCTTTCCTTCTCATCCACTTTCGTTGAGGTTTCTCCTTCATGCGTATTTGGCTCTGGAGAGCAGTTTATCTCCGGGTCTTCGGACCACACGTATGGAGAAGAAGGTCTGCGACGTCTGTTATTGGAAAGCACACGTGCTTGTTCTCGACGAGGTCCTGGCTTACTTTTTGTTATTTCAGCGAATGTAGGTTTATCTAGGGGAGTCTGAACCTGTGCATCACTCTCAACAGCAAGAACATTTGTTATATCGTCGGACTGGTCTGACTTTTCTTTGGTTGGTACTGGGTCGGGAGAGACATATATAGTGAGTGCTTTCCGATACGTACAATTAAATTCAGCCATTATGTCTCTGAGTTTTTTCTCCTTAATAAATGCAGGGCATACACTTGCCAGGGCCATGTGTCTACCATTACAGTTAACGCATTTAAAATTGGTCGTCTCCCAAAGCTGATGTTCGGTACTAGCGCATTTTGGGCAGGTGATTTTATTGCCTGGACACCGTTTTGCAATGTGCCCCAGTTTCCAGCATTTTGTGCACTGGGAAACGGGGAACACATAAGGGTCAACTCTGATGCGCAGACCATCCACACTAACATATGCTGGTCGAAAAGATCCCTTAAAACACAGTCGGACTGATTCGCTAGCTATCCACCCGGATTTCTCCTCGTTGCTTCGATGATTGAGGCGGTAAGCAGAGAGTAATACAGCACCGTTCGGACAAATTAAGGTATTCATAATCTCCTTATTATCGATATTAATGTCTACATTTTTAATTACGCCGAATGACATTTTTGTTTCCATTGCTCGATTTATCCTCCATCCTTTATCAATAAGCTCTTGACAGTTTTCTAATTTCTGGGCACTAACTTCGCTCCTAAGGTCGACGCGAACTTTATAAGGTGATAAGAATTTTACCCTTTCTATGTCTTCTAAGCCAAAAGATTTAAATAATTTTGCCAATGCAAATAATTTCGGCAACTTCTCATTATCTGAAATATAAATTTCGATTATTTCATTTTTAAGTTTTGTCCCCTTTTCTGCAACAACCTGCCACTCCTCTTCGTCTTCTTCCCTTCCTCTCTTATTACTCATCGAGTCGCTTATCAACACTTCCATACTCTCTTTAATGTCAATATTCGATGTTTCCGGTTCACTCAAGCAGACTTCATTATCGGGCGAAACAAACTTGTTTACGTTCTCTGCATCTTCGCTATTCATTATTATTTATTTAAGTGAATATACGGCGGCGCATCGTCATCGAGTGCCCGGCCGCTAGGTACCTGCGAGGGTCTAGCGGAATGCGCACGTGCGCCGAGAACAAAAGAATTTCGCTCGCTCGGAGTAAACAACTATTATTTGTATATAAAATTATTTTATGTAACACGATTACCTCGTACGAGTTCCGTAACAAGACTGAGATATGTCGTTATTCCAGAGAAAATTCCATATTAGTTTTTAATGTATCAAGTACTGCTATGTCAAACTCACCCTGCGAAAATTATCATCACAAAATAAAATGCATATTTGACAACGGGGTTTTATGATGAGACCCTCAATTCTAAATGTTTAAGTTTATATCAACTATAAAAGTGAGATACAACACGCCCGCTGTTGCGAAGCTAAAAAAGAAAGAACTCTATGTGTGAGCACGTGTATCCACTTGAGATCTTCTTTTTAGGGTAAGGGACCTTAACTAAGGACTAACTTAAGGACTGCCTCCGTGGTCCAGTGGATAGCTTATGCGACTGCTGATCGGAGGATCTGAGTTCGATTCCCGGGTCGGGCAAAAGTGTCACTAGGTTTTCCCGAATTCTCATTACCTAGCAGCACGAAGTCTAGTGCTGTTCCTGGTAACGTCAATAGGCAGAGAGTACTTAGCTAAGAAATAATATAAGTATGAATTGAAACATCCAGGCTATTAAGATGCATCATTCAATGTCGCGGCGCATCGTGTCATAATCTGACATGAATACTGTTTGTGTTTATCCAATACACGTGTCCGCCCACTTGTACGCTCATCGAAGCGCAAATGCGCTATAACATATTTCCCAACATGTGTCGTAGTAATGCACCAATACATCACGTCGCATCATTATGTTCAAATCAAGTTTTAACTTTGAAATATTGAACGAGCGTGCCATTATGTGGAGCGCTTCTGACTCTGCGCGTATAGTCGTAATTACTCGCGTAATTATCACAACGCCATGTTCGATGGTGATCGCAATATGCTAATGTTACGCCGCGCCGGTATTACTCATCTCCTTACTCGCTTCAGACAATTTATGTTTTAGCACGTCATTACACATTATTTCGCATAAACATCTTACTTTAATCAAGAAAACTTATAGGAGCTTACAGCTAGATACGGAAAGTAATTAAGTTACTGCTGGTGCATTGGTTGACCTGGAATTCACTGCATGGCCTACAGATATTTGTTTGTTAGTACAACTTAGTATTTGTTTGTGTATGTGATTTGTTTTTTTGAAATATAACTTTCTAAACTGCTCGGTGGTATTCTGATTGCGGCAAAAGTCATGCTGATTGTGCGCTGTTCAGTAGAAATGCAGATGATTTATACTATTAAAGGCCTGTTCAGACCTACGCGGTATTCGCTGCCGTCTGCGGCAGAGAAAACCCAGTGGGTATGCGGTAATATTACTGTTCAGACCTAAGCGGTATTCGCTATCTTTGTGGGTAGAATAACGCGCGGTAGTCGAGTTTCGCTCAGAGAGGTAAGAACTAGCCGCGGTACTGGATACCAAATACCTAAGCGAAACCCGCGCGGTATGTACCTCTAACCACAGCGGCAGCGAATATCGCTCAGATCGCTCTAGCCGCGGTACTTGATACTAAATACCTGAGCGAATCCCGCGCGGTATGTACCTCTGCCCACAGCGGCAGCGAATATCGCTCAGGTTTGAATAGGCCTTTATACTCCTTTCGTATCAACTAGGTTCAACTTAATCTTTCGGATGGGTCCACTATTATTAATTTCAGTTGCCAAGCAGATTTGCATTCCTGATTTAATTACAATATGGCCACTAATATTTCTTGCCGTTGTTTTTGGTACATAAGTGTTAAGTTGTGTTATGTAAGCACTTCATAGTCGGTACCTTAGCCGGTATTACTTTAGCAATGGCTACGTATCTATATTCATATGTAGCGTAAATGGAGTACAAGACAAAACCAATATAAATTATAGGCTGCCTCGTTGCTACCGTGGAATAGGGTTACGTTTACTTTTTTTTTTTGCGGAAAATAAAGGCTCGGAGTTTTCGAATCAGACATGCGTTGTTTAAAAAAGAACAATGATTAATGACGTCAGAAGTACCTCTTAAAAAGTCTAGATGAAAATTGACGACGTCTTCAGGGTGAGTGTAGATGAAGCGCGCGCTCCACAGCGGGTCTACGTCGATGACATGACCGACGTGGCACGACAGCTGCGTGAAGAAGCCTCCGTCCAGCACCACCACCCGCGGGGGCTCCGGGCCCTCGCCATTAGTCGGAGTCATTGTTCAACAAATATTCTGAAACACATAACATTCTAGCTCAATTACTAACCGTGTCCACAACCTAATTTCCGCAACCTTTACGATTACTTTGTAAAGAAAGAATAAAACATTTTGGAATTGACTGGGTAATTTATATCTTTGAAAAGATCGCTTTGAATATATTTTCCACCGGGAATAATTCGTTTTCAGCGAAGGCAGGAGCCGTGACGACGATACTTTGGATACCACTCAATCGAATGTTATCTACTTTGTTGGTTGAAGTCTAACTAAAAATTGCAATACTTTTTAGTGTTAGAGAGTCGAGCAAATAAATCAATGATCATAAATTCGGCATCGTGCATATGTTGATTTATTTTTACCGATACGCGAGAGCAGCTGCTTTATTACTCACTTGGAGGTTGTGGAGGGCTTTTAAACTTGAATGTTCGTCGTGAAGCTTTTAACTACTGAATATATATTTTAACATATTTATAAGTTATATAATATGTATACTGTACAATAGCTTTATAAATTTAAAATACCCTTTATTAAGCACTAGCTTTCGCCCGCGGCTTCGCCAGCATGATATTTTAATAAAGAGTGGCCTATGTACTTCCCCACGTTTCAGATTATCCAGTATCCATGTCAAATTTCATCACAAACGGCTCTGTAGATTAGCCGTATAGCATACATATAAACAGATAATACTGAAAAAATACTTTTGTTTTCATAATCGTTGAACTTCAGGTAAAGATTAGTATGTAAGTATATTTTTGAAGTTATGAAGAGCTTATATACTTACTAAATATAACAGCAGCTAAAATAAAATCTGAAAGCATTAGGTACCACAAAGTATATATCAGACAATCAGACCGTCCCTCCGCCTCGCTGTGCTTAAGCGCACTAACTCATAGAAAGCGCTTTTAATGACGCTGCGCTTAGGTCAGATATATCGTGATAACTTTTAACTATTCGTCAAAACTACTTACTGTAAAAGACAAAGTTAATCTACATTAAATACTGAAGGAAATAAATCTATCAATTTTGAAAACAATTTAATAACTACTCTAGAATGAGCATTGTAAAAAACATATATATATTTTTTTGATGTTATACTATTTTATTACAATAAAAATGATGCAAGTAGTTAGATTATGTACTAAAAGTTAAAAAGTAATTCGGTAAGTTCTCACTACCAGATCGCACCAATGTTCTCATCAATCTGGGGTATTGATCAGACAAATATAAAATCGTTGGGCAAGTGAAATTTCTATCATAAAAATTTTTTTTTTAGTTAATTTTATTTTCAGGTTTTTAGTTTTGTTGTTAGTTGATACTTCTCATTCTATTTTCATAGTGAGCCCTTTTCTACCAATCAAGCCCTGTCATTCGATACCCATATTGAGGTACTTATTTGTGGAAAATAGGTAATCCGCCATTTTGTGGCAGCGGCCACCTTGGATTTTTCATAGTGAGCTCTAGTCTACTAATCAAGCCCTTTAATTTGATATCCACATTGAGGTATTTGTGGAAAATAGGTAATCCGCCATTTTGTGACGGCGGCCATCTTGGATTTTTCATAGTAAGCTCTATTCTATCAATCAAGCCCTTTCATTTGATACCCATATTGAGGTATTTGTGGAAAATAGGTAATCCGCCATTTTGTGGCAGCGGCCATCTTGGATTTTTCATAGTAAGCTCTATTCTATCAATCAAGCCCTTTCATTTGATACTCATATTGAGGTATTTGTGGAAAATATGTAATTCGCCATTTTGTGGCGGCAGCCATCTTGGATGTTTCATAGTGAACCCTATTCTCCCAATCAAGCCCTTTCATTCGATACCCATATTGCGGTATTTGTGAAAAATACGTACTACGCCATTTTGCGGCGACAGCCATCTTGGATTTTTCATAGTGAGCTCTATTCTACGAATCAAGCCCTTTCATTTGATACCCATATTGATGTATTTGTGGAAAACAGGTAATCCGCCATTTTGTGGCGGCGGCCATCTTAGATTTTTCATAGTGAGGCCTATTCTACCAATCAAGCCCTTTCATTCGATACCCATATTGAGGTATTTGTGGAAAATATGTAATCCGCCATTTCACGGCGACAGCCATCTTGGATTTTTCATAGTTAGCTCTATGCTACCAATCAGGCCCTTTCATTTGATACCCATATTGAGGTATTTGTGGAAAATAGGTAATCCGCCATTTTGTGGCGGCAGCCATCTTGGATTTTTCATAGTGAGCCCTATTGTACCAATCAAGCCCTTTCATTTGATACCCATATTGAGGTATTTGTGGAAAATAGGTAATCCGCCATTTTGTGGCGGCGGCCATCTTGGATTTTTCATAGTAAGCTCTATTCTACCAATCAGGCCCTTTCATTTGATACCCATATTGAGGTATTTGTGGAAAATATGTAATCCACCATTTTACGGCGATAGCCATCTTGGATTTTTCATAGTGAGCTCTATTCTACGAATCAAGCACTTTCATTTGATACCCATATTGAGGTGTTTGTGGAAAATAAGTAATCCGCCATTTTGTGGCGGCGGCCATCTTGGATTTTTCATAGTGAGCTCTATTCTACCAATCAAGCCTTTTCATTTGATACCCATATTGAGGTTGTTGTGAAGTAATATAATATGATCCGCCATTTTGTATCGGCGGCCATCTTGAAATTACAATCATTTAAATAATATTATCTTTTATCTTGATGAAAATATGAGTGTATGCCAAATATCAGATCAATCTGTCATCAGGAAGGGGGTAAAATTCCAATTAATAGCTTTCAGAGCTCAGGATTTTTGCCGACTTAGTTTATACTTTTCTTTATATTATGGCAACATTATACAAAATCTTTATAAATTGTAGCCTATGTGTTATTCTGATGTATGAACTATATTATTGTAAAGTTTCATCCAAATTCGTTCAGTAGTTTTTGCGTGAAAGAGTAACAAACATCCATCCATCCATCCATCCATCCATCCATCCATCCATCCATCCATCCATCCATCCATCTATACATACATCTTCACAAACTTTCACATTTATAATATTAGTAGGATTAAACGTTCCATTCTCAGTAGCAGCACGGAGTCTGGAAATGTGCCCGGTACGGCAATAGGCTCGCCCCTTATTTCGTGGGACTAAAGCATATCTGGCGAAAAGTGGGTGTAGAAATACACCTCTGCCTACCTCTTCGGGGTTATAGGCGTGAGACTATGTTTGATGTAAACGTTCCAACTATCCGAATGACTGCCTCCGTGGTCCAGTGGATAGCGGATGCGACTGCTGGTCGGAGGTCCCGGGTTCGATGCCCGGGCCAGACAAAAGTGTTACTGGGTTTTTCCGAATTCTCAGTAGCAGCACGGAGTTTGGTAATGTGCCCGGTAACGGCAATAGGCTCGCCCCCTATTTCGTGGGACCTAACAATTCATAGTGAAATGTGGTTGTAATACACCTCTGCCTACCCCTTCGGGGATACAAGCGTGAGTCTGAAAATAAAAATAAAATAAAAAAATGTTCCAATTTTTAATCACACTAAATAATTGGAGGTTTTCGACGGTCCCTACGTATATAATGACATGTCGAAAATGGCATATTTTTTTTATTGCATCATTGGCTTTAGATTATCTATGCGCACATACTGACATACGATTTTTTTTAAACTTTATTTATTTACCTTGTTTTACAAATCGTATAAGAGAACAAGTACCATAAATAAAACGAATAAGTGTCGTAGATACGGACATCTGTTACATATCTTTTTGTACGGTGTTTTAAAATGCGTGCCACTTGGTGCGAATGCGGTCTTGTATAGGGGGTTGGTATAGGGTTTGTATCAAGTTTCCTTCTCTTACAGTGCTGTTCTCTGCATAATATGCTCCCTCTGTCGGCTCTTACAATGATATGGGGTGGTGACATTCCGTATTCTTAATCCGTCACCACACGGACAGCGTATAAAAAGGTATAATAGACATGACTGACATTATTATCGGCGTAGAAACGGTCATCTATCAGTGTTTTCAAGAAAACGTAAAAAAAAAAATTGTGTAAATAGCATTATAAACCTCTTAAAACTGTTAAAATATTGTAGAAAGAAAATATTTATTATTGGTCATAGAACTATTTCTAGGGCGTGTTGAACACAAATCACGCTCTCCTGTAAACCTCGATTTTTGACTTGACCTTATGTACGTAGGGACGATTAGGACGTCGATTTTACTAATTGACTTGTTGGAACTCTATAATAGAATAGAACTAAGAAAAACTATAGTAGGTAGAGATAATGACGTATATGTTTTCAGCTGAATGTGAGTACATAATATATTGGTCGTTTAAGAATTGAAAACACTATTTAGATTATTTTAAATGCATAGAAACTGTTCGTTGTGGAAGTAAAATATTACCACCGTATGCAATTCCTAGTGGCAAACGTTGCAATATGTTGCACATACCTTACGCTGTCGGGTTAAATCCATACTCATTGCGGCACATATCTTTAAACTTTACTCAATAAGCGGCATGCACCTGTTCTCGATATCGCGCACTTAATCCGACTCGTTCTTACACTATAAGCACATTGTACACGCGCTTCGCTCATGGGAAGTTCCCTCGATATATGCACACATTACACACATTCTTGGCACGAGTAAACCACAATAGTCCATTACTGACTACTTTATTCAATCGTACAAATTATTAGCATAGCTGACTTCTAAAGACGATATTGCACGGTTTATCATATTACACACATATGGACTGTGTAAATTAATAAATTATCAGTACTAAATTAAACACTATTATTTATTGTATAAAGTATCAACTCTAATGCACATAAATTATGAGTAATGTTTTGAATGCGAGTATTACATGAAAAACTAAAGAGAAAACCCGCAGGCTCATAATAAATTCTAACTGTATGCTGTGAAAATGGCGATAAACAGTTGCCACCTGTCAGCGAGCGTTCACACTGCGCCGGACCGGCTAATAAGCCGGAAGCCGGCGCCCGGAGCGAGTGTTCACACTACGCCGCGACCGGCTAATTAGCCGGAGGACGGCCGGCTCCCTAGATTAAATTTACTTTATAGATGGAAGTATTGCATCACAAGATCATCACTAAAATAATCTGACATTGGTGACCATGGGTGGCCATGGTCACCAATGTCAGATTCTTTTAGTCAAAATTAAATAGAACTTCATGTGAAACTTAGAAACTTCATTCATAGACATTTTGACTTATGGGTATAAAGATTGTACTGATATTTGCTGGGACGTTGAAATTTTATCGATACTTTTATTTAAAATGTTTTTGTATGAAAGAGAAACAAATACATCTTCACGCCTTTTATCCCCGAAGGGGTAGGTAGAGGTGTATTACACACCCACACTTCGCCAGATATGTTTCGGTCCCAATGTAATAGGGGGCGAGCCTATTGCCATCTACCGGGCACATTATTAAGCGAGCGATAATTAACATTTTTAATACACACATAACTTCGAAAAGTCAGAGGTGTGTGCCCGAGGTACCTGGGGATCGAACCTGAGACCATCGCCTCGGCAGTCCGTTACGTACACCACTGGGCTACCGCCGCTTCTTATATATTTTGTATTATAATTATATATTTTGTATGTATTTATGGGGTATGTGTGTAGTTTATACAATTTGTATTATTATGTATGTATATAGTAATATACTCATTTATTTATAATATAATATGTTTATAATTTTATTTATAGTATAATATTCAATTTACTTATATTACATGCGATATATCTGTGATAATTATCTCTATATATAATGCACCTACCTTGCTTGTCTCTGCACCACCAAAAGGTCCGACTGGTACATAATGCCTTACGACATTAAGTCCACCTTATGTACTGTAACTGTATATTGTGCATGAAGAAATAAATAAAATAAATAAATAAACAAGAGAGATCGTGGCATTCGTCCCATTGCCGTGGGTTGCACTTATCGGCGTATAGCAGCTAAGATATGCTGTAAATTTTACAGCAGAGAGCTATCTGATAAATTCCAAACTCTCCAACTAGGTTTTGGTTCCAAGGGAGGTTGTGAGGCTGCTATACATGCCCTTTCGACGTATCTTGGAAGTGGTGATCATTCTGAAGGTTGACTTGAAGAACGCCTTCAATTCAGTGAATAGGGACACTTTGTTGGCACAGGCAAAATTAGAAACCCCTAAAATTTACAAATATCTTTGGCAATGTTACAGGTATCCCACAAAATTACTATATAAGGACAATCTTTAGGAATCTGCAGTTGGATGCCAACAAGGTGACCCTCTTGGACCAGTCATTTTTAGCTTAGCTATACAACCCATTATTCGGCAAATAAATTCTAAATTTAAGGTATGGTATATAGACGACGGAACCCTAGGGGAGATCTAGACATAGTATTACAAGATTTAGCTTTTATTAAAAATAAATTCGCATGTATTGGCTTGGAAATAAATTCTAGTAAGTGTGAGTTGTTTATAAATACAACAGACTCTACAAAAAATCTTTCAATAGTATCTAAATTTAATCATTTGGCACCAAACATCAAAGTTATTGAAAAGAGTTCATTTCGCCTCCTAGGTTCGCCCGTATTTGAAGAAGCTTTTGATTCTTTCTTTATTCTTCTTTTCTTAGAAGAAAAGATACAAATTTTTTGTGAAATTTCAGATCGCCTATTCAAAATTAATATATATTCAGCTTATACTATTATTCGATATTGCCTTTTCGTCCCAAAATTTACTCATCCGTTAAGATCATCGCAACTTTGGAAAAAATAACGTTTTAGGAAAAACCGACCAAATTATACAAGTTACTTTAAAAAATATATTAAATTTGGACTTGGACGACCGAGCCTGGCTACAAGCATCTTTACCCATACGTTTGGGTGGGCTCGGCGTTCGCAAAATTTCCAGTGTCAGTTTACCGGCGTTCCTATCTTCGGTTCACAGCACGGAAGAGTTAACTAGGAAAATATTATCACCTACACTAACTCAGAAGTGCAGTGCATAACCGAAGCTATAAACGCTTGGAAAATGGCTTGTCCAAACACTGATTTGCCCACGAACTTATTCTCCCAAAGACAGTGGGACGCGCCGCTTTGTAACATTTTGAGGAAAAATCTTTTGGATACATCTTTTAATGTTACAGAGCGTGCTCGCTTGCTGGCTGTGGGGGAATAGGAATCCGGTCTATGGCTTCAGGCACTACCATCGTCCAACACAGGAACCATGTTGGACGATGAGACGTTCCGTATCGCCACTTGTCTCCGTTGCGGTGCTCCGTGTGTTTCTTCGAATCGATGTCATTGTGGAGAAGACGTCGATAGCCTCGGACACCATGGGCTATGCTGCAGCAGAAGCGCTGGTAGAATTCCTCGTCATGCTCACCTAAATGACATAATCCGTCGTGCTCTTGTCGCGTCTGGTGTACCAGCTGTACTTGAACCAAATGGTTTGGTACGCGATGAAGGGAAGAGACCTGACGGTATGTCGTTGTTGCCATGGAAAATGGGTAGGCCTTTGGTGTGGGACGCAACCTGCGTAGACACCCTCGCGCCATCCCATGTTCCAAGCTCGGGAGGCCATGCTGGCGCTGCTGCTGCATCTGCGGAAACCCTCAAACGGCGCAAACACAGGAATCTAGTAGCTAATTACGTATTTGAGCCGTTTGGGGTGGAAACGCTAGGCTCATGGGGTCCGAGCTCGTTCTTTATACCGAGAAATATCTAAAAGGTTAGTCGACGTCTCACGTGACCAGAAGGCTGGTTTATTCTTTGCTCAAAGAATCAGCATTGCCATCCAGCGTGGCAATGCTGCCAGCCTTCTGGGCATGTTACCCGATAATATTTATGGGGAGGCATTCTACGACGCCTAAACACACCTGTACATATATATTTTCATTTTTTATTTTTAGTTTTATGTACATATATATTCTTAGAAAGTATGATTATTTAAGATAGTAATGTATATAGTTATAATGAATCATCTGTTATGTAATTATGAAAATTTAACAAAATAAATATTATTAACACAAAAAAAAGAACTTTAATTATATGATATTACTAAAATTTACATTTATGGCAATTTTCTTAATCTGTGCTATAAGAAGTTGCCTCGTACCAAATTTCAAGATTCTAAGTTCACGGGAAGTACCCTGTAGGTTTTGATTTCCTTGTGAGTTCCGAAAATTTGCGAGAATTTGCGGCATAAACGGCTGAATCTTTTCATTGCGTTGGTTTAGAAGTTTCATTTTGTAACAGCTTAAATATATTAGAGACTAGAGTATTTGATATGAATTTCAATTAATAACTCTACGCTTTCATAAGGAAAGGGCTAGTAACTTTAACATGATTAAAAATACTTTATTTATATGATGTAAATTAAATTTACAGTTCTCGCAATTTTTCCTTTATCTGTGCTATTAGACGTCGCTTCTTGCCAATTTTTAAGATTCAGAGTTTACGGGAAATACCCTTCAGGTTTTGATTCCCTTGCCAGTGGTTGCGAGTTGGAAAATGTAGTAAAATTGCTGTTTCTTTTGATTGCGTTGAGATAGAAGTTTGATTTTATCACAGCTTAAAGGTATTATAGACTTGAGTATTTGATATGAATTTCAATTTAATAACTTTACGCGTTCATGAGGAAAGGGGTAGTAACTTTAAAATTAATACAAATATTTTTTATATGATGTAACTAAAACTAACTATTTGTGCTATAAGGCATTACTTGGTACCAAATTTTAAGATTCTGAGTTCACGGGAAGTAACCTGTAGGTTTTGATTCCCTTGCGAATAGTTGCGAGAAAATATGCGGCTTAAATTGCTGTTTCTTTTTATTGCGTTGACATAGAAGTTTGATTTCGTTACAGCTTAAAGGTATTATAGACTTGAGTATTTGATATGAATTTCAATTTTATACCTCTACGCGTTCAAGAGAAAATGGTAATAACTTTAAAATTATTATAAATATTTTTTTGATATGATGTAACTAAAATTTACGGCTTTCGCAATTTTTCCTTTATCTGTGCTATAAGTCATTGCTTTGTACTAAATTTCAAGATTCTGAGTTCATGGGAAATACCCTGTAGGTTTTGATTCCCTTGCGAGTTTCGAAAATTTGCGGCAATTTGCAGCATAAACGGCTGTATCTTTTGATTGCGTTAGCTTAGAAGTTTGATTTTTTCACAGCATCAAGGGACAGTAGATTTGACTATTTGATATAAATTACAGTTTGATATCTTGACGCATTTCTGAGAAAAAGGGTCTTGACAGACGGACGGACAACAAAGTTATCCTATAAGGGTTCCGTTTTTTCATTTCGAGTTACGGAACCCTAATACCAGAATAGTGTAACTCAAGCGCTCTTAATGGCAATATTCCATGACGACTGAATGTTCCTGTCATTACAGGCATCGTGTCCGGGCTTTCATGATATCAGCTTATCAGTGATACACTTGTCTCCTATTACGTGAGACATGTTACAGCATAAAACCAGCCCCTATTAATTTAAATATTACTGGGTAATTGTAAAAACGGTTGGTATGTAATCATTGCCCCTAATTGAGATTGTAAGTCAAAAAGGAAAACAAAAATCAATATAACGCATTACCTACGTAAAATTCAAAGCCGGTGAATTTTATAGTTATTCGGTGTGTAATGGACTGTAGGTTTTGCTGGTATAATTTCGACTTTTCTTGAGGTCTTAGAACTTCGAGGTGACTGATTAAAAGATCAACCGTTCGGTACAAGGGTTTAATGGCGAGTGATATATGATTTGCAATTTTCACAAAAGTTAGGCAAAGCGCCTGATACAATTAAATAGCACGACACAACTTATAATTAAAACAGAAGAGCCGTAGGAGCTCGAACATGCCCCCGGCCGTTGAAGGCTTGCCTTCAACAGGAAGTCTGTATATCGGCCACCCGTACTACTCCGTCTGTGCCAGGGTGAAGACCTATTATTCGACCCAATCTCCATTTCAACGGCGGCAAGTTGTCATCTTTGACTATGACGAGGGTGTTGAGTTTTAGCGTATCTTGAGACGAGTGCCATTTTACACGGAGCTGCAACTCGGAGACGTATTCCTTGCTCCATCTAGTCCAAAAATGTTGCCTTAGCTGTTGAATGCGCTCGTGTCTAGCCAGCATGTGGGTGGAACAGTCCCGAACGTCTTTAACAGGAACTGATGTGAGCGGTCTTCCTATTAGAAAGTGACCCGAAGTGAGGGGTAGCAAGTCTTCCGGGTTTGACGACAAAGGAGTGAGTGGCCGAGAGTTTGATATGCCTTCTATTTATAAATAAATATGACAAATGCCCAACACTCTAGCTAATAAATGGTGTTTGGTCGACTTGACACCGGCCTTCCAAAGATCACCAAACTGTGGAGCATAAGCAAGTACAAAATGGAAATCTATTCCGTCATAAACTGCGTCGTTGAGCAATGGAGCCGCAATTACGCTTTAAAAAGGCTAGTATTTCATTGTAAGCACCTACAAAAATGCAGTTCCATTATCGGAATAAATATGAAGAGGCTTTACTCTTCTAGACATACATCTAAATAACGCCTGCAATTTATTTGCGCTAGTCAAATGACCCACTATATAGTGTAAAATGAATGGCTTTGGTCGTGAAGCAAACAAAAATAACGATGTATACTTTCACCAGTCTACATCCACAACCATGACGAAAGAAAACCTTAATAAAGTAATGAGAGCATTGTACTATTATGGGATGCGTTTTCTATAAATGATGCAGTCTACCTCCTACCCATATAGTTTTATCATGACTTCAGAAAATTCTTAACTCTTAAAATCAATTTTTAAATATGATTTTGTAGCAGTAATTGATAAGTACTCAGAGAAAGATTTCCTTTGTGACTGTACGATAATGACGTTTACAGCTCTTTGCAATTCATTATTAGAAAAGTGATTAAACATATGGTTAAACGCCTACTATTCGCTGTCTACATTTTTCAATCAAGCGGAATACATGATCAAAGGTATGTCATAATCTTAATATGTTTGAATATCGCTTGATATTGATTATCCTGCTATCTGAAGTAATGTGATGATGTGATTCACAGCATGACTAGTTAAGATTGCTTTTATTTCAGGAAAAATCATCTCAGGGTTGCCTGATACGTAAGGCCATGTATTTGCATCCTTGTGCAACAGGGATGAACCAGACCACCACGAATCCAAGACCAGCAATGATGAAGATAAATCTACTCCTCGCGTAATCAAGTCAACTGGATTGTCATTGGTCGTGTGGATCTACGTGCTGTACATGAACTCATCAATTCAGCAACACGATTGCGTATCTACAAATCCATTCAATTTAATTTGGAGTATTTTAACCAACTAAGGATAACTACAGGTTCAGTTAAGAAAGTAATTTAAGAAGGCTAGGTAGGCTAGAAGGTAAATTCATGTAATTGAAATTGTTTATAGTAATCACAAACTACGAAACGAACAATACCAATGTAATAAATGACTGGTAAAGTATGTAATATAGGTATTTAACCACGTTGAGCTGTCATCTGTAGTCAATTGACCGTCCCATTTTCTATACGAATTATATTCAATTGAAATGATATGTAAGTAATAAAAATCTAAAACCTAGGTAATCAAGGATGCGTGTGATAGCTGCATCACACGCTCATCACGCTACGCTTTGTAGTTCCTATTGGTTACCTGAACATTTCTTGGAAAGCGAAGTTCATTGATTTGACAAAAACCTGAACTTTCATCTAGTGTATCGCACTGCTTATAAAATTTGAGACGTGGCTGATCATGGTGATCATAAACGTGTTTCTTGTTGCCTCGTTTATGAAAACAACGTTTAATACAAGTAACTGAATCACCTAAATTCTCAAATGATTGCTTTATAGGAATCCTAACGCGTAAACGCTCATCAGCTAGTCGTGATGGAATTAAAAAAATATCTTTACACTGTTTATTTTTAAACGAATAACTAGATGACTTAATATGACACACTCCATTGAGGTGCGTAAAACGCGTTAATTGGTTTTGGGTGTCATCTAAGTTATTTAACTGTGTGGAACTATGTTGGTTAAAGTTACAATGCATATTTGACGATTGTGTTCTTATATAATTATTATAGCCGCCGTTAATTGGGCCACTAACTATCCAACCAAGCTTAGTTTCACACAGTATGGGTTTCTGGTCCCCTAACATAATTCTACCGGACCCTAACAAGTTCCAAAATACATCAACTCCAATAACTAAATCAATGGAAGCCGGTTTATGGAAATAAGGATCGGCTAAACGAATATTCGTCGGTACATCTAGTTGTACCTGCCTACTCGGCACATTATCAGCTATTGTAGGCAAAACAAAACAAACTAATTCATTGCAATAATCCTCACACAAAGATTCAATACGAACACTACACATTTTATTTATGGGGGACAACGAATTATTAATTCCATGTATAGATTTATTTATCTTATGGTACGGTAAATTTAATTGATTAAATAGCCTTTCTGTAATAAGGCAAGATGAACTCCCCGAATCAAGAAGGGCGCGGGCGGTGTGTTCGACATTGTTTATGTCTCTGCATTTCACTAATGCAGTGCTTAATAAAACGTCGCCCGAGCCAGTTGTACATGGAATATTATTATGCGCAGGGACACTAGCCGATAATGTTACGGGACCGGTATTAGTTACGATTGCACAATCATCTTCGCTCGCGTTCGCGTCGGTCGCACTCGCACCGATAGTATTGTTTACGCCGCGTTTTTCTAAGCTATCCACATCCACATTATGAATAAGTGTGTGGTGTTTGCGCGTGCAGATTTTACACCCTGATCGCCTGCATTGTTTAGGATAGTGACCACGTCGGAAACAATTATAACACACTCTGTATTTCGGTAATAGTGCCAATCGCTCAGCTACGCTTAAAGTTAAAAACTGTGGACAAACATTAAGGTTATGATTACCGTTACACTTAGGACATTGTGCGCTTGAATTAGGCTCATTAGTGCTATTCGGAGTATAAATCAAAGCCTTTAAGTTTGAAATGGGCTTGCTGTGTGTGCTATCTTTCCTTGTGTGTGAAAAGCGGGAAACTTCTAACGTTTCTAACAAGTCGGCACGGTTCCTTAGGAATTCAATAAACTTACCAAACGTCACAGATTCGTTTTTATCAATAAGCCCTTTGCATTCCTCCCATTCTCGGAATGTTTTTGTATCTAGATTACGGCTAATAATATAAATTAATAACGTGTCCCAGCTTTGAACGGGCTCACCTAATGTACACAAAGCTCTAATATTTTTATTAAATTGATCAATCAATTGTTTAAGTGCAATTGAAGATTCCTTGGTGATAGGTTCGACATTGAATAATGAGGATATATGATTTTGTACAAGTAAACGTTTGTTGTCGAACCTCTCACACAGGAGTTCCCAGGCCATAGTGTAGTTCTGAGATGAAAATTCTATAGACTGTATCACGACAGCAGCTGCCCCTTCCAGTGATGACCTAAGATAATGAAATTTATTGATTTCATCTATGTCATCATTGCAATGAATGAGACTGGTGTAAGTATCACGAAACTCAAGCCAGTTATCGTATGATCCTGTAAATTTAGGTAACTTTATAGTGGGTAATTTGACTAACTGACGTTTAGAACTATTAACTGATTTATAATCATCATGTTCTGACTTAGAAAACATATTTAACATATTTTTTGCTTGTGCCAATAATGAGTAATAATTAGATTCGATTGCTGTACGTTCAGATATTTCACAATCTATGTTATCTGCTAAACATTCTAACTGCAGTTGAATCTCACTAAAATCATCGTACAGTGATTCCAACCTTTCAACGCGCAACCGCAGCTCCATTACCTGACAAGCGGTTAATTTAGCTGTATTTAGGGTTTCTAAATAATTTCCAAAAACGGTTAGTCTGCCCTTGTAACTGCTACGCTTCTTTTTGAGATCCTTGATGTCGGTCATTTTGGAAAGTGGGTGTGTCGTCGACCTGGAATTTTACAATAGATAGTTTTAATAAACTAGTAATGATACTAATTTGTAACTATACTGTAAATAAAGGTTTATAGCTAAATTTGCTGATAAATTGATATAAAATTGTTGATGATTGACTCGATTAAACAATTTGAAAATTAGCAATGTTGTGATGTACCTACTAAGTTATGAAAAAAATTGTAAAGGTAGTAAATTATAATGAATTTAAATTAAAAGAATCTACAAGGAAATGTTTGTACAAATTAATTGTTATTTAAAAGAAACAATGTATTGGTTACAATTATAATACACTTTAGGCACCTATTTAACTAACGCAACAATTTTGTCACTGTGCTGTATGATTAAACACTTGTTAAATAATCCAGATTTGTATATAATATCCAATGAAATGTACTTAATAACACTTATATAAAATAAAACTTGTAGATTTCAAATATATGCAAATATAAAAATTTAAAAATGTTCGTTACTGACCTTTTACAATGTCACCCATGAATAAATCTAAGATTTTTACCTGATTTTATGTTACCTATGAGTGTTGGGTTAATAAACATATTTTTACGATTTATTTGACTTTTATTTCCAACTCGTTGACTCCTTAATATGCCTTTAACTCCTCTTCACACTCCTTAGGAAATGGCAGGTAACTTCCTGAAGTTCTGATTTTCCAATATAATCGTCGTACTTAATTTATATTAATCTGGATCTGGAGGACCATTATGTAGTGGACTGTAGGTTTTTCTGGTCAATTTCGACTTTTACTTGAGGTCTTAGAACTTCGAGGTGACTGATTAAAAGATCAACTGTTCGGTACAATGGTTTAATGGCGAGTGATATATGATTTGCAATTTTCACAAAAGTTAGGCAAAGCGCCTGATACAATTAAATAGCACGACACAACTTATAATTAAAACAGAAGAGCCGTAGGAGCTCGAACACGGTGACACACATGACGCGATGCTTTACCCTTTTTCTTTCTATGGAAAGAAAAAGGATAAAGCATCGCGTATTTTGTACAAACAAACAAAACATCATCCATTACATCGACCCTGGCTTGTTGCGTTTTTATTTTCAGCACAGCAAATTGTTTTTAGTTTAAAATCGTTACCTGCCTTCCGATGGCTTTTAATAGACCGATCAAATAATCTATTTGATCTGTCTATTTGAATTCAATTTATAGAATGTCATTAGATCCACGAAAGACATATCGATGGTGTATATTGACCAGGAATACATTGTGAACATAAATGCGTAGAAAATCCATAAATGCAAAGGTAAATAAAGTTTAAGAAAAAACACTTAGTTAGTAGATAGTATTAGTCAGGGTGTGCTTTCGCTCTACTGATCTGTCCGATCGTAGAGAAGAGGCATTCGGGTATGCGCTCCCGGCTTGCTCGAGCTGCCGCAATCACTACCAATATCCCTTCCGTGATTGCGGCATCCTTTGTTACCTTTGACATCCTTTCCAAACACCAACCTCCTTTAACACTCCCTATCCTATCCTGTATTTCCTTTCCTTATCCGAAGTAGAGGTGAAGAAGATGGCGCAATGGCTTTTAGGGGATTAAATATTACTATACCCCAGGAGGGTACCGGTTCTACCGGTGAATCCCTCTCTGAGCATTGTCGCTCAGACTGCCCCATCGTATCTGGGTGGGGCAAAATTCTCAACGGCGACGCGCTTAGCCACACGTCACGTTTTGTCTCCCCGTCCAACAGAGGCAAAAAGAGGGCTAGGGAATGCCTGTTTGCAACGGTGAATGTTTGTGGAGGATTGGATAGTAAGATTGATGAATTGTGTGATACGATGGATGTAAGGAAAAATTATATACTAGGAGTGAGTGAAACTAAGAAGAAAGGTTGCTCAACAACTACTCATGGCCGATATCATGCATACTGGTCTGGAGTTGTTGAGTCTGAAAGAGCTAGCCGAGGAGTTGAAATGATTCTATCGGATAGAACGAATGAGTGTGTGAAAGAATATGAATATGTCAACTCCAGGCTTTTTTGGATGCGATTAAAGCTGGGCTTAATGAAAGTTTTTGTTGTGTGTGTTTATGCTCCGGACATGTCCAAACCATTGAATGTCAGAGAGGAATTCTGGGACAAGGTCAGAGATGTGCTTGCTAGGTGTGAGAATAATGAAAGAATAATGTTAGACGACTTTAATGGCTGGGTAGGTGTGTCTCATGATGGATATGAAAGGATTCTAGGGCGATTTGGTGACGAGAGAGTGAATGAAAATGGTGAGTGTTTCCTGGACATTTGTATGGAGAGAAAGTTTGTTGTGACAAACACTTTGTTTAGTCACAAGATGATTCATATGTATACATGGCAAAGGCAGACAGAAAGAAGTATGATAGATTTTGTTGTGGTAGATAAACGTTTAAAAGGAAAAATTAAAGATACTAGAGTGTACCGAGGCTTGAATGTGGGTACTGACCATTTTTTGGTTGTTAGCCGTATAATAAAATAAAAAAATAATAAAAACGTTTATTTCAATTACAATTGGCATTGTGATACATATTATTGGAGATCACCTTTTAAGCAAGGAATTGCTTGTATTAGGAGACTCCGCGCTTCCACTTGTCACTTTAATGCAATTGAAATGTAGACTATGTAATTTAAATAAACATGCAAAAATAAAATAGTGAGATATGAATTGACACTTTCGTGGTTTTTAACATTAATTGTACATTGAAAATAAGGTGGTGACTTAAAATTATACAAATGTTCTTACAAATAAATGAGAGTTACACAGGAAGAAGCAGATCACGCATGTAGGTGTGATATGTGTATCATGAATGAGTGAGTGAGTGAGTATGGTTGTAAGTGTGTGAGAGTGTGAGATATTGTGGGTGTAAGTATGAGAGTGTGGTTGTGTCGTGTGTGAATTACAATATAATGAGCATTGCTCAGTTCATTTTTGTTCACGTTTGATTATTGATTGTTATTAACATGCTATGCCTAGACGAAACATAGCTGCCCTAATGTATGTTATCGTTTGTCAGGTTAGCCCTGCGACACTGTCTTGGGATTGAAAGAAGCACAATAAGTCTTCTTTCACTAACCATGCGCTCATCATCCCAATTTTATCGTAACTAATTGGTTTACTGAATAGAAGATACAATAGACTCAACATCGTCGTAAGTTTTAGTACTAAGCCAATCGATTACAACTTTTTTGCAGTCCCGGAGCTTCATGGAATATATCCGCAATTCTTTATTCAGCAAGTTATATAAATAAGAAGATTGCCGTGGATATTGCCTTTTAGCGAAAGCAGATCTAACGTGGACAGTTAGAGCGACCAAGTAGCTCCTTCTGCTTTTCGACTTAGAGGGGTCATACGGGAGTGATGTGTGTTTTTTTAAGATAAGTTGAAGCAAATAAAGCTTTCTCACAGACAAAAGGCCTGATAATAGATATAGGTTGTGGGTGGGATACCTATAGGGTTTAAAGAACATGACCTTAATTAAGGTTCTCTGCGCCCTCTCAAGCTCCAAGAATTTTAGTTTTGTTGTCCCTCCCCAGCAAGACAGACAGTATATGAGGATAGATTGGGCCAGTGATATGTATACTTGCTTCAGAAGTTGCTTTGTAGCTGCATGTCTCAGTGTTTTAAAAGTCCATATCAGCTTCCTAACTCTTTTCATAATAAGTTCGGTGTGCATATGCCAAGACAGGCGCTGGTCAATCACAACACCTAGATATTTGGTATATTGTAACCTGTCAATTTTTGAGCAAGAGCAGCCGTGGTTGCTAGTAGTAGGGTTAAGGCAGTTATGGACTTTCAACTGGAAATTTTGAGACGGTTGCGAGTTATTATACTTAGTGAAACAGATGTAGTTGGATTTGGAGGTATTTAGTGTGAGGAGACTATGGTTTAGCCAGGCTGCTATCTTCGCGAGGCCACGCTCGGCCAACCTTCGAACATCATCCCAAGTCTTAGCAGTGAAGATAATGGCAGTATCGTCGGCGTATGAGAAAATGAGCCCGCCATCAATCTTCATGTTACAGAGGTTATTAATGTAGATAAGGAATAAGGTTGGGCCAAGAACACTGCCTTGGGGGACGCCGAAGTTGACGTTTGACTCGCAACTGGTGTACATTGCAATTTTAACCCTTTGCTTGCGATTGTTGAGGTAGGAATTGAAAAGTTCAAGAGCAGGCCCTCTTATTCCGATCCGTTCTAGCCTCTGTAAAAGTAAAGGGACAGACACTGTGTGAAAGGCCTTTTTGAGGTCAAGAAAAGCAGCTAGACATTTGGCTTTACCATCTACACCGTCTATCAAAGCAGAAGTTAGTGCTAGAACTGCATCCTCGGTAGACTTGCCCTGTCTAAACCCAAACTGAGAAGGCGAAAGTATTTTATATTTAGTTAGAAATTTTATCAAGCGTGTGTTTATAAGCTTCTCAAGTATTTTTGAAATGGATGGTAAGACCGAAATTGGCCTATAGTTAGACGGGTCAGACTTATCTCCTGATTTGTACACAGGTGTTATAAGGGCTACTTTCAAAGCGTCGGGGAAAAGTCCCTGCTTGAAGCATATGTTGGCTAAGTGGGTTATGATTGGTACAATTTGTTCATGTGCAGATTTTAGAAAGTTGACTTGTATATTGTCCCAACCAGGGGAACTATCTGATTTCAAGCTCATCAGCGTGGCTCGAACTTCGTCGGGGTCTGTGTCGAGAAGAACAAAAGATGTGGCCAAAGGATTGTCTACCGAGGATGAGTCAGGCTTGATATTATTTCCTATTGAGGACTGAGAAGTTGTGATGTTTTCAGCAAGAAGTTTGCCTATGTTACAGAAGTAGTCATTAACCTTGTCAACAGCGTGTTGTGGGGTAGTGAGTATATCTAGCAGTTCCACATTAATAGTTTTTTTAGGTTTGCGTTGTGTGATGTCATTAATGATAGCCCATGTTTTTTTAGGATTTCTGAAAGCTTTAGAAAGTTGATCTCTGTCATGTTTACGTTTTTGTTTTCTAATAATGGTACAACAGTAGTTACGATACCTTTTATATGTGATATTAAGCACCTCGTTGTATGGATCAAGCCTAAGTTGCTTTTGCATACGATTTCTGTTTATAATGCACCGCAGCAAGCCAATTGTCATCCATGACTTTAGAAGTCTATTTTTCACAGGTATATTCATAGTAGTTGTACTAAGTGTGATGCAATTTTGTAATATATCAATTAGATTATTCGTAAGGGTGTTAGGGCTATGTAGTTTTAATAGGTCTGATAGATTACTGGTCTTGAGAAGTTCAAGGCCTTTCTTCGAATTGAAAACTGTTTTTGTTTTTGAGCATTTGATTAAGTTAGTATGGTTTGAAATTTTTAAAAAGGTCATGAAATGGTCAGTAATGGTCGTGTGAATGACTGCAATGGTTGCAGTTTGGTTTCCAGGCTTTAGTTTTATTATAAAGTGGTCAAGGCAGGTTTTGTATCTCGTAGGAAGCGAGTGTCCAGGGAGAAGACCATGCATTGCCAACATATTAAGATAGTTAAGTCGGTTTGTACGTTCATGTGACAGCTCATTTTCATTGTATATTAGGTTAATATTTATGTCTCCAGTGATTATTATAGTTTTAGTTGATGCAAGGTTGACTAGGTGATTGTTTAACGAGTTAATAAATTGGTCTGCGTTCGTAGTTGAAGGAGATCGATAAATTGCAATAACTATAATGTCAGGCGTAACATGAATCTCCAAGCAAGACGCATGAACTAACTTTACTTCTCTTGTTTGATTCTTGTGACTGCTTTTAATATACGCGACCACTCCATCAGCCTTATTTAGATGGTTTGTAGTTTGGTACGAGTTATAGTTAGTTATTTGAGGTATTGGTTTATTTGAGTTCAGTCTACATTCGGTTAGGATGACCAAATCAATATCCGTTTTAAGATTGAGTAAATTTAATTGAAGATCATCGAAATTAGAGTAGACAGATCTAATGTTCTGCGAAACAATTGCAAAGCCGGGAGAGTAAGGCGCTATATGCTTAGAGAAGTCAGCAATATCACAATCAAAAACTTGAGCTATTTCAGAATTATCGATGTCTTTCAAAGTGAGTAAAGTATTATCCATTTAGATATGTTTTATAGATGCAGGATAACGTTATTACATTCGTATTTTTACTTTGTGTGTGGATGAGGGTGAGTGTGTGTGTCTGTGAGTGTGTAAAGGTATATGTAGTTTGAAGGTTTGTGAATATGATATGCGTATGCCATGTAGGTTTGAGTGATAAAGATTGAGTGTTAGGGCGCGATTGGTAAACAAAGTGAAACTTATTATATAACTTAGTGTTTAACTTAATACTAATTAATTTTGAGATTTTCAAAAACTGATGAAGGTTTAACGAATATGTAAAGTATAATAAGAAAATAAAGTAACAAGAGTAGGTAGCTTTTAAGGTTAAAACTAGTCATGCAAGCTGTAAAAGGCTATGAACCTGTGACTCACAATTTATAACAATAGTAGGAGATTCATCATTCTTCTTAACATATACTTTCCCGTAAGCTGTCCAGCAGTATTTATATTCCTTAGATTTAGCCAGGTCACGTGCAAGGAAGTGTAGTCGAGCTCCTCTTGTAGTTAACTGTTCCGAGATATATATTGGCGTATTCTCATCTGTCTTAAATCCGAGATGTTTCGCACATAGTTTCCCATTTTGTTTTCTATTATATAGCGGGACTAACAACTAAATGGCGCCATCGTCCTCGCATACATTCACCTGCCATAGAAAGAGTGAAAGTTGAAAGACTGGCAGAAGAGGATATACGTGATCAGTATAAAGAGTTATTGGAAGTAAGGTTAAAAGATTCGTTTGAGAAAGAAGAGTGGGAAATAGAAGAATTTTGAAAAGAGTTTAAGAATGGAATGATTGAGACAGCCACTCAAGTATGTGGCGTAAGCAAGAGGAAGAACGTTAAGAAAATTTGTAATGAATGGTGGGATCAAGAAGTAAGTGGTGTGGTTGCGGAAAAGCGCAAAGCATGGATGGACTTGCTCGCCATAAGGGCCAACAAAAGAGTACAAGGTGGTGTGAATGAAAATGAAAGGATTGTAAAAGAAAAGTATGACAGGTTGAAATAAAAGTAAAAGAGATAGTGAGAAGAAAGAAAGAAGAATGCAAGGATAAATTTGACAGAAAATTTGCTCAACATTTTTGGGCCAATATCAAAATATTCTGGCACTTAGTCAGAACAGCTCGAGGCAAATCAGGAGATTCGAAAGCTGGTGTGATAAGGGATATAAATAGAAGTATTATTAGAGAGCATGGGGAAGTTTTGAATCAGTGCAAGGTATATTTTGAGAATTTGTTTAAACGAGGAGAGAGCGACATTAGGAATATAGTAGCGAATGAGGAAGATAATTGTGAAAGTGGGATAAGTATGGAAGAGATACGATATGCATTGAAAAGTATGAAGGCGGGTAAAGCTACGGGATATGACAGGATATCTGCTGAAATGCTCAAGGTAGGCGAAGGCGTCACTGCAAGCCTGCTGTACCTACTATTAAATAAATGTTGGCGGTCCGGTCGTGTACCAGGTGACTGAAACAAAGCCATTATTTTTTTTTTTCATTCCTGCTGTGACCCTTTGCCCTTGTGGGCAAAAGGTCACAGCAGGAATGAAAAAAATTCGCGGTATCAGTGTACAAACAGTGGCACAATAATGGCTTTGTTTCAACACTTTGGTCAACACTTTCTGCGTATGGAGTGAGCAGCAGTCTGATACGGGCACTTGAATCCTTATATAGGGATTCAAGTGCCTGTGTCAGAATAAACGGGGCCTACACGGACTGGTTCAACATTGATTATGGTGTTAGACAGGGATGTGTAGCGTCTCCTTGGCTGTTCAATCTGTTCATGGACAGTTGTTTGGCTGATTTGAAAGATTCTGAATGCGGATTAAGAATGAGTGAGTCAGTGTTTAAGGCCCTGCTATACGCTGACGATCAGGTTCTATTTGCATCGTCAACGTCGGATTTGCAGCAGATGGTCACTACGATGAATGAGGCGTATAAGAAGAAAGGTATGAAAGTGAATGTAAACAAAACCAAAGTCATGGTCATAGAAAGGGACGATAGTGAAACTGAATGTGACGTAATGATAGAAGATGAAAAAGTGGAGCAAGTGAACGAGTTTGTGTATTTAGGGTCTTTGTTTAAGAGAGATGGAAAATGTGAGAGAGATATTGAAAGGAGAGTGAAAGCAGGAAATAGTGTGAATGGCGCCTTACAGTCCATCATCAGCAATGGTATTATCCCAAGGCCAGCTGGCCTTGCTATACTGCAGGGAGTTTTGGCGCCAACGCTGATGTATGGTAGTGAATCATGGGTATGGTAGAAGAAGCATGAAAGTAGAATCAATGCTGTGGAGATGAGAGCTTTGAGAAGTATGTGCAGAATAAGGCTGATAGATAAAGTGAAAAACAGTGTGATACGAGAGAAGTGTGGGCTAAAAGAAGATGTAGTTACAAAGATTGAAAAAGGAATGTTACATTGGTTTGGACATTTGGAACGGATGGATGAAAGAAGAAATACGAAAGGAGTGTATCGTGCGAGAATGAATGGAAATGTCGGTAGGGGACGCCCTAGGCAGACGTACGCCGACCAAATAGGTGACGTACTGAAAAAGGGCCGAATCAAAAGTACCCATAACCGACGCGCATGCATGATGAGGTTAATTAATGTCGAGGAAGCGAAAGAGGTATGTTTGAACCGAAGCATGTGGCGTTCCATAGTCTCTGCTTACCCCAAAGGGAGACAGGCGTGACGATATAAATAGATAGATAGAAAAAATACTTTAGCTCGAAATTTTAAAAATGGAATGGAAATCCAAATGCGGTATAACCTAAAATTTACCTGTACAATTCAACTATCACTAAATCTATTTCGATCGCTATACTAAATCATTCGATTAAAGTTCTTGCTTACGTTTATTAAGTTAGGTTTCTTCTCTTATCCAAAAACCACCACCGCGAAGCAGAATCAAAATTCATAGGATAGTTTTTGTACCTACTAAGTATTTTTACTGGTAGTAGGTACTTTTTAATATTATTTTTGTGTTTATCTCCTTAAAGGGTTAGCTGGGTACAAGTCAATAGAAACCAGATTGCAGGTCCCTTCTTATGTCTTAAGTTACAAGAAGTGCAACGAACCCAACTTAGCATTCAAAATCAGACATACAACACGATTTCACTTTTTGGCACCCGGAGTACGGACATAGTTTTTACTGTATAGCGGTTTTGATAGTTAACATACAGCATATGACTCCCATAGCGTGCATAGATTTGCATTCGTTAATACCGGTAAAGTTAAGGAATTTCTATCTCACGGTTGACAACATCATCCAGTGGTCACCATCCAGAGCGCTACCATGCTTCGGAGTGTCTAAGGCATGTGTCTAAGGACAAGCATCGTAAGATCTATAAACGCTCAAACTAGGGTTGACAACACACTCATGCAGAAAAAGATGTATACATACATAATACTCAAAAGCAATCTTTAGCTTTTAAAGACGGGACTCCCACACTAAGTGTAGATCTTGGGCCGCGGGGGACTTTACAAACATTCTATCAACGGGCACAATCTACAGGTCTACAACAGTAAGTAAACCACTCAGGTTTAAAGATAGTACATAATTTTACAATGATTTTAATTTGTATAATTGTTTGTTTTTCGTGTGTGTGGCCAACTCTGGTGTCAAAGTTTTCAGACCGCCCGAAGGCCTCCAAAATGGCCTAACGGTCCTTATCCTTAGACACAAGAACCGGGACCGACAGCTTTATGTGCCCTCCGAAGCACGGTAGCGCTAAGATGTAAATGCCACACACGGTCACCCATTCAAGTGGTGACCTGTGCAAGCGATGCTTAACTTTGCTGGTCTGTTACAAACGACAAGTCAAGTCTTGCTATGAGCGTTACTTTGTATAATGATAAGTACTACCAGTATAAATGCTGTCACTAATTTGTAATTAGTTTCGTTTGTCACTATGCGCCGTTTAGGTAGGTACCTTTGTTTATTCAATACATAGGTACAACACAGTTAAGGTTACTGTATGTTAACACTAAATAGTATGTCTACTAGATTATTATCTGATTCTGACCAATAATACCGCATTAGGCAAATAAGTTTATACATTATGTAAATGTTCTTTGTCCAATACGGTAGGTATTTCAATATTTGAACTCTGACTGTGTAACAGTTTTGGAAAGTCACACTTAGGTACGTGTCATATCGATAACAAATACTTAACTGAATAAATAAACGTAATCTCAACTATGTAAACTGCCCCGTACCTCCTCATAAACGTTAAACTGTCGATGTAGGCCCGGTTGTCATAAATAGGGAATGCAATCTCGTTTTGTGCTTCTGAAGAAGCTACTTTCAAAATAGTTCGTAAAAGTGGCTTATGATTTAAACTGAACAAATATTTCATTTGATTGGTATATTTTGTAAATTAATCTGTAATTTCCAATAGTCTGACTAATTGGTATATTTTGTTAATTGTTCTGTAATGTCTAATGGATCTACTGAGTAAATATAGTTTTTTTTATTTAATTGATAATAATAAGTTAATTATTTTTTACTTCCTGTTATTTTGTTTGTTATAAGAGAATGTTTTATTACTAAAAGATTTTTGTTTGATATTAGAAGCGAGACTGGTTGTTTCTTTCATTTGTTATTTGATAGATCCCTCCATAAAAGTGTACTACTTAGAAGTTTATTAAAAAAATATCATAGACAGATGCGTCAAACAATGTTTGATGCATAAAATTCTATTGAAAATTCGTAAAAATAAATGTTTATCTTATAATACTTAAAATGTTTATTACGTTTGTCCTAATTTATTCAAATATTGCGACTATTTGCAAAAAAAGCATACAATCTCGCGAGATCTCGAAATTGGCGAGATCTCGCAGTATTGTTATCCGTAATCTCGCGAGATTTGCATTCCCTAGTCATAAAGAACTTTGACAGTCGTTATAGCAAAGAGCTCAGATATTTACATAGAGATGCATTTCCTATGAAGACACTCTGAAGATAAACTTTCTACATACATACATACATAGACTCACGCCTGTTTCCCCGAAGGGGTAGGCAGAGGCATATTAAATGCCCACTTTTCGCCAGTGTTTTGATCCCACGTTATAGGTGGCGAGCCTATTGCCGCTTCTCGGGATATTTGATCGGCAGGTGCACCACTTGTAGGTGAGGTTGACTTGGGACCATAAGTTCTTGGTGGGATCCCTATGCACCCACAAACTTTCTATGACCCAAATTGCCGCTTGGCGGCGTGGCAGTGGCGCTGTGACAGCTATCTCTACGAGAGCAAGAGAGACGAACGTTCCTCCTGTGTATCTTAACTACGAGGGCAAGAGAGACGGAGAACGACGCCAAGGCCGCCAACGGCGGCAACTGCAAACTAAACTGGAGACAGTCCCCACTTGGAATCGGCACACGAAATCTTTAAGAACTGCGCTGCTATGTATATCTATATTCATTGGTTATAGTGAGTCAGTAACCTTGAATATCGCTTTCCCTCTGAGTTGCGGCGATCAGGCGACAGTCTCTCTGTGAAAATCTAATTAGACTTGAAAGCGGACACCAGGTACATTGCCAGCCGGGATAACGCTATGACAATGACCATGATGAATCGGAACCACGCAAAAATAATTTTGCTATTAATTTTATACAAATCACACTTATTAATTCCGACCTCTGGTTATCAGTCTCACAATGATTGAGATAAATGCAAAACACCTACCTAATTTCTCGAAGATTCGAATCTTCTGACCAAGCTGTATATTAACAAAGCATTGCGATACCGGTGCATTTCTAATTAAATGTTGGGCGAATATTTTCATTTTACGTAAATGTATGTATGATAAAAAGCTTCTTGTATAATCAAAAGTGATAAACTAAATTTAATTTTCTACATGACTAATCTAGTTACTATACAGACCTACCCGCGCGATAACCTTGATATCTTTTAAATCATAAATAAATAGCAAGTAAGTAATTTAACTGTGGTGCCAGCATTGTTAATTAGCTTTAAAAGCAAAGTTTGGCTATGTGACCCGAACATGTCGATTGTGAAATGTACAAGTAGCTACTCAAATAGTGATATGTATTGTTTGGTTTCGTGTGTAAGTATATTTACATGGGAGCATGAGCGCCACGCGTGCTATTCATGACCGAATGAGCGTGCATTCACACTACGTTCACACTACGAGCTAAGAGTATGCGTTAGAATATACCGATCGTTATGGCAACGATCATATGCTATATTATGTATAGATAGTTATACGTCAATTGTTTGACTATCTAAATTTCATAACGAGTATAACCACCATGAAATGCCGCGCGTGGTCAGACTTTACCTATGTAGTTATATTTTAACGTAGCGTTTTTTGACAGCAGAATGGTTGGCCGGTGACCATTTAGATAGACATTTTGTAACATTTCAAGGCTTATTTATTACTTCTTATTGTATTCTTTCTTTGATATATTTATTGTTGAGTTTCTTTTACTCTTTGATAAATAATTTTACGATTTGATATATTTTTACCATTTTTATACACGTTTTGGATTTATGTAATTTTTTAAACTTTTTATGTTACATAGTACTGATAAAAATATAATTATTTTATCTGTACGTAACGGTATTACTTTTTCTATTTTTTTTTTAATTTTGTGCTCAATTTTATTAAATTTAGCTTTTTGTTATTATTAGCACCTATTTGTTTAATTTAACTTTATATTTTAATTTCATTTTGATATTTTTGTATACTTTTTGTACATGTATTTTTTTAATTTCATTTTGTTGCATTTTTTTATTCCTTGAACTTTTAACTCATTTTGGCGTATTTTTGTTGTCTTGTTACGGTTTATTTGTTCAATTTTAACGTTTTGTAATGTTTGTGAACTTAAAAAAAACAGCTTTTTGTGATACTATTCGATTTTTTCTTTTTGTTTTTTTTGGCGTATTCTTCACAAATTGTTTAATTTTATTTTAAATTTGCATTATATTTTAATTTCTTTAATCTTGCCAGTAGTGTAATATTGGGGATTCTGTATCATTTGTTCTCGCTTCGCTCGAACTGCATGATACAGAATCCCCAATCGTTTTCACCGTATTGTATATACTTAACATTCACAAACAATAATATCAAGTTCGAATCGATCAATTTTATTTTTTTCAATTTTCGCTCTTCTGGTTTTTGCTGTCGATCATTATATGCTTTGGCTGCTACTTCAATATCCGATCGATTAATATAATGTGTTCTGCATCACCGAGAGTGCCCAGTAATACCATACTGTTATAATTAACATTATGTTTAGCAGTTTAATTCCTTCTCTCAGTGATCAATAGTAGCTTTTAGTGAGTTTTATTATGAATGTGTGTACCTAATGAACCTCACTTCATGTAATATCAATGTAATCATGTCAACTATTTAAAAATAATTTATAGTGCCCAGTAATACCATACTGTTATAGTTAACATAATTTTTTAAGTTTAGCAATTATTTAGTGATCAATGGTAGCGTTACTTTTAGTGAGTTTTTATTATGAATGTGTGTACCTAATGAATTCCTCACTCCATGTAATATCAATGTAATCATGTTATCAATTTAAAAAATAAATGGATATGTTAATGAGTCTAGGAAACTATTAAGTAAAATAAAACAATGTATACTTATTATCAATTTAAAAAAAGTTTATTATCAATGCACCATTTTTTTAAACACAAAACATTTTTTAAAGCACATATTGAGTCATGATAAATACAATTGTACAAATCTTCAGAGCACTTATAGCGACCATATAAACATAACAAATTAGGACAACATTTATCTTCTAAATTAATTAAATTATTAGTATTTAAAATATCCTTCAACCATAACATTTTTTCAAGATCTTTAACGTAAATACACTTATCTTTTAAAACATCTGCAATTAAATATTGATAATTTGAGTAAGGTATAAATCCTTCACCCCAGTATATTTTTCTGTTACGTTCAATCCAGCAAACCTGCCGTCTTTCTGATTTAGTCAAATCATAAAAAGGAAATGGTGGTTTGATTAAAAACACTTGTAGGTTTTTATTACATCATACAGCTATTTCTTTTAGTATAAATTCATTTGCTTCTGTTTTAAAGCCTTGAACGTCAACAATCGCCGTCATGATAGCCTACGCACGATGTTGCTTAGAGGTTTGTATTCCACAATTCGGTACTGAGCTACTAAATTCAGCCACAACATTTATTTAATTTTTACATAAATATAAAGCATGCATACAAACATTGACTCATAACAATTACACATTTTTAAAAAGATAACATTTATTTATTTTTAGAAATACAACTAAACTTAAATAAAAACATTATCTTAAGACTACTCAGTATCACACAATTTCTTACTTATTTTTTTTATTAATGTCTCTGTGATATCCATTACATCATCATAAGGCTCCTCAACCACATATTGTGCACTTAAGCAAGCCTCGTTTTTTTTATTTTTGTCTACATAATCTAATTCACGAATATCTATATTAATTAGGAGACGTCCTTGCTTAGGACGATTTCTTCGAACAATGTACGAATTTGCCGATGACGTTAATAAACTTTGACGCTTTTTAGACGGTGACAATTTTTTTGACTTTGTAGAAAAGTTTGGTTCAATGTATGTTATGCCATCGTCTTGAGTGGAGAAATATGGGCTAGTAACCTGTAAAAAAATAAATCACACATAAATATATAATAATGTGGACGCGCACAATAAATGTTTATAAACATAAATACATTTTATGTAGTGCTTACCTGATCAGAGGATTTGTTCCGATGCTTTTCAAAACATTCATAATTTCCTTGAGAGTAAAAAAATGGCTTGTTTTTTAACTGTCTACCATTCTCTGCCAAAGCATTGTCCTGCAATATAATAACATAAAAAATATAAATGAAAAGTTCATAACTATATGAATTTAACTATGAGGAATAAAATAATATTTACTAACCTCTTGTATTTCTGTCTGGTCAACTTCGTCCAAAGGACTTGGGATTTGAGAATCAACATTATCAAATACAAATCTGTTAAGTCCTCCAATGTTGAGAATGCTGGGGCTGTATGACATGATTCTGAAAATAAAACTAAAGTAAGATATCTAATTATTCATATAATAATATAATATAATATTGTAATAACTAATAACATTAAAAACGTACTTACCAATAAAACTTGATTTCTCTGCTAGCAACAGGTCCTGTTTCGGCTGACTATGACAGCATAGTGAAATAAGGAATGCAATTTTAAATCTGTATGATATTCAATACCAAATGAAATCAATTACCTATTAAAAATATAATATTGTAATACGAGAATACAAAATGCCTAACTTTCTAGACCTGTTCAAACAAGTTAAATGATGTTATTTATACTTTATGATATGTATATCTAATTTAGTGTTATAGCTACCTATAAATATGTGTGTTAGACATTCATTACAGTAATTGTCAAAATGAAGTTGATCAAGCAACCCATATCTTTGAAAATTAATAATATAGATTTAAATGAAACTTCTCACCAGATCAGACATAGTCCTTTATTACCGAATACGATTCGATGTATAATGTGCGGTCCATCGAACTGTGGTAAAACAAACGTTATGATTAGTTTGTTGTTACATGAAAATGGTCTAAAATTTAAAAATCTTTATCTTTATTCCAAAACTTCATTTCAACCAAAGTATCGTTTCTTGAGTGAAGTATTAGGAAGAGTCTCGCAGATTAACTTCTACAAATTTAGCGATGATAAAGAGGTAATTTCTCCGAGTGAAGCTTTAACAAATTCTGTGTTTATTTTTGATGATGTTGCGTGTGAAAATCAAGTTAATATTCGCAATTATTTTTGTATGGGTAGACATAAACAAATAGATTGTTTCTATTTATCTCAAACCTATTCCAAAATTCCAAAACAACTGTTGCGTGACAATGTGAATTTTCTTATTATATTCAAACAAGATGATGTGAATTTAAAACATATTTATGAAGAGCATGTTACTTCTGATTTACAGTGGAAAGAGTTTAGAAATATTTGTCAAACTGTTTGGAGTAAACCTTATAATTTTCTACTTATTAATAAAGAATCGTCATTAAATAATGGAAGGTACAGACAGAACTTTGATATGTTTTTTAAATTTGACTGACTGTTTATATGTATATATATATAAGTAATTAACATGGCAAATCAAATTCAGTATAATTTGTTATTTAGCTGAATACAGTTGTTAATAAGTATAACATGGAGAAAAATATTAAAATAGAATTAATGAAGTCTGTAGACTCCATAAAGAATAAAATAAAACAAATGAAAAACCAGGAACACTCTACGAACTTATCACTTGAAAAACTGTTAAAACCTGTCACAGATCCCCTTAAAACTCTAGTTGATTCAAATTAAACATTAGAAAAAATACAAAATTTTGAAAATACACACTCTAATTTTGAAGACGTGGAATTAGGTGACATTAATACTAGCTCATCTACTAAATTTGAAGAATGCTATGACCCAGAACTGAATTCTGTACTGAACGTTAAAAAGCCTCCCCAGACGGAATTACCGGATGATTTAGAAATATCATTAGAGGGTCGTGATATACATGATATTTATGACCTAAACATACCATTTGGAATAAGGAGTGAAAACAAAAAAATATTAATGGGTAATTCAATAGTTTCGTTTTCTAAAATAGATAGTGCAAATAATGATAATACCATTTTAATTAAAGTTGGTGACAAAAGCTTCAATTTAACCCCTGGTTTAAAAGAACTTTTACTTCGAAGAAAACCTGATTTGAAACAAATATCGAGCAAAGATAAACTTGTCTATAAAGATATGTTGCATTATACAAATGCACATAAGAGAGATTTCAACCCTAATGGGCAAATTAGAGGCGATAAAGGTATAAAATATCGTGAAATAATCAAACCATTGTTTTCTGAATCGTCAAACAATAATATTGTCACTAAATTAGGAGGAAGCTTACCAACGTTAAAGAAATACAAAAATAGCACTGACTTGGTATATTGGGACGATCCTAACGAACTGGTTGAAAGATTGAAACTATTAATTGCTTCCCGAGATGCTGGTAATACAAATCATGATAATGAAATTTTATCAATAATCGAAGAGTTAAAAGAAGCTGACATAATTAAATAATAAATAGTCCTAATAATATGCTTTTTATTCAGTATTATAGCAGAATTCGAGACAAACATACCTACTGAGTTGTGAACATGAGCAAAGCTGACGTGGTAAACGAAATTCATAAAAATGCGAGAGTGAACTATCCGCGAAGACATGTTGTAATGAGAGATATAGATGACTTGTGGCAAGCAGACTTAATTGATTTGCAATCAATTTCAAAAGAAAATAAAAATTATAGATATATTCTTACCGTTATTGATTCATTTTCGAAATATGCTTGGGCCTTTCCTATGAGAAGTAAAAGCAAAGAAGATGTGTATAATAACTCTTTCAAAACTTTGTTGGATAAAGGGCGTGTTCCTAAAAATCTGCAAACCGATAATGGAACAGAATTTTATAATAACAAATTTCAGAAGCTTATGAAATCGTTTCATATTAACCATTATTCAACCTTCTCAACAAAAAAAGCTTCAATAGTGGAACGATTTATCAGAACATTGAAATCTAAAATCTATAAGGAATTTAGTTTAAAAGGCAATTACAATTGGGTAAATAATACCCTCAATGATGTTATTTACAAATACAATCACACTCACCATCGCACTATTAATGAAATCCCTACTAATGTGAACAATATGAATAAAAAACTGATACTAGAAAGGTATTTAAAGTTGCCAAAAAATGATAATTTAAAAAGCAAGTACAAAGTAGGTGATTATGTGCGTATCAGTAAATACAAAGGTACATTTGAAAAAGGTTATACTCCCAACTGGTCAACAGAAATATTTAAAATTCGTAAAATACAAAATACAACTCCTATAACTTACTTAATTGAAGACACTATCAGAGGTCTGCCTATTTTAGGAGCATTTTATACACAAGAACTTCAAAAAACAAAACATCCCAATATATATCTAGTCGAGAAAGTTCTTAGAAGAAAAGGTAACAGGTTTTTAGTAAAATGGTTAGGTTTGTCTTCAGCTGAAAGCAGTTGGATTGATAAATCGAATGTAATATTATAAATAAAATAATATTAACAAACTCGAATCACATAACTATTTATTAAAGTATTCAAACCGGAATCATCAGTCTTATAATGTGTTTTGGAGAGAGTAGTCTTCTCAATTGGCTTATTAATAATTTACCATTTGAATTACACTTACCAGGATATAATTACTGTGGCCCAGGTACTAAATTAATAAAAAGACTAACGAAAGGAGATAACGGCGTAAATAAGTTGGACAAATACTGCAAAGATCACGATATTGCATATCACAAGTCATCAAACTTAAAGGATCGTCATAAGGCTGATTTAATTTTGTTAAAAATGGCGAAAGAGCGAGCGGTTGCTTCCGATGCCAGTATAGCTGAAAAACTCGCGGCACGCTTAGTAAGTAAGGCTATGTCAGCAAAAATTAAAACTGGTTCTGGTTTGGACAAAAAGCATTCTACAAAAATTACACCTGGAAAAGGGTTAAAAAGTAAATTTAAATCTGTTATTACAAAAGCAAAAAGGCATATCAAAAAATTAAAACCTAAGAGCAAGAAAATGGCAATAGAATTAGCTATTGCTGCTACTAGAGAATTGGCTGATGATTCATCGATTAAGCTCCCTCGCGTTATTCCTATTCCAAAAACTGGGGGAGTATTACCTTTGATTCCTATTTTTGCGGGATTATCAGCTGCGGGAGCTTTAGCAGGCGGTGCAGCTGGTATTGCTAAAACCATAAATGAATTCAAAATGGCTAAAAAGCTGTATGAAGAATCGAGAAGACATAATGAAAAAATGGAAGCTCTATGTATTGGGAAAGGACTACACCTTAAACCACATAAAGGCGGCCTTGGAATTTTCGTATCAAAAGAAAAAAACTAAGATATCGGCTACCCAAACGGGCCTTAACTAACATTGACATTTTAAAGTACGGGAATAGAATTCCATATTTTAGAGGTGTCTTTATGAGAGATGAGCTCCCTAAATGTTCTTATAAAAAAGAATGTGGAGTTATTAATTTGGATAGTTCAAAATATCCTGGTTCTCATTGGGTAGCCTATGCAAAATATAATAATTATGTTGAGTATTTTGACAGTTATGGAAATCTTAAACCTCCGAAGGAATTTATAAAATATGTAGGTTCTAACATTCAATATAACTATGAAAATATACAACGTGATCACCCCTTCAATTGTGGACATTTATGTTTAAATTTCTTAAAGAATTTTTGGTATAATCATGAAATAAAATAAAAAGGATCATCTAAAAGAGTTCAGTATGCAAGCATGTCTACTACGGTTACCATCTCTGGAAATAAATCGGAACTGATTTCGTATTTTCAACCACCTCTTCATTTATCTGATCAGTACGAGTGCGGTTTACTATACTTTTCAGTATTAAAAACAAGACCGAATGTGCCCGTTAATAACAGCAGTTTAACAGCTGTTATCAGAATTGAATGTGATCTTGTACACGGTTCATACTGCAACGGATTACCGACTCATTTTATTCATGAATTTATATCTGATACTGCTCCAAGTCACGGCTACATAGAAATACCTCAGAACGTTATTTACTTTCCAGTTAACAAAAATATAATTTCATCCATATCTGTTAGGATAGTAGATCAGTTTGGTTACCGTATTGACTTTGGTGAAGAAAATATTCAATTACGTCTTCATTTAAGACAAGCAAAATGATAGTATATTATAAAAACCCTTCAGTGAAAATAAAACGTCCTATTCCGTCAACGACCATAAAGGTGCACAGACGTAAGAAAAACGTGAAGAAATTGACTAAATCAAATAAAGATTTTCTTAAAGCTTTAGGGTTTAAAGTATGAGTATACTACAGATTACCGATTTACCACACTTTGATAGTTCGATCGAAAGTTATGAAATCCATTCATACAATCCCTACAATAACAGTTTTAGAGAAAACGATGAAATCAGAATCCCCATACACCAGCAAGATATATACGTGCTACCATCAGCCAGTTCCATCTACATCGAAGGTCAAGCAAAGCTGTTCGGTAAGGATGGGCATCAGATCAAGAAAGCTGTTACGTTTACTAATAACCCTGTTATGTACTTGTTCCAAGACATCAGGTACGAAATGAATGGAATTGAAATAGATCGTATAAAAAATTCTGGAATAACATCAACAATAAAGTCATACATATCATTTAATGAAGCAGAAAGTAAAGTTTCTGCATTATGGGGTTGGAATTTAAACGGATTCCAAAGTGATGGACATTTTAGCGTTGTGGTGCCCTTAAATAAGATTTTAGGGTTTGCAGAGGATTACAATAAAATTGTGATAAATTGTAAACACGAACTTATATTGAATAGGAGTAATTCTAACTTAAATAGTATTATTCTTACTGATGAAGTCGTTCAGCTTCAAATAGATATACAGAGAATTCAATGGAGAGTACCACATATAAAAGTTTCCGATCGAGAACGTTTAATACTTTTAAAGCACTTAGAAAGAGATAAACCTATTCAGATGGCCTTTCGAAATTGGGATTTATATGAGTATCCTTTACTACCTACAACCACAAAGCATTCTTGGTCAGTAAAGACTGCTTCTCAATTAGAAAAGCCTCGGTATGTCATTTTTTGCTTGCAAACTAATAGGAAAAATAATAGAACTAAAGACAGTTCGGTATTTGATCATTGTGATGTGACAAATGTTACGCTCTTTTTAAATTCGCAATATTATCCTTATGAGCCTTTATCTTTAAAGTTTTGTGAGAACAAATATAGTATATTATATGAAATGTATGTGAAATTTCGCCAGTCGTATTACAACTCTCCGGTAGAACCGTTGCTTGATCTGCAGGATTTCAAAGAAAAGGCCCCAGTCTTCATCTTAGACTGCTCGAGGCAAAACGATAGTTTAAAAACTGGTCCAGTGGATGTAAGATTGGAATTTGAATGTTCAACACAAATACCAGATAAGACAACTGCATACTGTTTGATTATAAACGACCGACTTGTGGAATACAAACCTCTGAGCAACATCGTGCGTAGATTATCATGACTGCTATTGTAGACATCCAAGGCTTTAAAACAGAAGCAAATGAATTTATAATAAAAGAAATTGCTATATGGTGTAATCAAAGCCTGCAAGTGTTTTTAATTAAACCGCCATTTCCTTTTTACGATTTGACTAAATCGGAAAGACAACAAGTTTGCTGGATTGAGCGTAATAGAAAAATATACTGGAGCGAAGGATTTATACCTTACTCAAATTATCAATATTTAGTTTTAGATATCTTAAAAGATAAGTGTGTTTTCGTTAAAGGTCTTGAAAAAGTGTCATGGTTGAAAAATATTTTAAATAGTGTTAATGTAATTAATTTAGAAGATAAAGGTTGTCCTAATTTGTTAACTCTATATGATCGCTATAAATATTCCGGAGATTTGTACAATTGTATCTATCATGACTCAATATGTGCATTAAAAAATGTTATGTGCTTAAAAAAATGGTGCTTTGATAATAAACTTTTTTTAAAAGATACAATATGGATTGTTTCATTTTACTAAATCGTTTCCTATACTCACTAACATACCCATTTAGTTTTAATATATACTATGATTGGAATATTACATGAATTGATACACATTCATAAGCACAATAAAAAACTCAGCAAAGAGAACAGTTACATTGGTCACTAAGACAAGGAGTTAAATTCCTAACCTGAAAACCTTAGAATAGGTGTTATTATTCTAAGCTGAAAACATAATGTTAATAATCTATATCGTGAATAAAACGGATCGCAGATAACAAAAGTAGGTATTATTGGAGGCGTCTGCGTCGCGAAACGAGCGAAGCGAGTTGAGTGACGCAGAAGTCAGAACACATTTATATTAATCGATCGAACACTACACGTGCAGTCAATCTGCTTTATCTCGATACGTCCGCATCACCTGGAATCCGAGTGACCGTGGGTTCAAGTTCCATGTAGACGAAATCAGAGGCAAAAGCTAGTTGTGGATAAAACAATTATATAATTCATAAGTACATACATTCATAGTCTTATGCCTGTAACCCTGAAGAGGTAGGCAAAGGTGTATTACTACACCCACTTTTCGCCAGATATATTTAAGTCCCACGTAATAGGGAGGCGAGCCTATTGCCGTACCGGGCACATTTCTAGACTTCATGCTGTTACTGAGAATTTCCTAACAGAAAAACCCAATAACACTTTGACCGACCCGGGAATCGAACCCGGGAGCCACCCGATCCTACTTTCAACATTGTTAAGATTTTGCATTCATTCATTAAAATTAACAACGAGCTGTGCAAAGATAACAGTATGTACATATAAATTATTATGAATGCATCGCTGTGCCCGAGCCGCACTGAGCGCGTCGAACGAACTTGAGAATGTTGTTTGTATTATGTCATCCCAAGTAAAAACATTGTTACTATGCTACCAGTATTACGATGCATCGATGAATGAAATAATATTATACTTCTAATGCCAACCGTCCGTATCGCAGATCATGTTAGTAGTGTGATTTTTGGTGCGCTCTGCATTGCGAACGGAGAGAAGCGAGGTGAGTGATGCAGTAAGCAAATGAATTTATACTAAAAAAATAGCTGTATGGTGTAATAAAAACCTACTAGTGTTTTTAATCAAACCACCATTTCCTTTTTACGATTTGACTAAATCAGAAAGACGGCAGGTTTGCTGGATTGAATGCCTGTAGTAGATGAAAATGAAATGCATAATTATTATTATTAAAAGAGTAATTAAATAATCTTATAAGAAATAAGTGATTCCTAATCTAACATTTATTGTATTTTAAAGTGCTATTTGTTTTAAGACTAAGATATATAAATCATCCATCAAGAATCCTAATTGTCTACTACTTAAATATATTATATATTAGAAGATTTTATTATCGTAATTATAAAAAATAAACGTTTGTACTGAGTTATTGATTATCTTGGATAATTCTATACACGTCATGTTAAGACAAAGTGGTCCAATATTTTATCACAACTTTGACGACACGTTTGGCGCATTGGCTAAGAGTACGACTCGCATCACAATGTAAATAGTAGGTTTAATAAACGCAGCAACTAATGCACCAACATGTTGCGGGTTCGATTCCCGCACGGAACAAATGAGTATTGTTCCGGTTTGGATTTTATTTTTATGTTTTTCTTACTTTATTTTTTTTTGTATTATAATCAATTATTATGTCTCCATAATACCTACTGTTGGCTACTTACTAAGAAAGAAAGAAAGAGAAAAACTATTTATTTGTCACAGACACAGAAAAAGTATTACATATAAAAGAAAACATTGCAAGGCATAAGATTAGTCTGTGACAAATATGTGCACTTGATGTGCACACTCAGCTATATTGTTGCATTGTGGTAGTGTCCACAACTCTATTATTGAGTTATAGTTGCTAGTAAAAGCTAACCTCTCATTATACGGAAGGCCTATGCATTCATTAGTACAAGATGTGCACCAAATCGTTTCGATGCAACGATGTGCCGTGATCGAACATGATATTGTTGTTTATTGTACTTATTTAAGTGCGCGCGATAATTTTTGCTTGGCTATGTCAGTTCGACACCATACCAGATTATGATACACACAACAACCGATCGGACTGATCGCGTCGACTGAACACAGCAGTCTTACTTGAGAATGTTGTTACATTAGCATCTCAAACTAGAAACGACAGTAAGTTGTCCCATTGCATTGCTACTACAATGATATGTCAGTGAATGAAATACAATATTATATCGTGAATCAGACGGATCGCAGATAACAACGGTATTATTGGGAGCGTCTGCGTCAGCTCACTTTGTTCTGAGTGATGCAGATCACATTTATATTAATCGATCTCGATTGTAAAATTGGGGCTTCTGTATCACGCAGCTCGAGCGGCGACGCGAGAGCAAGTAAAGTAGTAATAATTTACTTATTAGCAGTAGTTTTAGACCACCTTGCTGGTCTAGTGGTACAATTGTGACTGTTGAGCGTGGGGTTCTTGGCTCGATTCCCAGGTCAGGCAAAACGCTATTGGGTTTATCACCATTCATCGTCAGGAATCCTTCAGTAGCATCATTAACTAAGAACATGGGCATAAACCGCAGATGCAGCAATCACTTCTGCCTACCCCTTCGGAGGTATCTCTACAGGTGTAATGTTGTGTTATGGTGTATGATATTATTTCATTGAAAATGATTAATATCCCAAACTTTCTCCTGTGTTATATGTTTACAAACATACAATATCACAGATCCTGAACACCTATCTTTAGGTTATATAAATATTTGAACCACGTGGGAATCGAACTAGTGAGAAAAACGTATGAAGCGATTCAGTATTTTGTCACATTTTCGACGACATGTTTGGCGCATTGGATAAGAGCTCGGCTCTATGCATCACAATGTAAATATTAGTTTGTAAATGTACTGCTAGTACATGCGCCAAGTGTCGCGGGTTCGATTCCCGCACGGAACAAATAAGTATTTGTTTCGGTCTGGATTTTGTTTTATTTAGCCATTCTTAATTATAAAATAATAATAGATACCTACTTTGAAAATTGAGCAAGTATGAGGCTAGATCTTGATATCCTGGTATTTATTAATTTATTTACATACTTAATGATAATGTGGTATTATTGGTACAGTGGTTGAATCAATTTCTGCACTAAATGTCGTAGGTTCGATCCCTAATACCAAATACCTACCTAAAACTTGCCATCGGAAATCAAACCATGCACGGCTGTCGCCAACTCGCAATCTCTAGACCAAAGCATAAAATGCAAATAAATTCTTGATCAACTAATTGATACACACTGCATTGTTCTACTTATAAATATGACACTCGTCAAGTAATAAAGTATAGATCAATAATGTTGATCGAACGAGTCGAACTTGATATTATTGTTTGTGAATGTTAAGTATATACGATACGGTGAAAACGATTGGGGATTCTGTATCATGCCGTTCGAGCGAAGCGAGAACAAATGATACAGAATCCCCAATATTACACTACTCTTGCCACATTTGTTAGATTTTTCTTTTTCACAATATTTTTTGTTGATTAACTTTTTGCTATTTTAGCCGTAGTTTTTGCCATCTCAATACATTTCATTATAGGTCTCGATAACAATCTTAGCATTCTTAATGGTTTTTTAAAACAAGCCTTACCAAACCACTTGCTGTTATCATTCTAGTTATGCATTAGACATATCTACGAGTAAATACTTCTTCAAATTAGGGGATCGAACGATATAGATAGTTATGAAATATAGATAGTTATGACAACGAGCACAGAGCCATGCCTAGTGCCGGTGACATAGTGTTACCAACAGTTGAACTAAGCTCTCCACCAGAAACCACAAATAAAATTTCCCTAGACACATGACACCCATTTAATTTTCATTATAATACTTGTTTCACTTCGGAAAACACTTGGTATACAAAAATAATAATTCGTTCTATTAGGTAATATGTAAAGAAACAAAAATCATAAGTCAAAATGAAGTAACTATGTATATTGGACAAGACTGCTATTGTAATGCATTCTCTATAGTATTTTCCTTATTCTAAGGCCAGCTCCGATCAGTGTTACCAACTTAGTAGAATTAGCACTAAAACTGGGGGTTTCAACTTTTGCCTAAAATTGAAAACAACGTTCGTTTTAAAATAATTTGTACATTGTTCAATCTATTATTATTATATTACTTGATGTGTTGATTTAACATTTAATTTGCATTTTTCTTTACATATTACCTAATAGAACGAATTATTATTTTTGTATACCAAGTGTTTTCCGAAGTGAAACAAGTATTATAATGAAAATTAAATGGGTGTCATGTGT